>CP092873.1:16697374-16973124 GCA_030710605.1 Cordylochernes scorpioides | reverse complement strand
TTAAAATATGTATAAAATAATGTGTATATACAAATAGTATTTATTATTAATTTGCTAACGTGATAATCCCGCTGAAGGACTGACAAGTCCGAAAGCTTGAATATAAAAAGTTGCACAAGAAACTTAACCCTGGAAGCTTTATTTATTTTATATAAATGATTAAATGTTTATTCTTCAGGTAAAAATTCGTGATGAATATGATGCCCTTGCAATGCCATCTTTTAACCAACATACAAGGTATGTCCCATAAGTTACTGGACTGGGTCCATAAAAAAAAAAGGTAAGATTTTTTAAAAAGTTTTTTATTAAAACTTTTCAAAGTAATCCCCCCTTGCTTCAACGCACCAGCGCCATCGTTTCTCCCAATTGTCGAAACAGTTTTTATAGGCCTCTTTTGGAATGCTCTTCAATGCCAGCAGCGATTTTTCTATTATGTCTTCCCTGGTGTCAAAATGTCTTCCTTTTAGAACTGCTTTGAGTTTGGGGAACAGGAAAAAGTCATTTGGTGCGATGTCTGGGGAATAGGGTGGTTGAGGTAGGATTTATGTCCCGTTTTTCGCCAAAAAAACTCGTCACCAAGTGCGCTGTGTGAGGGCGGGCATTGTCATGGTGTAGGATCCAGTCACCATTAGTCCATTTTTCTGGCCTTTTTTTTCGAATAGCTTCCCTTAGACGGCGAAGAATGCTCAAATACATTTCCTTAATAACTGTTTGGCCTGCAGGAAGATACTCGTGATGAAAAATGCCCTTGTTATCCAAAAAAGCGACCAGCAACACCTTGTTTCTGGATTTCAATATCCTGGATTTTTTGGGTCTAGGCTCACCCTGACCTCTCCACTCGGCAGATTGACGCTTGGTTTCAGGGTCATAGCCATAGACCCATGTCTCGTCGCCTGTGATTATCTTGTCTTTCCATTCCGGATCCGTTCTTGTCATTTCCAGCATGTCCTCACAGGTTGCAAGCCGACACAGTTTTTGCTCATTAGTGAGGAATCTTGGGATGAATTTTGCAGGAGTCTTTTTGAGCCTCAAATCTTCGGTTACGATCCTTCCAATCCTTGTTTTAAAGATGCCTGTGTCTTGCTATAGCTCCAGAAAAGTGGTTCGAGGATTTTATTTTATCAAATCGGTGATTTTTTTGCACATTTTAATCAGTCCTTTGAAATTTTGGGCGTCCTTGACTAGGATCATCTTCAATGGAAATTCTGCCAGCTTTAAATCTAGAATGTCATTTAAAAACAGTTGTTCTCTTTGGGGTGTCATTGGGGAATGCTTTATTAAGCATTTCAAAAGTTTCGGTTGCTGATATTTGAAGTTTCACGCAAAAATCTATGCAAATCCTCTGCTTCAATTTTTGTTCCATCGTAAAATCGCCGCAGCGCAAGGTGTAACCTTTAAATAAATTAGAATAACTTTGGCGCACGCGCACGTACCGCCTCGATATTGGTACCACCGTGTTGCCAGATATTTTTTCTATAATAAACTGTCAAATTTATTTACATTTTTCATTTATTTATTTTTTTATGTACCCAGTCCGGGAACTTATGGGACATACCTTGTATATTGGTTTAGATTCGAAATCATGATATTTCTTTCTTCGCAGGAGAAGCTGGGTGTCCCTCCATTTGAAATTTTGTTATTTTTACAACGTTCCATATTAGCAATACCAAGTTTCGTCATAAATAATGTTTCTTTTATATATATATCTCTCATCAAATTTAATCTCCATATATAGAAGAAACACACATTGTCCAAAATAATTATCACAAATTTTATCGGTAGATGACAATTAAAATTTACGATGAATTTTAATAAAATATCTGTTCCTGTGTAAGGTTTTGGCACCAACTGTGAACCCAATTTCTTCTTTTGAAGACTTCCTAAAAAATAATGAAACAAATTGATTTTGATATATTGGTATTGGATCGTTTTTGAAGACAACTCTCAGATTTATAAAATTAATTTATTAAACTTTAAACATGTTTTAGATATAATAATGAATAGATGTTTTAGATATATATATCCAGACATTAACCCCATGGTTCCATTGCCTGATATTACTAGTAAAGACATCTGGTGTACCTAAAGTATGAGTAGTCACAAACCTCTTACCACCGTGATTTTCATGAACAGTACTGTATGTACAAGAAGTAAAAACAAAATATACCTTTTACACATACACAATCACTTTGTTATTCAAATAAAATACACTTCGGGCAGACAATAAAAATATTTACTGGTCGAAGTGTCTTATATTTGAAGAACAATGAATGCCGGGCAGATAGCCTCTATCTTTACGACAATCACTTTGAATGTGTTATTAATATTACACTGATATTATCAAGAAGATGTCGCCGTATAGAAAATAATTTTAAGAAACAGAGTCCAATTGCTAGATGCCATCCAGCTACCAGAATTTCAAGAACTACATGTAGGAATATCACCACACAGTCATCAAATACAATCAATCTTATAATTTTAATAATTTTCCTTGAGCATCTTGTCAGATATCATCTCTATCATAGATGAACCATTAAATTAACTTTTGCAAAAAAATGTTTCATTTTCTGGAATTATAAATCAATTATATCCAAACATCGTATGAAATTGTGAAAATGAATTTCTTATTTTCATAGCTTATAACATATTTAAAATTCATAGCAAATTTATTTTAGTTTGTAAAATTATTCAGTTTCCTGGGACACGAGTCTTCAACAATTGGTCAGTTCTAGGGCCCTAGCTTTGCTGGCGCCATCAGGTCAGATCCGATGGTGGGGTTAGTAAAAGCATGAAGTGGAATAGGACTTCTCAGGACCATTTAGGGCTCCTGGGGGGTGAACCGCCAAAAAGGGTAACGCGCCGAGGCAGGTACTTCCAGAGTGGTGAGGAAACTCTGCCGGATAAAAGTTTATTTTTTCAGGAGATACCTTTTATCCATAATAATATATATATATATTAATAATGCATTGATATATATATAATAGAAATATAATTTAAAGTGATAAAATGCACACACCTTGAAAAAAAAAGTCAAACCTTTATCCAAGGTAGAATCAAAACATTCTCGAACTTTTTAAAAATTAATTATTTATTCATAGTATAGTAATTTGAACATAATTTTTTTTTCAAAATAGGAGCCTTTTTTATCTACACATTCTTTTTAGCGTGCAAAAAGCTGTTGAAATGCTAGTTCAAAGTCAAATTTTCTAAGCTTGTTTAGCTCCACCGTCGCATTTTTAATTACTTCTGATGACAATTTAAATCGCTTCCCTTTTAACGTCATTTTAAGTTTTGGAAAGAAGAATAAATCACATGGGGCGATATCAGAAGAGTAGGGAGGATGCGGCAAGACAGATACAGAGTGTTTGGCTAAATAGTCTTGAACAATAATGGCTCTATGAGCAGGGGCATTATCATGTAGCAATTTCCACTGTTTTGATTAAAAAAGTTTGTTTCTTTTTCTTCTTATCGCATCACGAAGGCGCACAAGTATTTCTTTGTATAACTGTTTATTAATAGTATTCCCCTCTTTAATAAATTCATAATAGACAAGTCCTTGATAATTGAAAAACACTACAAGCATTACTTTTCCTTTGGACTTGTCAAGACAAACTTTCTTCCTCCCTGGAGAACTTGGTGTGTGCCATTTGTGCCAGTTTGTGTGCCGAGTGATTGTTTTTTGGTTTGTGGATCAAAAAGAAAGCACCATGTTTCATCACCAGTTATTATTCTTTTTGAAAAATCAGAATCATTATTTGCAGTTTAATTAAATCTTTTAAAATTGATAATCTGGTTCCTCTTTGTTGATATGTTAAATTTCGTGAGAAAATAACCACAAAGTTTTATCATGTTTAAATTATCACCAATAATTTTTGGCAACTACCACACGAAATTCCAAGTATTTCTGATATATTATCAATAGTAATTTTTCTATTAGCAACAATTAAATCACGTACCTGTCCAATATTGCGATCCGTTGTTGATGTCAATGGCCGACCTGACTTTGAATCATCTGCGATGCTCTTGTGGCCATCTTTAAAACGTTTATACCAGAAATAAACCTGCGTTCGTGACAATTTTTCTTCATAAACCTCATTCATTAATGCTAATGTCTATGTGAAAGACCTTTTTAAATTTACACAACATTTAATATTTGCACTTTGCTCAAATGATGAAATTGCAGAAACCGACGCGAGCTAAATACTTACAACAAAAATATGCCTAAAATGAAAACTACGCATGAGAATTTACTGGCGTTACTAAATTGAATTATAGTTTAGACATTATGATTTACAGTAAAATTGTTTTTCATTTTTAAAAAGTTGTTTATATTTTATTTTTTTAAAGTTCGGGAACTTTTTGATTCTACCGTGTATTTCGCTATACAATCATCTTCCTTGTTACCGTAATAATAAAATCTCCTCCTTTTAATGTGAACTCGTTCTGGACTCTTCTACGGCATCAATAGTGAACAAAAGCCATCTACATCCCAACATATAACAATATGATAATCGAGAAGACGCCATAATCGTTTCTCGGCGTGCCGAGAGCAGACTAAAAGAGACATTGGATTTTCTTAATCTACCAGAACACACTGTTTAACATGCGCACAGAAGCAGTCTGATGAGGTCGACAGTGACGAAGAAGGAACGTCTGCAAGAAAAAGCACTCGCGTCGATCGGAAAGGGTAAGTGACGAAGAATTTGTCAAATGTCAAGATTGATGGAGACCCTCGAAAAAAGATCATGAGAGCCATAGACAAGAAGTTGGGTATTGACCTATTAAAATTAGAACTTTCAATTAGAGCAACTATGATCTCAAGCCTATGCCCTTTAGAAATACCAATTGATGACTGAGGCTATGAAGGAAAGCAGAAAAGGAAAGGCTACTGCTTTCCTCAGAAACCTGACACATGACTCGTGTGGCGTTCTGAGGTTCCTCCCTGATGAAAAGAACGTTGAATAGGACCAAATTTAAATGCCAGGAATGATTGATGGATTCGTAAAGAGTCCTCAAAGGCACCTTTTGTGATGCACACGAGATTCCCTGCTCCTGTGATCTTCTTTGGCGTCATCAGCACTGAAGGGGATTTCATGTCTCCCCACTTCTTTGTACAAGGCTTCAGGGTGAACGCTGACACCTACATAAATGTCCTGGAGGCCGTTTTAAAGCCTTGAATGCACATGGTGGCCCCAGAAAGGAAGTGTTTCTTTTAACACAACTCAGTTCTAGTCTATCAGGCAAAGAAGACAGACTTGGCTGACATTTAACATCCCCAGGCACTAGAGATCCGAGTTTTACTCTATTCAACAGCATAGACTAGAAAATAATCTTCTCTAATATTTTATCCATTATATGCTAGACCTTTTCAGGCCGAGTTAATACAAAATTAAACACCGAAGTGTGAGAGACCCTCGTAGACTTATTCCCAGGAAAAACCGATGCCATCTACGCAAAGTTTGTCGCAACTAAGATACTTTGAAAATTACTCCAAGACCAAACAACCCTTGTACCTCAACTACATATACGTTAAGAGGTAATTATTATGAACACCGAGACTGAAGGATTGTACACACAAGACCAAATTTTAGTCAGAATAGTGCACCCGACAACGCTCTCTGAGTAGAAGAACCCGACCCCTGATTTCGAGTCACTTATTCTTCATCACTACGTGGTACGCATTACAAGAATTCCAAAATTTTGAACCTCTACCTCAGCACTCTAAGACCACCTCCAGTGCTCCAGTGACGCCCAGCTACCCCCGATGCTCCTAAGAGCCTTCAAGTACTGCAAAGGCATCACAGGTACACCTGATGGGATGGTGGCGAAAGGTAGGGAGGCGCTATGCAGGCTGTCTAGATTGTCTCTGAACAGAAGGGGAAAGAAGGGTACCATTTTAAGAAATTCTACCTTTCCTGCGTCGAGCCAATACTTCTATACTACGCTTCCAGGGCCTGGTGGCAGCGAAATAGGGACCACAAGGTGCCCTCAGAAAGGGTGCAAAGGACGGCGGCCGTTGGGATCACAGGGAGATACCATACTACCAGCACAGAGGCACTGTTGGTCCACGCTGGGTTAGTCCCCCTGGGGTTGAACCTAGAGGAGGAAGCCATCAGGAAAACATTTGGATAGATAGGAAAGACGCCTTGTGGTGATAGAAGTGCCATGGAATGAAAGAGGGCCCCGAATAAACTAGCATAATTGAAGGAAATTAGTTGGCAGATAGGCTCGCGAAGGATGGATGCCAGAAAGGAATATCAGTGGATTTCCCAATAACCAAGAAAGAGGTGTATAGGAGAGTCAGGGGGCACGTCCAGGGCCTGTGGTTAGACAGATTTAGGAACAGCGGAAAAAGAGGGAGGTATACAATTGGGTGAACACGCCCAAGTACTATGTAAAGGCTATGTTCCTCAAACTTAGTGGTATCGGGAAATGGATTCTTCCCCAGGAGTCTCCACAGATATAAAAATTAAAAGCAATCCTGATTGCATCTGTGGAGAAAGGGATCTGGGAACACGCCATTGTCCAAGCACGCCTTGGATTGTCCAAGGGTGGTTCGTGTGAAAGAGGAGAGAAGAAGATCGGGGAACGCTATCGAAACTAAGCTGCTGAGATTTCACAGCAAGCTTCTTGAGAAAGCCCACGACGTGGCAGCTGAACTTTATCTCAGCTGTGGGTGAACAGGGTCGACCGGTGGCCGCGGTCCCTGCTGGACACAGTAGATAGATTCTCTATTGTGCTGTGACTGAAGGCCATCGGTATATAAATCCTTCTAGGTGTTTTTAATCTGGGAGTTGATTTTTCCAGTACCAAATCCGAACCCCAATTCGGGTTGTTGCTTGGCTATTGAGCAGGATAGCAGCTAAGGGAATGCTTAGCATGCCAGCTTATGGACCTAAAGATTTGGGAGGCCATCTGTTTCTAGAATGTATTGTTCAATTCTTCCCATATATGAGACAGTAAGACGGAATCTTAGGTATGTTATTTTAGCACACTATGGACATGGGTTTTTAGGGCATTAGAATATCACATATATATTTGCATCGAGCACTGCTCTTCAGAAAACAATTCACCACTGATGAACAAAGCCCTCTCATTATTTTTATCGCAGTAAGGACAGTAAAGATGTTTGAATTATTTTTGAGAGAAATGCTTAATGGTTTTATATCTCATGTATAGATGCCCCTTTTATGTCTTTTAATTAAATATGTATATAAGAAATAAAAGTATTTAAAAGCACTAATGTTTCTTTTCCGCATAAATCAAACCTCTATACTGTCCTTACTGCGATAAAAAATATTGAGAGGGCTTGGCTCCCCCATGGTGAAACCCTACCAGACCACTTCTTAGAGCTCTAATACTGTATTGGACTATTCTGCTTATATATTCTACACCGAATGGTGAAATCTCAGAAATGGTATTCGGGTAAACTATGGACATAAGCTTTTAGGACAGTAGAATTACCTATAAATATTTGCATCGAGCAATGCTATTCCACAAACAGGTGCGTTAATGCTTTATATACATTTTTGCCTAACTTGTCCTTATTGTTTGAGGAAGAGCCTCGCTCGATGCAAATATTTATATGCAATTCTACTCTCTTAAAATCTTATGTCCATAGTTTACCAATATAATACATATTCATTCCTGCCTGGGCTGCTTGCTGATTTTGTTCACTTAAGTTTACTTAAATACCATTTCTAAGATTCCACCCTTCAGTGCAGCGTATAAAATCAGAATAGTCCAATACAGTATTAGAGCTCTAATAAACGGTCTGGTAGATTAAATTGGTGAAACTGCTGGAAGAGATCCACCACTGATGAGCCAAGCCCTCCCAATATTTTGTCATTGCAGTAAGGACAGTAGAAGTTTGTTTTGTGTATAAAAGAAACATTTAAGTTTTTAAATACTTTCATTTCTTATATATAGATGTGGCCTTATTGCTTTATATAAATAATTATCTGTTGAATCTTAGTGGACGCATACCTGACTGAGGCGCCATTGTTCAATAGAGGTTGATTGCTGCGACAGCAATTCATTCCAATTTGACTACCTAAAATCCACAGTACATTATGTCTAGCTCTTTTAAATCCAAAATTGGCGCTTTCTTAGATGGGTTTGCTGTTAATGTTTTTCTCAATTATCCCAAGTACGCATGGGATTAGTTAAGATAGCATATAATTATCTTTTCTCTATATATGCTTCGCACATATCAAGACTTTATACTTAAAATTATATAAAATGGCTGTTTAAACCCATAATTATTTGATTATGGTTCATTTTTATCTCGCAAATATACCAAAAATGCCCACTTCTGAGACATTCTATTGTGCCTTTTTCCCGAGTACACGTGGTACATAGCATTATCAACAGAAGTTGCGCAACTTGTGCACAGGTGAAATATGCTGTTTGAAAATTTCTAGTTAAAAGTTGTCAGAGCCCTGTCTATTTACACGGATATACTGAAACCTCGGAGACCATTGACACCGAAAAGTGGTCATTTCTACCATTTAAATATATATTTATTTTGTATTTGGTTAGCAACTTTTAAAACAGCTACAAATATCGAAGTTATATAATCATGAATAATTTCTGACATATTTCACCTATATGAAATTCACTATTAGCAAACTATATAAATGCGTATATAATTATTCTAAATCTTTCCGTAGCTTTGTCTTCAATATTGTTATGACGCTTTTCAGCGGTCGTTGTTTGCGTACAAGGTTTAATGTAGGTTCATTGTGGATACAGATTAGTTAGTTATACTTTATTGCCAGGAGCTGTTAATGAGATTGAGAACTAGGTACATTTAGATGGACTTGTCTCAAATGTTCGCTCTCAGAAGGATCTTCCTTGTCAACGTTCCGCTCCATGCTGTCCACATCCGCCTGTGCTACACCACCTTGTAGGCCGCTCCGATGCCGTGGTCCTGGTATCGTCTTGCAGGATCATTCACACTCCTGGAGGCAACTCTCCGCGTCTTCCACTCTCCGCAGATGTGACCAGACTCTGACCTCCCCCCCACACGAATGCCATTTTTTGGCACCTGTTCCCCTGAAACATGGCCATCCCCCGCAGCTGGAGTACACCCATCTTCCCCCAACTTTGGAATCTTGGCTTCTCAGATAGTTTGTCTTCCATTTTACAACATATACGAAAATATATAACACTCTCAAGAATCGTACCACCTGAAATATCTATCTATAAGAATATGATATCCAAACCATCGCTATAAGAAATGTATATATTCATTGTACAATATTCATAATAAGGTTTTACTTGTATAGAAAGTATTTTTAGATTAGATAAACAGCCTCCCTTCGCGCCATGATTACTTAGGTTACATGTGAATGCCCTCCTTTTTTTGAAACTACACTTTTCACCTATAAATCGGATTCCATATATAGTGCTTATGACATATTAATAAAATAATTTCTAACATTTGAATTCTGTTAGAGACAGCAATTTTTTTGACAATAAATAAGGCTTTTAAAAATTATTTAGTTCCTTTGAGATTTAAAAAATTAATTTCGTTATTTATTGTTTTCATGACCAGTACTGTATGTACAAGAAGTAAAACAAAATATACCTTTTACACATACACAATCACTTTGTTCTTCAAATAAAAGACACTTCGGCCAGACAATAAAAAGATTCACTGGTCGAAGTGTCTTATATTTGAAGAACAATGAATTCCGGCCAAGCAGCCTCTATCTTTACGACAATCACTTTGAATGTGTTATTAATATTACACTGATATTATCAAGAAGATGTCGCCGTATAGAAAATAATTTTAGGAAACAGAGCCCAATTGCTAGATGCTATCCAGCTACCAGAATTTCAAGAACTACATGTAGGAATATCACCACACAGTCATCAAATACAATCAATCTTATAATCTTAATAATTTTCCTTGAGAATCTTGTCAGATATCATCTCTATCATAGATGAACCATTAAATTAACTTTGTAAAAAATGTTTCATTTTCTGGAATTATAAATCAATCATATCCCAACATCGTATGAAATTGTGAACATGAATTTCTTATTTTCATAGCTTATAACATATTTAAAATTTATATCAAATTTATTTTAGTTTGTTAAATTATTCAATTTCCTGGGAAACGAGTTTTCAACAATCGGTCAGTTCTAGGGCCCTAGCTTTGCTGGCGCCATCAGGTCAGATCCGATGGTGGGGTTAGTAAAAGCATGAAGTGGAATAGGACTTCTCAGGACCATTTAGGGCTCCTGGGGGGTGAACCGCCAAAAAAGGTAACGCGCCGATGCAGGTACTTCCAGAGTGGTGAGGAAACTCTGCCGGATAAAAGTTTATTTTTTCAGGAGATACCTTTTATCCAAAATAATATATATATATATATTAATAATGCATTGATATATATATAATAGAAATATAATTTATTTATTTCCAGTTGCAAATAAGACACGCTATATCCGATCTGGGTAATTGCGCGTGAAACTATTTACAATAATTCATATTGTAGTAGAGTAGGTAACAGAAATGTCTAAAATAAAATAAAAAATTAAGAAAAAGAGCATTAAATAAACATATACACAAAAAAAAAATAAGCAACAACATAAGCAGATAGAAGAAATCTCAAGGTAGTTATTTACAATATGTTAAGCAACGATGGATGTTGATTTAATGAAGTTATCTGTAATAATTAGTATCGTGGAGAGAGAAAGTTGATAAAGTTGAGCGCGCTATTTACAATTAGTTATGTTCTAAAGTAACTTATTAAATATTTACATTGATGTAAATCTAGTCGCATAGTAGTACAGTTCCTCAAGCTGCATGAAACTTTCTGTTTATAATAAAAAGTCTGCAGAACCTATTTAAAATTTCATATATCTTTCCCTATTATAAACTATTTGACCCAGATAGGTTATTTCCATCTTGCTCTGCTGTCTTAGGTTTGACACCAGTGGGCATGAGTTCAGAATGTGTTCGGGGGTTTCTTATTTCGCTCCACTAGAGTATCTGGGCGAATCTATTTTTCTAATTCTGAATAGATATGATTTGAAGTTACCATGACCCGTAAAGAATTAAACATCGTATAAGTTCGGTTTGACAAATTTTGGTATTTTAGAGGAGATGAAAAAAACGTTTGAAATTATTGTTGGATTCTTCATAGTATTCCTGTAATTTTCTTTCGTTATAGTTTGTAATTTCTTTTCTGTTTGATAAATTGAATATATTGTAGCCTATTTCATTTTTCATTATGTTGAATTCTATGTAATCTGTGAGTTTTGGTATTTGTGTTAGTATATGTGTACAGTTTGACGATGTTGTGGTATAGGCATGTATGCAGTGTTTTAGGATATTATACTGCAGGGAATTTAGTTTGTCTTTGGCTTTCTTGCTTATAAATGGAAACCATATTGTTTGACCATATGTTATTGTGCTTCAGAATATTGTTTTGTATAAAGCTAATTTTCGTCTGCATTCTAGACCCCATGCTTTCTTTATTAAACTGAGTAGGTAACCGCTAGCTCTAGTAGTTTTGTCGACGATTTCATTAATGTGTGGCATAAAGTCCAGCTTGTTCCTGCTTCGATGATTTTTCAAGGTCAATCCCAAGATCTTAAGGGTTTCAAAATGTCTATCTACATTGCTATTAAGGATTTTTGCATCATTTATGCAATTATATAAATATAATATTTTCGTTTTATCATTTGGTATCTGTAATTTACTGCTTTCACATCAGGTATTAATTTTACTAAGTAAATTGTCAATTGCTGTCTTTAGTTCGTCATGGCTTTTGTTCCAGCATATTATAGTCAATACTGTTATCATCCAGATTAATGTTTAACAATTCTTCAATCAGTGTGTTCCATAATGTGGGAGATAGTGGTTCTCCTTGTGGACATCCTTTAGTTAGTTTTTTATTAATATTTATAGAGGAAGAATTTTTGAAATTCACTGTTCTGTTGTTAAAGAATGATCGTGTTATTATAATCTGTTGCTTATGTTTTCCCGTTTTTTTTTAAGGCTGACACTAATTTATGATTTTTTTCTTTATAAATAAACTTTAATTGTCATTTCAGTTTTAACATTTTCGCAACGTTCTCCAGTATTGATTTTGAAGTAGATATAAATTATTAAATACAAATTCTATTGATATATAAATATAAAGAAACAGATTAATCTTTAAATATTCGAATATAATAAATTTCATTATTTCGTATTCGTTTCATATTCATCATTTTACTCCAACATGTTTATGTTCTGACTTTTGTTTAACTGTTAAAAATTAGAAATAAATTCAATTGAAAAATATCGAATTTCAAAATAAATATTTAACTTGATATTTTAAAACCTGATGTCTGAAGCAGAAGATTGCTCCATCTGCCTGGACACCATCAGCCAGGATAACCTCTGCCATCCCAGAAACTGCATGCACCAATTCCACCTGGACTGTCTCAAGACATGGTCTGAGCAGACAAACTCCTGTCCAATATGCCGGAGAAATTTTACTGAGATTGTTTACAATGTCAGAGGTCCTGAGGACTATGATATCATGGCGGTTGAGGACTAAGTCAATGCTACAGAGATGCTAGATGATAACCCTCAAGAAGTCCCTCCTCAAGTGACACAATTCCTCCTTGATGTATTCGACCAAGATCATGATACCGATGATGATTCTGATCTCCCCAATGATGGAATGTTGGGGCTTTTCGAAGTCGTCAGTGTTCTTCAAAATACTACTATATTTTTCTGAAAATAGAGAAATATATATTTAAATCTTTGAATAATAAAAAGGTATATATTGGATTAAGAATAAAATATTTATTTACCAATATTTCGGTTGGCTGAACGCCAACCTTTGTCATGATATTACATTTTTGTTCAAACAAACTCAGCGGCGCTTAGTATTATAATACCACAATTAAAATATAAAATTTTTATTATATTATTTTTAAAAAAATATTTTACCTGTGATTTTATAACACTATATGCGGTGCTGAGTTTGTTTATACAAAAATGTAATTACTTGACAAAGGTTGGCGTTCATCCAACCGATATATTGGAAAATAAATCTTTAATTCAATCCAATATATACCTTTTTATTATTTAATTACTATATATATAAACGTTTTATAGAATATATTCAAAACTCATGATGCCTCCTTACTTTCAAATAGTGTGAATATTTGTTGTTTATAATAATATACAACATGATTATTGTATTCTTATAGTTTCACAATCCAATATGCCAGCCGATTACCTGCCCAACAGAAATATAACCATAATCACGCCTTAAGAATAGTCTAGGTTATAATGTTAATTTATCCTTTCATTCTATTTCTTTTATTTCAAAGGTTCTTAGGTTCAAATAAATTCATTATATAATCTATATATATATAAAATTGAATGTCTGTGTGTGTGTCTGTGTGTGTGTGTGACAATGAAAAACACATTTATTGACAGCTTAGTCAATTGTTACACTCCGGAGAGTTAGGCAGTTAAATATTTACAATTTAAAGATTCACATCAGGAGGTGCCCCTGCCAAGGGTAGTCTGGACTCCGTCAGGGGAGTAACATCCTCCTGAGCGCGTACAAGCCCTCACGTACAAAGGGATCTGAGTCCCGAGCGCGCTCAATTGCAGCACTGATGATTTCGGTGATAAGGTTTTTCTTCTGGGTGGAACAGGTCCTGAAGAGAGGCTCCCTGTCCTCGGGGTATATGACCGCATCCGTGATGTCACCCTCTGTGATTCCCAAATCAGTCAAGGGCCCCGAGTAGCGTTCATTGCACAATTTATATATTATATCAGCTGCTTCATCCCAGCGCTTCGACGTCAGATCCTCCTCCACTTGAAACAGTGGAGATGAAGATGTCGCCATGGCCGGTGTTGTCATTTCCCCATGGGGTGCGGGCGGTGTTGGCTCGGCAGGCCGAGGTGCAGGCAGTGGGGGTGTTGGAGACACTGCAGCTGGTGTTGTCCTCAGCTCAGCTTTGACTTGCCCGAGGACTTTGTAGAGGTTGCTGGCTGCTCCGGGCCTCAGATCCAATATTTGCCTGATCAGGCCGGCGAGGGCGTCGCACTGCGGAGGCGACAGGAGGGGTCCTTTCCTCTGCGCCTTGGTCCTCGAGGAGAGGAGGTCCAGGACCTCCTCCCGCCCAAGACCAAGGGCGTCCGTCTCAGCGAAGGACACGCTGGGGTGCCCCTCGATGAACGCATCGAGGTCGACTCTCGTTGCGTTCTTTTCCGATGGCGTGGAGGACGCAAAGGTCTCCTCCACGATGGACATCTCCACGTCCGGTGTTGGGGCCGCAGGTCCGAGGGTCTTCTGGGCGGGCAGAGGGCCAACGAGTGTGTGTGTGTCTGTGTGTCCTCTATGGATTCGAAAACCATACATCCAATCGCCGTGAAATATTGGGATATTATTAGGTGTATCTCCGGAAAGGTTTACGAAAAATAATATCTTGAATATCTTTAATATCCTTAGAGTTATTTGCAGATTTGTAGCTTTAACTCGCAAGCAGCGCCACCATTGAGACGGAGATAGGCTTTTTCAAGAGGGGGAGTAATGTTAGGAGAGAGGAGCGCGTCTCGAGGCGGGTGCTCACGTGTCACTGTTAAAAACCTATTTGTTTTGGCTACATCTTTTCCCGTGGACTTAACGATAACTTTTCTAAAACTTATTTCAAATTTCATGTATAATTATTTTTACATCATTTAGTTTAGTATAATTATTTACTATAATTTCCTATTGTTCAATTATTATACTTTTTGTTCTTAAAGATTATTTAAGACAATAATATTTAATTAGAAAGTGCTTTGCCAAAAGTTTGGAGTGGGGCAGACCCCGTGCGAGAATGGATTCGCCCGGCCGCCGGCCGACAGTCAAAGTACCCACCGACCAATCAGGGCAGAGTTGGTGACACAGCTATGCCAACTAGACAAGAAAAAAAGCCTCGCGGGAGCTTGCCCAAGATCACCTCCGGGAACTTCGTCCATCTTCCATAAACGACCATGAATTTATTCAACCTTATCGAGTATTTTTCAAGGGACCGGGAAAAAATGTTCACTAGATAAAACGATGATTTTGTAATGTAGAAAATTAGGAAAGACAAAATTCAGAATGACACGGCACACAGGGACCGGGAAAAAATGATCACTTTATCAGTTTCAAATTATCAAAATATATATATTTCTTTTTATAAGTCTATAGAGAATTGTTTTAACAAATGTTCGTTAGACAGACCTTTACTCGGGTACCGATTAATATTGAATTTATTCAACTTATCGGGTATTTTTCAAGGGACCGGGAAAAAATGTTCACTTTATCGAGAGATTCGTTAGACAAACCTTTACTCGGGTAAAACACGGGCAAATGTTCGTTAGACAAACCTTTACTCGGGTAAAACCTCGGGCGAAGCCGGGTACGTCCGCTAGTAATATTATAAAAAAGCAAAAAGATTTAAATTACTTATTTTGCCTTTATAATTTTGTGTACTTTGAAGAATTTTATTAGTCTAAATAAAAACTATTTAGCCAAAAAGGAAAGGCTAATTCCTACTTTAATATTTTTTTCCTAGCCGGTGCAGCTTTAGATCTCTGTATGTGCCATAGACGAATAAATTTGTTGTAATCAGCAATCACAGACGTCCATCTTTTTGGACATGTAGAGATTTGGAAACAGCTATATTAAAAGTAACAGCAACGAGGAAAAACCTCCACAATAATCCATTTTAACAATTTTTCTTATTAAATTTATTTATATCCTATATGTATATTTAAATGTATTTAGATTGTGCATTTATTTTATATTTTTCACGAAAATATTTTCCGACTATAGAAAAAAAGGGGTTATTGTTCAAGTGTGCCATTATTTAAACGATAATATAAGTAAATAGACAAAAGAATTGCTATAAATTATTAAATAAAAACAAAGGATAGCAATGCGTCTCTTTATACATAAAATTTTTTTAATATGCTAGCTTTCGGATCTTATCGATCCTTCAACAGGCCAAGCTGTAAATTGAGAGAAAGAATATATGTATAAATGTAAAATATTATTTATATACACCAACGAAGATAGAGAATAAAATATAAAATAAAATAAATATAAACACATTTCACGAGTTCACGTTTTCTCGTGGCCAGGCTGCTGTTGTTTCATCTGTCCAAAGCTCAGTTTGTTTTCTTTTATAGTCAATTGGTCCTTTTATTCTAATGGCTGGGCTGTTTTTTGAATGAGTGGTACTGAGATGGTAGTTCTATACGCCTGTTGATACTGTTTAAATCTTGAGAGACGAAGGATTCTATTAATAATCTTTGATATTTGGATTTGATGTTGTGGTAATGACAGGTTGGGTCGGAAAGGTTAAAGGCATGGCTGGTTTTAGAGGTATGCTGAAAGATCAAAGATTTGGGATCTTTGTTTATTATATTTCTGTTGTGCTCGGAAATTCTGTTATAAATGAAACGGCCAGTCTCACCCACATATTTAGCGTTGCAATCTTGGCAACCAATGGAGTAAATGGCATATGGTTGCTGGTCGGGACGTTTCTTAATATTAGATTTGGTGATGGGGTTCCGGAGTATTTGGCCTATTGAGAGGTGGTTGGTAAAAAAGGTTCTTAAACCAAATTTCTTGAGGGAGAGGGCTATTGATTGATTTTCAAAGGAATAAGGTATAATACAGGTGTTACGGTTTACTACGGGCTGAGTGTGTTTGGAAGGGTTGAAACTATGTCTAAGTATGAAGGGAAGTGGATAGCCACTTGCTGTTAGATTACTGATGATGGTTGTCTTTTCTAATTTTTTGAAGGCTGGGGTGGAGCAGTGTGTATGTATTCTTTTCGTGAGTGTTCTGACGACTGTGAGTTTGTGGCCTATTGGGTTATATGAATCAAAAAGGAGATAGGATGGTTTTATGGATTTTTGTAATAAACTGTTGTGTGGTATGATTCATCAGTTTTGATAAAAAGAATGTCCAAATATGGCAAAACTTTGTGGGACTCATGTTCTATTGTGAAAGTGAGGCGTGTATGGTAAGAGTTTAGGGTTTCCAACACCAATAGGACGTCATCCTTGTGACATATGCAAAAAATGTCGTCCAGGTACCTTTTCCAAACTTCTATTCGGAGATGTTTCTGTTCCAAAATCCAGCTGTCAATGGCGCTCATGACGAGCTCTGCCGCAATGTTGGAAGAAAGGGCTACCCATAGGAGATCCACAGATTTGTTTAAAAAACTGATCTTCGAAGCTGAAGTTAGATGTTGCCAAGCATAATTCAAACATTAAAATGATTCCTTCTATTTCAGGGTTCGGGATGCTGTGCGAAGAAAGCAAAGAACGGAGGTTTTCTATAATTAGGTTGTGTGGGAGAGAGAGAAACATGGAGGTGACGTCATAGGAGCACATAATGAAATCTTGTTGTGGTTTCAATGCTCTTATTTCTTGAATAAAGGCTGGGGTGCTATTAATTGAATGGGGGTTAGAGGATCGCATCAAGGGCGAAAGGCGGGAGGACAGATGTCTGGAGAGCTGTATGGCGGGGGACAAGTGATAAGCAATAATGGGACGTAGTGGGACTGAAGGCTTGTGGATCTTAGGAAGTCCATAGATATATGGTATGGTGTCGCTGTTTGAATTGAAGGTCTTAAATTGGTCTTCGGTGATCATCTTATTCTTCTTGAGAGAGGTAAGTGTTTTTTTGAAATTCTTGATGGATTGAAGGTTGTCTGGAGCCGTGATAGGTACAAAGGTGTCTCTATCCTCAACGATGTCGAGAATCTTCTTTCTATAGTCGACTTTGTTTAATATAACCACATTAGAACCTTTGTCAGCTTTACTGATGACTATGTTATGGTTGACTTTCAATTCTTTGATGGCAGTTGCGTATTTACGGGTAGTTGCAGCATAAGGGCGTTTTTGGATAGTTATCTTTGAGGAAACCAGGTTTCGTATTAAGTTTTTCTGTGAATTATTGAACGACGTCATTGCTACTTCAATGCCGGAGGTGGTGACATATGGATCAGCATGTCTTGGCATGCGGAATTTCAGACCTTGGTTTAAAAGTTCTTCTTGGGATTGGGAAATTGGGAAGGATGACAAATTGACGATGGAGGTTTGTTTCTTCACATAAGGAAATCCATATTTTTTGGACCAAAATTCAAATTTTTTATTGTGTTTTTTGGAGATGTTGATATCTTGTGTCCGGATAGCATTGGTGGTAGATCTCAAGAGGTCAAACCATTCAGCTGCCTGGATCCTGGATGTTAATAAACAAATAATGACCTTTATGGTTTTACTGAGAAACCTGATCATGGAATGGCAACCTTTGGTACGTGATCTGAGTAGGTCCCAATGAAGGTTGTGAATTATTTTCTTAGAGAATGGATTTTTCACCGGATCGTTAATTCTTAGAGAAGGAGGGATGAATTTGACAGATTGGCATTTCAAATTGAATTCTAAATTCTTTCTCCAACGGGCTAATTGCAAGGATTTCTTGAAGAAAAACGACTTATATCTCTCAACGTTGTAAAGGTAACTTTCCATTGTAAATAGACAGAATTTCCGAGCACAACAGAAATATAATAAACAAAGATCCCAAATCTTTGATCTTTCAGCATACCTCTAAAACCGGCCATGCCTTTAACCTTTCCGACCCAACCTGTCATTACCACAACATCAAATCCAAATATCAAAGATTATTAATAGAATCCTTCGTCTCTCAAGATTTAAACAGTATCAACAGGCGTATAGAACTACCATCTCAGTACCACTCATTCAAAAAACAGCACAGCCATTAGAATAAAAGGAACAATTGACTATAAAAGAAAACAAACTGAGCTTTGGACAGAGATGAAACAACAGCAGCCTGGCCACGAGAAAACGTGAACTCGTGAAATGTGTTTATATTTATTTTATTTTATATTTTATTCTCTATCTTCGTTGGTGTATATAAATAATATTTTACATTTATATATATATATTCTTTCTCTCAATTTACAGCTTGGCCTGTTGAAGGATCGATAAGATCCGAAAGCTAGCATATTAAAAAAAAATTATGTATAAAGAGACGCATTGCTATCGTTTGTTTTTATTTGATAATATAAGTAAAATCAAATGTATTTTAAAGGGCAGTTTTCACTTGCAAAATTATCATTTTTACTATTAAGCAACTATATGGTAATATATTAAATAAAAACAAACGATAGCAATGCGTCTCTTTATACATAAAATTTTTAATATGCTAGCTTTCGGATCTTATCGATCCTTCAACAGGCCAAGCTGTAAATTGAGAGAAATAATATATATATAAATGTAAAATATTATTTATATACACCAACGAAGATAGAGAATAAAATATAAAATAAAATAAATATAAACACATTTCACGAGTTCACGTTTTCTCGTGGCCAGGCTGCTGTTGTTTCATCTCTGTCCAAAGCTCAGTTTGTTTTCTTTTATAGTCAATTGGTCCTTTTATTCTAATGGCTGGGTTGTTTTTTGAATGAGTGGTACTGAGATGGTAGTTCTATACGCCTGCTGATACTGTTTAAATCTTGAGAGACGAAGGATTCTATTAATAATCTTTGATATTTGGATTTGATGTTGTGGTAATGACAGGTTGGGTCGGAAAGGTTAAAGGCATGGCCGGTTTTAGAGGTATGCTGAAAGATCAAAGATTTGGGATCTTTGTTTATTATATTTCTGTTGTGCTCGGAAATTCTGTTATAAATGAAACGGCCAGTCTCACCCACATATTTAGCGTTGCAATCTTGGCAACCTATGGAGTAAATGGCATATGGTTGCTGGTCGGGACGTTTCTTAATATTAGATTTGGTGATGGGGTTCCGGAGTATTTGGCCTATTGAGAGGTGGTTGGTAAAAAAGGTTCTTAAACCAAATTTCTTGAGGGAGAGGGCTATTGATTGATTTTCAAAGGAATAAGGTATAATACAGGTGTTACGGTTTACTACGGGCTGAGTGTGTTTGGAAGGGTTGAAACTATGTCTAAGTATGAAGGGAAGTGGATAGCCACTTGCTGTTAGATTACTGATGATTGAATATCTTTCTATATATAGAGGTATTACTTTAAATTTACTTTATTTATAAATAACCGATTCTGAATACATTTACCTATTTAATTACAAAAGGTTGTTTCAAATTGTCATTTCCTACAAATTGTCACTTTAAAATTTCTGATAAAGATAACCGGAATGCATTAAAATATTGTAGAAAATATTTATTAATTTATAAATATCTTCTTAATTTTGTTATTTATAACTTTATTAGAATATTATACCTCATGTGTTTCTTTTGAACGAAAAATCGAAATTTATTTTAAGGAGAAATAACGATTATTTCTAACCTAAGGGATGAAGTATGATAGAATGAATTGTGAAGAGTAATGATGAACGGAAAAATAAAGTGTCCAGGGACGGACGTGTGGGTGGAAACACATGCGGAATAATTTTCTAATGTCGTTCTACAATCATAAGCCGCATTATATTGTATTATTTATAACTATGTTTTATAAAATTTTGATTTGTTTTTCAACATATAAATTACTGGTCCATTCTGAGGTTTATCTTTCCTAATTTTCTACGCGACAATATTGATTTTCAACTTTGATGATTGTATGATGCATGGGGCGCCATCTGTTATAAGAAATTGAAACTAATTTTGACACGTATGAGATTATTCTTTAAATAAACAATTTTTTCTACTGCCTTTACTGCAATGATAAATTATAATTTAATAAAATTATCGTTCTTAAAAAAAGAATATTTTAAATAAAAATATTTATAAATTTTATTTATAATAATCTTTTTCAAGAACGATAGATTTAATAATCGGTGTTATTTTAGGATTAGTAATAGATTTTGTAATATAGGTTTTTAATTTTTAATTAGACGATTTTAATTTATATTTAGACATTTTTCTTTTTAATTTAGACACTTTAATTTTAATTTAGACACTTTAATTTTAATTTACACACTTTCATTTTTATTTAGACATTTTAAATTTTATGATGCACTAGCGCGCCATCTGTTATCAAAATTCGAAACTATTTTAAAGGCGTAAGATTCTTTTTGAAATTAAACAATTAAACAGTAAGGGCAGTAGAGAAGTTGTTTAATTTCAAAAAGAATCTTACGCCTTTAAAATAGTTTCGAATTTTCAATTTTCATTTAGACATTTTCCATTCTAATTTAGACATTTTTCATTTCAATTTAGACATTTTTCATTCTAATTTATACACATGGACTTTCCTATAAAAAGCCCATGTGTCTAAATTAAAAATGTCTAAATTGAAATGAAAAGTATCTAAATTAAAATGAAAAATGTCTAAATATAAATTTAAAATGTTAAAAATTGTTAATATCCTATAAATTAGCTAATTAGTTTCATAAATGTTTTTATTTAATTGTTTTTTTCACAGAGGTAATGATGATAATTGTATGTATATACGGAGGGTGTTTCCTTTCAAATGAAACGATTTCAAACGTCCGTTAGAACTTTATTTTTCGAACGTGAATTTTTTTCATGTGTTCTATGTGCTTCCCCTTCTTCTTGGCTATCTCCCTGCATCGGACTTTCCAAGCTGCGAACACTTCCTTGACTTTGGAGAGCGAAACATTCGACCACTCCTCTTGTGCGGCTTTCCAAAGAAGGAAACAGTTATAGCGTCATAGTGAAAAAGCTAAAAGCAGAAGGACTAGATGTTGGCAAAGCTACAATATGTAGGGTAGTAAATGGCATCGGAAAGAAAAGGGAAGCTGAATCCAATGGGCAAAAATTTCAAGTCGATCGAAAACGTCCGGTGCGGACCCCCGCCACGGTTTCCAAGGTAAAGCGGCTAGCAACTACTGAAAATCCACCATCGCAGCGCCAACTTTCCAGAATGTGTGGAACATCGCTAAAACGATAAATAACATCATTCACAAAGATTTGGAACTGGATACCCGACGAAAAGGCAAGGTTCACAAGCTCACCCCTTTCCACATGAAAAACCGTGCAACGAATGCCCGGAAGCTCTACGAGGAACACCTGGCCGGTTCCAGATCGGAATATACTGCAACATTGGACGAAGCATGGATGTATGTGACGTATTGCAATGGAATCCGGAAGATCTGTTACATCAAAAGAGGCAATCAGGTCCCGGATAATTGGGTTCACCAATGCTCCGAAACTTTCCCTAAAGGTTTCATGGTTGTCGGGGTAATGACTGGCCGTGGAGTCCTTCCGCTCATAAAGGTTCCATCGAAGGTGAAGGTGAACTCAGAATTCTATATAGAATGCGTTCTGAAACCTGTCATCGAACAACTGAAGGACCTTTACCCAGGGGAAATGGACAAAGTGTTCCTTCATCACGACAAAGCCTCTTCCCATACCTCCAACAAAACCCAACAGTTCCTACAAGAAATGAAGGACAACCCTAGGCCTAAATTTTATCAGGAACTCGGACATTCCAGTGAAGTCTCCCGACGCCAGCCCACTGGATTTTTACGGGTTCGGTATGTTGAAACAACGGCTCTTCAACCGACGTCCCAAAACTGAGGCCGGACTTTGGAAAGCCGCACAAGAGGAGTGGTCGAATGTTTCGCTCTCCAAAGTAAAGGAAGTGTTCGCAGCTTGGAAAGTCCGATGCAGGGAGATAGCCAAGAAGAAGGGGAAGCACATAGAACACATGAAAAAAATTCACGTTCGAAAAATAAAGTTCTAACGGACGTTTGAAATCGTTTCATTTGAAAGGAAACACCCTCTGTATGTAAACATAGTGCTTGTGTTTATAAATGGAGATTGTTTTAGTTGTAGAAATACGTTAACTATGTTGTTTGCATTATAAATAAGTAAATCTTTTAAAATCTTCTTACTCTAGAATATATTGCCAATTTCTTTGTATTGTTAAAAATATATTGGTTTCAAATTTTGAATATAATATCAATAATTTCTTCAATGAAAATTATTTTTTCAGGAGATTTTTAGTGCGATACCTTAAATAAGATTGTTCAATTAAATTGAAGAATCATAATATATATTTACATTGCCTTTAAAATATTCTAATAATATGTATATAAACTTTATTTCTTGTATAAATGTTCGTCTAAAATGTAAATTTAAATAATTTTCACTATATCTCTAAAACATTGGATATAGCTTGTGTGTTGTAATAAATAAATAATATTGCCACGTGGAAAATTAGAGAAGACCAACTTCAGGATGAGATAATTTATTTCAGGCAAGAACAAATTATGAGTGATAAACAAAAGATATGCAATGAAGGATGTTTACAGAGTATAGCAAAATATAAACATGAAAAAATGGTACTCTGTTAATAAAAATAATAAAATTAATAAAGTCCTTGCTACAATATATATTTACCATGTTTTTCAAACAAATTAAATCACAGAACATCCTAATTGTGGTTGTTTGAATCGGACTTCAAAACTCTTAAATTCTACTTTTAACTTAGAATATTCTTTAGAAATTATGTTTTACTTTTGAGTGCAGTATGAAATTTTGATAAGGAGAGTTCAATTGAATGTGCGCATATGAAAAGTTGAAGAATTATCACAGAAATATCGTCCAAATAGACTAAACATGGCTAATTTCTGTTCTTATTACGCTGATCCAATTGGAAGAAGTCAGTTTATCTTTTGGTTAATTATTTTTATAGATTAATATATTTAATTAAAAGGCATATATTGGATCAAAATATCATTTATTTTACCAATATATCAGTTGGCTGAACGTCAACCTTTATCAAGGTATTATAACATAGTAAAAATAATTATAAATATAAAATAGGCGTTATTGTTAATTTTTAAAATATTCACACCTATATTCTACAAATTTTATTTTGTCCATAATATAAATGTATATATAAAATTTTTCTCCCCATTGAATATAACAAAATATTTTTAAAAATTTAATTCTGTTGACGTTATGTGGCGCTGAGTTTGTTGTTGACACACATTAAATATGTTATAACACCTTGATAAAGGTTGGCGTTCAGCCAACTGAAATATTGGTAAAATAAATCATTTTTTTGATCAAATATATGTCTTTTTAATTCTCTACCTATTTTGTTTCATGACGAGAGAGCTAAAAACGTAAACAACTATTTTTAAAAAATATATATATTTTTTAAAATTTGCTTCCTTGTCCGCATCTCATTTTCTTATATATTTACTAATTAAAAAAAAAGGCATATCCTGACCACGCTTTTGACCAAAGACAAAGTTCTTTACATGTGATCTACAAGCATTTGTGAATTAAGTTTATTGTAAAACGACATTTGAAAACTATCCCGCATGTGTTTCTTTTCAACGAAAAATCAAAATTTATTTTAAGGAGAAATAACGATTATTTCCAACCTTTGGGATGAGGTATGAAATGGTGAATTGTGAAGAGTAATGATAAACGGAAAAATAAAAGTATCCAGGGATGGGAAATGAACACACAATATTCCGCTTACTGGGCAGATACCATGTCCACTAGGTTACCCTGGACATATTTTTCCGTTCGTAAATAATAAATTAATTTATAATACAATATAATGCGGCTTTTGATTGAAAAATGACATTTGAAAATTATCCCGTATGTGTTTCTTTTCAACGAAATTGGGAACAATCTCTCGAAATATTCTGAGAGAAAAAAGTTTTTTTTTTCTTTAATAGATCCATGAACGCCATTTTTTATATCAACTATCATGGTTTGATATAGCTTGAATATCTTTCTATATATAGAGGTATTATTTTAAATTTACTTTATTTATAAATAACCGATTTTGAATACATATACTTATTTGATCACAAAAGGTTGGATCAAATTGGCATTTCCTAAAAATTGCCACTTTAAAATTTCTGATAAAGATGACCGGAATGCATTAAAATATTGTATCAAAATATTTATTTATTTATAACATGTTCTTAATTTTATTATTTATATCTATATTAGAAAATTATCCCGCATGTGTTTCTTTTGAACGAAAAATCGAAATTTATTTTAAAAGAGAAATAACGATTATTTCTAACCTTAGAGATGAAGTATGAAAGGATGAATTGTGAAGAGTAATGATGAACGGAAAAATAAAGTGTCCAGGGATGAACATGCAGATGGAAACACATGCGGAATAATTTTCTAATGTCGTTCTACAATCATAAGCCTCATTATATTGTATTATTTATAACTATGTTTTATAAAATTTTGATTTTTTTTCACATCATATAAATTACTTTTCCATTCTGAAGTTTATCTTTTCCTATTTCCTACGCGACAATATTGATTTTCAAATTTAATGATTGTATGATGCATGGGGCGCCATCTGTAATAAGAATTTGAAACTATTTTTGATGCGTATGAGATTCTTTCTAAAATAAACAATATTCTCTACTGCCCTTACTGCAATGATAAGTTATAATTTAATAAAATAAATTTATTTTAAAAAAGAATATTTTATATAAAATTTTCATAAATTTTATATATAATACTATTTTTAAAGAACGATAGATTTAATAATAGCTGTTATTTTAGGATTAGTATATAATAGATTTTGTAATATAGGTTTTTAACTTTTAATTAGACAATTTTAATTTATATTTAGATTTTTTTCTTTTTAATTTAGACACTTTTATTTTTATTTAGACATTTTCAATTTTATGATGCACTAGCGCGCCATCTGTTAACAAAATTCGAAACTATTTTAAAGGCGTAAAATTATTTTTGAAATTAAACAATTAAACAGTAAGGGCAGTAGAAATTGTTTAATTTAAAAAAGAATCTTACGCCTTTAAAATAGTTTCGAATTTTCAATTTTAATTTAGACATTTTTACTTTTAATATAGACATTTTCATTCTAATTTATATACATTGACTTTCCTATAAAAAGCCCATGTGTTTAAATTAAAATGAAAAATGTCTAAATTAAAATGGAAATGTCCAAATTAAAATTGAAAATGTCTAAATTAAAATGAAAAATGTCTAAAGTGAAATGAAAAATGTCTAAATTAAAATTGAAAATGTCTAAATTAAAATTGAAAATGTCTAAATATAAATTTAAAATGTCTAATTAAAATTTAAAACCTATATATTAGGTTGATGCAAAAAATAATGGCCGATTTCATTATTCCAAATTCAATCGTTGATAATTGCAATTAATTATTTTCAAACATTTGCATGTAATATATAATTATAAAGGTTATTTCTTGCTCTGTCACTATATCTACCAATATATTTACACCAATATATTTTGTGTGATTTCATGGTGTATTAAAAATGCTTTCAAAACAGGAAATCCGCATAATTTTCCTTCATTAGTTCAAACTCGGCCACAACGCTGCGGAAACAACTCGAAATTTAATCAGCGAATAGGGCAAGGGTACTACTTCTGAACACTCCACCCGCAGGTGGTTCGAAAATTTTCTCAAAGGCGATGCCAGCCTTGGAGATGAAGAGGGCCGTGGACGTCCGTCCGTGGTTGACTACGACCAATTAAAGGCAATAATTGATGCGGATACACGCAAAACTACACGAGAAGTTGCCGAAGAACTCAACATCGATCAGTCGACAATTGTTTGTCATCTGACACAAATTGGAAAGGTGAAAAAGCTCGACAAATGGGTGCTGCACGATTTGAATGATGTTCATAAAAAATCAGCGTTTTGAAGTGTCGTCGGCGCTACTTCTGCACAACAGGAACGAACCGTTTCTCGATTGTATTGTCACCTGTGACGAGAAATGTATCCTCTACGACAACCGGCGACGTTCTACGCAAGGGCTGGACCGCGACGCAGCTCCGAAGCACTTCCCGAAGCCCAAAAACGCATCAAAAAAAAGGTCATGGTGACTGTTTGGTTGTCTACCGCCGGTTTGATCCACCACAGCTTCCTTAATCCAGACGAAACCATCACTGGGGTGATGTCAGCAAATCGATGAAATGCACCAAAAACTGTCCGAGATTAATCAACAGAAAAGAGCCCATTCTTCTCCACGACAACACCCGACCACACATCTCAATGATCACACGACAAAAGTTGAATGAGTTGGGCTATGAAACTCACCCACCATACTCGCCCGACCTCTCGCCTACCGACTACCACTTTTTTAAGCATCTCGCCTTCTTCCTGGGTGAGAAATGCTTTAAAAACCAAGGTTATACCGAAATGGCATTCAATGAATTCATTACCTACAGAGCTCCAGATTTTTATAAAACTGGAATATACCAGCTCTCGTTGGTAAAGATGTATCGATGCCAATGGTTTTTATTTTGATTAATAAAGGTTTGCTTGTAAAGGGGTTATTGCTAGTTGTCACTACAAATCGGCCATTAGTTTTGCATCAACCCAATATTTGCTAATTAGTTTCATAATTGTTTTTTTTCACAGAGTAAATGATGATAATTGTATGTATATATGTAAACATAGTGCTTGTGTTTATAGATGGAGTTTATTTTAGTTGTAGAAATGCGTTAACTATGTCTGTTGTTTGCATTAAAAATAAGTAAATCTTTTAATGTCTACTTTCTAGAATATATTGCTTATTTCTTGGGTAATGTCAAAAATATATTGGTATCAAATTTTGAATATAATAGCAATTATATATTATATATTATATTTTTGAAGAATTTCAGCGCGATACCTTAAATAGGATTGTTCAATTAAATTGAATAATCATTATATATATGTGATATCTTGGGACCTCTGGGACCAGTGTTACCTGATGCTAGACGAACCTCGATGTAAACTCTACCGTGCAGTCGTGGTGGAAGGCGACACAGCTGGGCCAAAGGTGAAATAAACAAACAGAGATTCCACTAAGAAGCGTCTGAACGTCAAGAAGGAATGGGACGAGGAGATTTCTGGCAGGAAAGGGTTTAGTTACCTCTATAGAAGCGTCCGGCGGACTGGGGCTGAAACAAAGGTTGGCTAAGGACTGACTAACTGAGGCTTGGGGCCCCTTCAGGTCCAGGCAGGTCACTGCCTTTTTCTGACGTAAACAGGGGGAAAGTTACATTATCCAGGAGGGGCCACGACCTCGTAAAAATTGGACTGGGCTTACTAGGCCTACTCTCCTATTCTCACCTAAGCCTGATTAGTCTTAACCTTAATTTTCTCCTGTTATTCTCCATTCCTTCTATCTGTACAGTTGCTATACTTTATTAGTTTCTTACGCGGTACAGAATAATATTATGTGATGCTTTATATTTGCAGTAAATAACAAGTTATATACAGTCACGTGGTGGAACATGTGGTAGTAGATATCTGAATTATTTACAACAATTCCATGGTCTTAAATCAAGACATATATTTACATTTAATTTAAACATTTCTAATAATAGGTAAATAAACTTTATTTCTTGTATAAATATAGCTCTAAAAATGTAAATTTAAATAATTTTCACTATATCTCTAAAACATTGGGTATAGCTGTGTTATTATAATCTTTTGTTTATGTTTTCCCGTTTTTTTTTCAGGATGACACTAATTTATGAGTTTCTTCTTTATAAATAGGCTTTAATTGTCAATTTAGTTTTAACATTTTTCGCAACGTTCTCCAGCATTGATTTTGAAGTAGATATAAATTATTAAATAAAAATTCCATTGTAATATAAATATAAAGAAACAGATTAATCTTTAAATATTCGAAAATAATAAATTTCATTATTTCTTATTCGTTTCATATTCATCATTTTACTCCAACATGTTTATGTTCTGACTTTTGTTTTACTGTTAAAAATTAGAAATAAATTCAATTGAAAAATATCGAATTTAAAAATAAATATTTAACTTGATATTTTAAAACCTGATGTCTAAAGCAGAAGATTGCTCCATCTGCCTGGACACCATCAGCCAGGATAACCTCTGCCATCCCAGAAACTGCATGCACCAATTCCACCTGGACTGTCTCAAGACATGGTCTGAGCAGACAAACTCCTGTCCAATATGCCGGAGAAATTTTACTGAGATTGTTTACAATGTCAGAGGTCCTTGAGGACTATGATATCATGGCGGTTGAGGACTAAGTCAATGCTACAGAGATGCTAGATGATAACCCTCAAGAAGTCCCTCCTCAAGTGACACAATTCCTCCTTGATGTATTCGACCAAGATCATGATACCGATGATGATTCTGATCTCCCCAATGATGGAATGTTGGGGCTTTTCGAAGTCGTCAGTGTTCTTCAAAATACTACTATATTTTTCTGAAAATAGAGAAATATATATTTAAATCTTTGAATAATAAAAAGGTATATATTGGATTAAGAATAAAATATTTATTTACCAATATTTCGGTTGGCTGAACGCCAACCTTTGTCATGATATTACATTTTTGTTCAAACAAACTCAGCGGCGCTTAGTATTATAATACCACAATTAAAATATAAAATTTTTATTATATTATTTTTAAAAAAATATTTACCTGTGATTTTATAACACTATATGCGGTGCTGAGTTTGTTTATACAAAAATGTAATTACTTGACAAAGGTTGGCGTTCATCCAACCGATATATTGGGAAAATAAATCTTTAATTCAATCCAATATATACCTTTTTATTATTTAATTACTATATATATAAACGTTTTATAGAATATATTCAAAACTCATGATGCCTCCTTACTTTCAAATAGTGTGAATATTTGTTGTTTATAATAATATACAACATGATTATTGTATTCTTATAGTTTCACAATCCAATATGCCAGCCGATTACCTGCCCAACAGAAATATAACCATAATCACGCCTTAAGAATAGTCTAGGTTATAATGTTAATTTATCCTTTCATTCTATTCTTTTATTTCAAAGGTTCTTAGGTTCAAATAAATTCATTATATAATCTATATATATATAAAATTGAATGTCTGTGTGTGTGTCTGTGTGTGTGTGTGACAATGAAAAACACATTTATTGACAGCTTAGTCAATTGTTACACTCCGGAGAGTTAGGCAGTTAAATATTTACAATTTAAAGATTCACATCAGGAGGTGCCCCTGCCAAGGGTAGTCTGGACTCCGTCAGGGGAGTAACATCCTCCTGAGCGCGTACAAGCCCTCACGTACAAAGGGATCTGAGTCCCGAGCGCGCTCAATTGCAGCACTGATGATTTCGGTGATAAGGTTTTTCTTCTGGGTGGAACAGGTCCTGAAGAGGAGGCTCCCTGTCCTCGGGGTATATGACCGCATCCGTGATGTCACCCTCTGTGATTCCCAAATCAGTCAAGGGCCCCGAGTAGCGTTCATTGCACAATTTATATATTATATCAGCTGCTTCATCCCAGCGCTTCGACGTCAGATCCTCCTCCACTTGAAACAGTGGAGATGAAGATGTCGCCATGGCCGGTGTTGTCATTTTCCCATGGGGTGCGGGCGGTGTTGGCTCGGCAGGCCGAGGTGCAGGCAGTGGGGGTGTTGGAGACACTGCAGCTGGTGTTGTCCTCAGCTCAGCTTTGACTTGCCCGAGGACTTTGTAGAGGTTGCTGGCTGCTCCGGGCCTCAGATCCAATATTTGCCTGATCAGGCCGGCGAGGGCGTCGCACTGCGGAGGCGACAGGAGGGGTCCTTTCCTCTGCGCCTTGGTCCTCGAGGAGAGGAGGTCCAGGACCTCCTCCCGCCCAAGACCAAGGGCGTCCGTCTCAGCGAAGGACACGCTGGGGTGCCCCTCGATGAACGCATCGAGGTCGACTCTCGTTGCGTTCTTTTCCGATGGCGTGGAGGACGCAAAGGTCTCCTCCACGATGGACATCTCCACGTCCGGTGTTGGGGCCGCAGGTCCGAGGGTCTTCTGGGCGGGCAGAGGGCCAACGAGTGTGTGTGTGTCTGTGTGTCCTCTATGGATTCGAAAACCATACATCCAATCGCCGTGAAATATTGGGATATTATTAGGTGTATCTCCGGAAAGGTTTACGAAAAATAATATCTTGAATATCTTTAATATCCTTAGAGTTATTTGCAGATTTGTAGCTTTAACTCGCAAGCAGCGCCACCATTGAGACGGAGATAGGCTTTTTCAAGAGGGGGAGTAATGTTAGGAGAGAGGAGCGCGTCTCGAGGCGGGTGCTCACGTGTCACTGTTAAAAACCTATTTGTTTTGGCTACATCTTTTCCCGTGGACTTAACGATAACTTTTCTAAAACTTATTTCAAATTTCATGTATAATTATTTTTACATCATTTAGTTTAGTATAATTATTTACTATAATTTCCTATTGTTCAATTATTATACTTTTTGTTCTTAAAGATTATTTAAGACAATAATATTTAATTAGAAAGTGCTTTGCCAAAAGTTTGGAGTGGGGCAGACCCCGTGCGAGAATGGATTCGCCCGGCCGCCGGCCGACAGTCAAAGTACCCACCGACCAATCAGGGCAGAGTTGGTGACACAGCTATGCCAACTAGACAAGAAAAAAAGCCTCGCGGGAGCTTGCCCAAGATGACCTCCGGAACTTCGTCCATCTTCCATAAACGACCATGAATTTATTCAACCTTATCGAGTATTTTTCAAGGGACCGGGAAAAAAATGTTCACTAGATAAAACGATGATTTTGTAATGTAGAAAATTAGGAAAGACAAAATTCAGATGACACGGCACACAGGGACCGGGAAAAAATGATCACTTTATCAGTTTCAAATTATCAAAATATATATATTTCTTTTTATAAGTCTATAGAGAATTGTTTTAACAAATGTTCGTTAGACAGACCTTTACTCGGGTACCGATTAATATTGAATTTATTCAACTTATCGGGTATTTTTCAAGGGACCGGGAAAAAATGTTCACTTTATCGAGAGATTCGTTAGACAAACCTTTACTCGGGTAAAACACGGGCAAATGTTCGTTAGACAAACCTTTACTCGGGTAAAACCTCGGGCGAAGCCGGGTACGTCCCGCTAGTAATATTATAAAAAAAGCAAAAAGATTTAAATTACTTATTTTGCCTTTATAATTTTGTGTACTTTGAAGAATTTTATTAGTCTAAATAAAAACTATTTAGCCAAAAAGGAAAGGCTAATTCCTACTTTAATATTTTTTTCCTAGCCGGTGCAGCTTTAGATCTCTGTATGTGCCATAGACGAATAAATTTGTTGTAATCAGCAATCACAGACGTCCATCTTTTTGGACATGTAGAGATTTGGAAACAGCTATATTAAAAGTAACAGCAACGAGGAAAAACCTCCACAATAATCCATTTTAAACAATTTTCTTATTAAATTTATTTATATCCTATATGTATATTTAAATGTATTTAGATTGTGCATTTATTTTATATTTTTCACGAAAATATTTTCCGACTATAGAAAAAAAGGGGTTATTGTTCAAGTGTGCCATTATTTAAACGATAATATAAGTAAATAGACAAAAGAATTGCTATAAATTATTAAATAAAAACAAAGGATAGCAATGCGTCTCTTTATACATAAAATTTTTTTAATATGCTAGCTTTCGGATCTTATCGATCCTTCAACAGGCCAAGCTGTAAATTGAGAGAAAGAATATATGTATAAATGTAAAATATTATTTATATACACCAACGAAGATAGAGAATAAAATATAAAATAAAATAAATATAAACACATTTCACGAGTTCACGTTTTCTCGTGGCCAGGCTGCTGTTGTTTCATCTGTCCAAAGCTCAGTTTGTTTTCTTTTATAGTCAATTGGTCCTTTTATTCTAATGGCTGGGGCTGTTTTTTGAATGAGTGGTACTGAGATGGTAGTTCTATACGCCTGTTGATACTGTTTAAATCTTGAGAGACGAAGGATTCTATTAATAATCTTTGATATTTGGATTTGATGTTGTGGTAATGACAGGTTGGGTCGGAAAGGTTAAAGGCATGGCCGGTTTTAGAGGTATGCTGAAAGATCAAAGATTTGGGATCATTGTTTATTATATTTCTGTTGTGCTCGGAAATTCTGTTATAAATGAAACGGCCAGTCTCACCCACATATTTAGCGTTGCAATCTTGGCAACCAATGGAGTAAATGGCATATGGTTGCTGGTCGGGACGTTTCTTAATATTAGATTTGGTGATGGGGTTCCGGAGTATTTGGGCCTATTGAGAGGTGGTTGGTAAAAAAGGTTCTTAAACCAAATTTCTTGAGGGAGAGGGCTATTGATTGATTTTCAAAGGAATAAGGTATAATACAGGTGTTACGGTTTACTACGGGCTGAGTGTGTTTGGAAGGGTTGAAACTATGTCTAAGTATGAAGGGAAGTGGATAGCCACTTGCTGTTAGATTACTGATGATGGTTGTCTTTTCTAATTTTTTGAAGGCTGGGGTGGAGCAGTGTGTATGTATTCTTTTCGTGAGTGTTCTGACGACTGTGAGTTTGTGGCCTATTGGGTTATATGAATCAAAAAGGAGATAGGATGGTTTTATGGATTTTTGTAATAAACTGTTGTGTGGTATGATTCATCAGTTTTGATAAAAAGAATGTCCAAATATGGCAAAACTTTGTGGGACTCATGTTCTATTGTGAAAGTGAGGCGTGTATGGTAAGAGTTTAGGGTTTCCAACACCAATAGGACGTCATCCTTGTGACATATGCAAAAAATGTCGTCCAGGTACCTTTTCCAAACTTCTATTCGGAGATGTTTCTGTTCCAAAATCCAGCTGTCAATGGCGCTCATGACGAGCTCTGCCGCAATGTTGGAAGAAAGGGCTACCCATAGGAGATCCACAGATTTGTTTTAAAAAACTGATCTTCGAAGCTGAAGTTAGATGTTGCCAAGCATAATTCAAACATTAAAATGATTCCTTCTATTTCAGGGTTCGGGATGCTGTGCGAAGAAAGCAAAGAACGGAGGTTTTCTATAATTAGGTTGTGTGGGGAGAGAGAGAAACATGGAGGTGACGTCATAGGAGCACATAATGAAATCTTGTTGTGGTTTCAATGCTCTTATTTCTTGAATAAAGGCTGGGGTGCTATTAATTGAATGGGGGTTAGAGGATCGCATCAAGGGCGAAAGGCGGGAGGACAGATGTCTGGAGAGCTGTATGGCGGGGGGACAAGTGATAAGCAATAATGGGACGTAGTGGGACTGAAGGCTTGTGGATCTTAGGAAGTCCATAGATATATGGTATGGTGTCGCTGTTTGAATTGAAGGTCTTAAATTGGTCTTCGGTGATCATCTTATTCTTCTTGAGAGAGGTAAGTGTTTTTTTGAAATTCTTGATGGATTGAAGGTTGTCTGGAGCCGTGATAGGTACAAAGGTGTCTCTATCCTCAACGATGTCGAGAATCTTCTTTCTATAGTCGACTTTGTTTATATAACCACATTAGAACCTTTGTCAGCTTTACTGATGACTATGTTATGGTTGACTTTCAATTCTTTGATGGCAGTTGCGTATTTTACGGGTAGTTGCAGCATAAGGGGCGTTTTTGGATAGTTATCTTTGAGGAAACCAGGTTTCGTATTAAGTTTTTCTGTGAATTATTGAACGACGTCATTGCTACTTCAATGCCGGAGGTGGTGACATATGGATCAGCATGTCTTGGCATGCGGAATTTCAGACCTTGGTTTAAAAGTTCTTCTTGGGATTGGGAAATTGGGAAGGATGACAAATTGACGATGGAGGTTTGTTTCTTCACATAAGGAAATCCATATTTTTTGGACCAAAATTCAAATTTTTTATTGTGTTTTTTGGAGATGTTGATATCTTGTGTCCGGATAGCATTGGTGGTAGATCTCAAGAGGGTCAAACCATTCAGCTGCCTGGATCCTGGATGTTAATAAACAAATAATGACCTTTATGGTTTTACTGAGAAAACCTGATCATGGAATGGCAACCTTTGGTACGTGATCTGAGTAGGTCCCAATGAAGGTTGTGAATTATTTTCTTAGAGAATGGATTTTTCACCGGATCGTTTAATTCTTAGAGAAGGAGGGGATGAATTTGACAGATTGGCATTTCAAATTGAATTCTAAATTCTTTCTCCAACGGGCTAATTGCAAGGATTTCTTGAAGAAAAACGACTTATATCTCTCAACGTTGTAAAGGTAACTTCCATTGTAAATAGACAGAATTTCCGAGCACAACAGAAATATAATAAACAAAGATCCCAAATCTTTGATCTTTCAGCATACCTCTAAAACCGGCCATGCCTTTAACCTTTCCGACCCAACCTGTCATTACCACAACATCAAATCCAAATATCAAAGATTATTAATAGAATCCTTCGTCTCTCAAGATTTAAACAGTATCAACAGGCGTATAGAACTACCATCTCAGTACCACTCATTCAAAAAACAGCACAGCCATTAGAATAAAAGGAACAATTGACTATAAAAGAAAACAAACTGAGCTTTGGACAGAGATGAAACAACAGCAGCCTGGCCACGAGAAAACGTGAACTCGTGAAATGTGTTTATATTTATTTTATTTTATATTTTATTCTCTATCTTCGTTGGTGTATATAAATAATATTTTACATTTATATATATATATTCTTTCTCTCAATTTACAGCTTGGCCTGTTGAAGGATCGATAAGATCCGAAAGCTAGCATATTAAAAAAAAATTATGTATAAGAGAGACGCATTGCTATCGTTTGTTTTTATTTGATAATATAAGTAAAATCAAATGTATTTTAAAGGGCAGTTTTCACTTGCAAAATTATCATTTTTACTATTAAGCAACTATATGGTAATATATTAAATAAAAACAAACGATAGCAATGCGTCTCTTTATACATAAAATTTTTAATATGCTAGCTTTCGGATCTTATCGATCCTTCAACAGGCCAAGCTGTAAATTGAGAGAAATAATATATATATAAATGTAAAATATTATTTATATACACCAACGAAGATAGAGAATAAAATATAAAATAAAATAAATATAAACACATTTCACGAGTTCACGTTTTCTCGTGGCCAGGCTGCTGTTGTTTCATCTCTGTCCAAAGCTCAGTTTGTTTTCTTTTATAGTCAATTGGTCCTTTTATTCTAATGGCTGGGTTGTTTTTTGAATGAGGTGGTACTGAGATGGTAGTTCTATACGCCTGCTGATACTGTTTAAATCTTGAGAGACGAAGGATTCTATTAATAATCTTTGATATTTGGATTTGATGTTGTGGTAATGACAGGTTGGGTCGGAAAGGTTAAAGGCATGGCCGGTTTTAGAGGTATGCTGAAAGATCAAAGATTTGGGATCTTTGTTTATTATATTTCTGTTGTGCTCGGAAATTCTGTTATAAATGAAACGGCCAGTCTCACCCACATATTTAGCGTTGCAATCTTGGCAACCTATGGAGTAAATGGCATATGGTTGCTGGTCGGGACGTTTCTTAATATTAGATTTGGTGATGGGGTTCCGGAGTATTTGGCCTATTGAGAGGTGGTTGGTAAAAAAGGTTTCTTAAACCAAATTTCTTGAGGGAGAGGGCTATTGATTGATTTTCAAAGGAATAAGGTATAATACAGGTGTTACGGTTTACTACGGGCTGAGTGTGTTTGGAAGGGTTGAAAGTATGTCTAAGTATGAAGGGAAGTGGATAGCCACTTGCTGTTAGATTACTGATGATTGAATATCTTTCTATATATAGAGGTATTACTTTAAATTTACTTTATTTATAAATAACCGATTCTGAATACATTTACCTATTTAATTACAAAAGGTTGTTTCAAATTGTCATTTCCTACAAATTGTCACTTTAAAATTTCTGATAAAGATAACCGGAATGCATTAAAATATTGTAGAAAATATTTATTAATTTATAAATATCTTCTTAATTTTGTTATTTATAACTTTATTAGAATATTATACCTCATGTGTTTCTTTTGAACGAAAAATCGAAATTTAATTTAAGGAGAAATAACGATTATTTCAAACCTAAGGGATGAAGTATGATAGAATGAATTGTGAAGAGTAATGATGAACGGAAAAATAAAGTGTCCAGGGACGGACGTGTGGGTGGAAACACATGCGGAATAATTTTCTAATGTCGTTCTACAATCATAAGCCGCATTATATTGTATTATTTATAACTATGTTTTATTAAAATTTTGATTGTTTTCAACATATAAATTACTGGTCCATTCTGAGGTTTATCTTTCCTAATTTCTACGCGACAATATTGATTTTCAAACTTTGATGATTGTATGATGCATGGGGCGCCATCTGTTATAAGAAATTGAAACTAATTTTGACACGTATGAGATTATTCTTTAAATAAACAATTTTTTTCTACTGCCTTACTGCAATGATAAATTATAATTTAATAAAATTATCGTTCTTAAAAAAAGAATATTTTAAATAAAAATATTTATAAATTTTATTTATAATAATCTTTTTCAAGAACGATAGATTTAATAATCGGTGTTATTTTAGGATTAGTAATAGATTTTGTAATATAGGTTTTTAATTTTTAATTAGACGATTTTAATTTATATTTAGACATTTTTTCTTTTTAATTTAGACACTTTAATTTTAATTTAGACACTTTAATTTTAATTTACACACTTTCATTTTTATTTAGACATTTTAAATTTTATGATGCACTAGCGCGCCATCTGTTATCAAAATTCGAAACTATTTTAAAGGCGTAAGATTCTTTTTGAAATTAAACAATTAAACAGTAAGGGCAGTAGAGAAGTTGTTTAATTTCAAAAAGAATCTTACGCCTTTAAAATAGTTTCGAATTTTCAATTTTCATTTAGACATTTTCCATTCTAATTTAGACATTTTTCATTTCAATTTAGACATTTTTCATTCTAATTTATACACATGGACTTTCCTATAAAAAGCCCATGTGTCTAAATTAAAAATGTCTAAATTGAAATGAAAAGTACTAAATTAAAATGAAAAATGTCTAAATATAAATTTAAAATGTTAAAATTGTTAATATCCTATAAATTAGCTAATTAGTTTCATAAATGTTTTTATTTAATTGTTTTTTTCACAGAGGTAATGATGATAATTGTATGTATATATGTAAACATAGTGCTTGTGTTTATAAATGGAGATTGTTTTAGTTGTAGAAATACGTTAACTATGTTGTTTGCATTATAAATAAGTAAATCTTTTAAAATCTTCTTACTCTAGAATATATTGCCAATTTCTTTGTATTGTTAAAAATATATTGGTTTCAAATTTTGAATATAATATCAATAATTTCTTCAATGAAAATTATTTTTTCAGGAGATTTTTAGTGCGATACCTTAAATAAGATTGTTCAATTAAATTGAAGAATCATAATATATATTTACATTGCCTTTAAAATATTCTAATAATATGTATATAAACTTTATTTCTTGTATAAATGTTCGTCTAAAATGTAAATTTAAATAATTTTCACTATATCTCTAAAACATTGGATATAGCTTGTGTGTTGTAATAAATAAATAATATTGCCACGTGGAAAATTAGAGAAGACCAACTTCAGGATGAGATAATTTATTTCAGGCAAGAACAAATTATGAGTGATAAACAAAAGATATGCAATGAAGGATGTTTACAGAGTATAGCAAAATATAAACATGAAAAAATGGTACTCTGTTAATAAAAATAATAAAATTAATAAAGTCCTTGCTACAATATATATTTACCATGTTTTTCAAACAAATTAAATCACAGAACATCCTAATTGTGGTTGTTTGAATCGGACTTCAAAAACTCTTAAATTCTACTTTTTAACTTAGAATATTCTTTAGAAATTATGTTTTACTTTTGAGTGCAGTATGAAATTTTGATAAGGAGAGTTCAATTGAATGTGCGCATATGAAAAGTTGAAGAATTATCACAGAAATATCGTCCAAATAGACTAAACATGGCTAATTTCTGTTCTTATTACGCTGATCCAATTGGAAGAAGTCAGTTTATCTTTTGGTTAATTATTTTTATAGATTAATATATTTAATTAAAAGGCATATATTGATCAAAATATCATTTATTTTACCAATATATCAGTTGGCTGAACGTCAACCTTTATCAAGGTATTATAACATAGTAAAAATAATTATAAATAAAAAATAGGCGTTATTGTTAATTTTAAAATATTCACACCTATATTCTACAAATTTATTTTGTCCATAATATAAATGTATATATAAAATTTTTCTCCCCCATTGAATATAACAAAATATTTTAAAAATTTAATTCTGTTGACGTTATGTGGCGCTGAGTTTGTTGTTGACACACATTAAAATATGTTATAACACCTTGATAAAGGTTGGCGTTCAGCCAACTGAAATATTGGTAAAATAAATCATTTTTTTGATCAAATATATGTCTTTTTAATTCTCTACCTATTTTGTTTCATGACGAGAGAGCTAAAACGTAAACAACTATTTTTAAAAAATATATATATTTTTTAAAATTTGCTTCCCTTGTCCGCATCTCATTTTCTTATATATTTACTAATTAAAAAAAAAGGCATATCCTGACCACGCTTTTGACCAAAGACAAAGTTCTTTACATGTGATCTACAAGCATTTGTGAATTAAGTTTATTGTAAAACGACATTTGAAAACTATCCCGCATGTGTTTCTTTTCAACGAAAAATCAAAATTTATTTTAAGGAGAAATAACGATTATTTCCAACCTTTGGGATGAGGTATGAAATGGTGAATTGTGAAGAGTAATGATAAACGGAAAAATAAAAGTATCCAGGGATGGGAAATGAACACACAATATTCCGCTTACTGGGCAGATACCATGTCCACTAGGTTACCCTGGACATATTTTTCCGTTCGTAAATAATAAATTAATTTATAATACAATATAATGCGGCTTTTGATTGAAAAATGACATTTGAAAATTATCCCGTATGTGTTTCTTTTCAACGAAATTGGGAACAATCTCTCGAAATATTCTGAGAGAAAAAAAGTTTTTTTTTTCTTTAATAGATCCATGAACGCCATTTTTTATATCAACTATCATGGTTTGATATAGCTTGAATATCTTTCTATATATAGAGGTATTATTTTAAATTTACTTTATTTATAAATAACCGATTTTGAATACATATACTTATTTGATCACAAAAGGTTGGATCAAATTGGCAATTCCTAAAAATTGCCACTTTAAAATTTCTGATAAAGATGACCGTAATGCATTAAAATATTGTATCAAAATATTTATTTATTTATAACATGTTCTTAATTTTATTATTTATATCTATATTAGAAAATTATCCCGCATGTGTTTCTTTTGAACGAAAAATCGAAATTTATTTTAAAAGAGAAATAACGATTATTTCTAACCTTAGAGATGAAGTATGAAAGGATGAATTGTGAAGAGTAATGATGAACGGAAAAATAAAGTGTCCAGGGATGAACATGCAGATGGAAACACATGCGGAATAATTTTCTAATGTCGTTCTACAATCATAAGCCTCATTATATTGTATTATTTATAACTATGTTTTATAAAATTTTGATTTTTTTTTCACATCATATAAATTACTTTTCCATTCTGAAGTTTATATTTTCCTATTTCCTACGCGACAATATTGATTTTCAAATTTAATGATTGTATGATGCATGGGGCGCCATCTGTAATAAGAATTTGAAACTATTTTTGATGCGTATGAGATTCTTTCTAAAATAAACAATATTCTCTACTGCCCTTACTGCAATGATAAGTTTATAATTTAATAAAATAAATTTATTTAAAAAAAGAATATTTTTATAAAATTTTCATAAATTTTATATATAATACTATTTTTAAAGAACGATAGATTTAATAATAGCTGTTATTTTAGGATTAGTATATAATAGATTTTGTAATATAGGTTTTTAACTTTTAATTAGACAATTTTAATTTATATTTAGATTTTTTTCTTTTAATTTAGACACTTTTATTTTTATTTAGACATTTTCAATTTTATGATGCACTAGCGCGCCATCTGTTAACAAAATTCGAAACTATTTTAAAGGCGTAAAATTATTTTTGAAATTAAACAATTAAACAGTAAGGGCAGTAGAAATTGTTTAATTTAAAAAAGAATCTTACGCCTTTAAAATAGTTTCGAATTTTCAATTTTAATTTAGACATTTTTACTTTTAATATAGACATTTTCATTCTAATTTATATACATTGACTTTCCTATAAAAAGCCCATGTGTTTAAATTAAAATGAAAAATGTCTAAATTAAAATGGAAATGTCCAAATTAAAATTGAAAATGTCTAAATTAAAATGAAAAATGTCTAAAGTGAAATGAAAAATGTCTAAATTAAAATTGAAAATGTCTAAATTAAATTGAAAATGTCTAAATATAAATTTAAAATGTCTAATTAAAATTTAAACCTATATATTAGGTTGATGCAAAAAATAATGGCCGATTTCATTATTCCAAATTCAATCGTTGATAATTGCAATTAATTATTTTCAAACATTTGCATGTAATATATAATTATAAAGGTTATTTCTTGCTCTGTCACTATATCTACCAATATATTTACACCAATATATTTTGTGTGATTTCATGGTGTATTAAAAAATGCTTTCAAAACAGGAAATCCGCATAATTTTCCTTCATTAGTTCAAACTCGGCCACAACGCTGCGGAAACAACTCGAAATTTAATCAGCGAATAGGGCAAGGGTACTACTTCTGAACACTCCACCGCAGGTGGTTCGAAAATTTTCTCAAAGGCGATGCCAGCCTTGGAGATGAAGAGGGCCGTGGACGTCCGTCGTGGTTGACTACGACCAATTAAAGGCAATAATTGATGCGGATACACGCAAAACTACACGAGAAGTTGCCGAAGAACTCAACATCGATCAGTCGACAATTGTTTGTCATCTGACACAAATTGGAAAGGTGAAAAAGCTCGACAAATGGGTGCTGCAACGATTTGAATGATGTTCATAAAAAATCAGCGTTTTGAAGTGTCGTCGGCGCTACTTCTGCACAACAGGAACGAACCGTTTCTCGATTGTATTGTCACCTGTGACGAGAAATGTATCCTCTACGACAACCGGCGACGTTCTACGCAAGGGCTGGACCGCGACGCAGCTCCGAAGCACTTCCCGAAGCCCAAACGCATCAAAAAAAAGGTCATGGTGACTGTTTGGGTTGTCTACCGCCGGTTTGATCCACCACAGCTTCCTTAATCCAGACGAAACCATCACTGGGGTGATGTCAGCAAATCGATGAAAATGCACCAAAAACTGTCCGAGATTAATCAACAGAAAAGAGCCCATTCTTCTCCACGACAACACACCCGACCACAACATCTCAATGATCACACGACAAAAGTTGAATGAGTTGGGCTATGAAACTCACCCACCATACTCGCCCGACCTCTTCGCCTACCGACTACCACTTTTTTAAGCATCTCGCCTTCTTCCTGGGTGAGAAATGCTTTAAAAACCAAGGTTATACCGAAATGGCATTCAATGAATTCATTACCTACAGAGCTCCAGATTTTTATAAAACTGGAATATACCAGCTCTCGTTGGTAAAGATGTTATCGATGCCAATGGTTTTTATTTTTGATTAATAAAGGTTTGCTTGTAAAGGGTTATTGCTAGTTGTCACTACAAATCGGCCATTAGTTTTGCATCAACCCAATATTTGCTAATTAGTTTCATAATTGTTTTTTTTCACAGAGTAAATGATGATAATTGTATGTATATATGTAAACATAGTGCTTGTGTTTATAGATGGAGTTTATTTTAGTTGTAGAAATGCGTTAACTATGTCTGTTGTTTGCATTAAAAATAAGTAAATCTTTTAATGTCTACTTTCTAGAATATATTGCTTATTTCTTGGGTAATGTCAAAATATATTGGTATCAAATTTTTGAATATAATAGCAATTATATATTATATATTATATTTTTGAAGAATTTCAGCGCGATACCTTAAATAGGATTGTTCAATTAAATTGAATAATCATTATATATATGTGATATCTTGGGACCTCTGGGACCAGTGTTACCTGATGCTAGACGAACCTCGATGTAAACTCTACCGTGCAGTCGTGGTGGAAGGCGACACAGCTGGGCCAAAGGTGAAATAAACAAACAGAGATTCCACTAAGAAGCGTCTGAACGTCAAGAAGGAATGGGACGAGGAGATTTCTGGCAGGAAAGGGTTTAGTTACCTCTATAGAAGCGTCCGGCGGACTGGGGCTGAAACAAAGGTTGGCTAAGGACTGACTAACTGAGGCTTGGGGCCCCTTCAGGGTCCAGGCAGGTCACTGCCTTTTTCTGACGTAAACAGGGGAAAGTTACATTATCCAGGAGGGGCCACGACCTCGTAAAAATTGGACTGGGCTTACTAGGCCTACTCTCCTATTCTCACCTAAGCCTGATTAGTCTTAACCTTAATTTTCTCCTGTTATTCTCCATTCCTTCTATCTGTACAGTTGCTATACTTTTATTAGTTTCTTACGCGGTACAGAATAATATTATGTGATGCTTTATATTTGCAGTAAATAACAAGTTATATACAGTCACGTGGTGGAACATGTGGTAGTAGATATCTGAATTATTTACAACAATTCCATGGTCTTAAATCAAGACATATATTTACATTTAATTTAAACATTTCTAATAATAGGTAAATAAACTTTATTTTCTTGTATAAATATAGCTCTAAAAATGTAAATTTAAATAATTTTCACTATATCTCTAAAACATTGGGTATAGCTGTGTTATTATAATCTTTTGTTTATGTTTTCCCGTTTTTTTTTTCAGGATGACACTAATTTATGAGTTTCTTCTTTATAAATAGGCTTTAATTGTCAATTTAGTTTTAACATTTTTCGCAACGTTCTCCAGCATTGATTTTGAAGTAGATATAAATTATTAAATAAAAATTCCATTGTAATATAAATATAAAGAAACAGATTAATCTTTAAATATTCGAAAATAATAAATTTCATTATTTCTTATTCGTTTCATATTCATCATTTTACTCTCCAACATGTTTATGTTCTGACTTTTGTTTTTACTGTTAAAAATTAGAAATAATTTCAATTGAAAAATATCGAATTTAAAAATAAATATTTAACTTGATATTTTAAAACCTGATGTCTAAAGCAGAAGATTGCTCCATCTGCCTGGACACCATCAGCCAGGATAACCTCTGCCATCCCAGAAACTGCATGCACCAATTCCACCTGGACTGTCTCAAGACATGGTCTGAGCAGACAAACTCCTGTCCAATATGCCGGAGAAAATTTTACTGAGATTGTTTACAATGTCAGAGGTCCTGAGGACTATGATATCATGGCGGTTGAGGACTAAGTCAATGCTACAGAGATGCTAGATGATAACCCTCAAGAAGTCCCTCCTCAAGTGACACAATTCCTCCTTGATGTATTCGACCAAGATCATGATACCGATGATGATTCTGATCTCCCCAATGATGGAATGTTGGGGGCTTTTCGGAAGTCGTCAGTGTTCTTCAAAATACTACTATATTTTTCTGAAAATAGAGAAATATATATTTAAATCTTTGAATAATAAAAAGGTATATATTGGATTAAGAATAAAATATTTATTTACCAATATTTCGGTTGGCTGAACGCCAACCTTTGTCATGATATTACATTTTTTGTTCAAACAAACTCAGCGGCGCTTAGTATTATAATACCACAATTAAAATATAAAATTTTTATTATATTATTTTTAAAAAAATATTTTACCTGTGATTTTATAACACTATATGCGGTGCTTGAGTTTGTTTATACAAAAATGTAATTACTTGACAAAGGTTGGCGTTCATCCAACCGATATATTGGAAAATAAATCTTTAATTCAATCCAATATATACCTTTTTATTATTTAATTACTATATTAATAACGTTTTATAGAATATATTCAAAACTCATGATGCCTCCTTACTTTCAAATAGTGGTGAATATTTGTTGTTTATAATAATATACAACATGATTATTGTATTCTTATAGTTTCACAATCCAATATGCCAGCCGATTACCTGCCCAACAGAAATATAACCATAATCACGCCTTAAGAATAGTCTAGGTTATAATGTTAATTTATCCTTTCATTCTATTTCTTTTATTTCAAAGGTTCTTAGGTTCAAATAAATTCATTATATAATCTATATATATATAAAATTGAATGTCTGTGTGTGTGTCTGTGTGTGTGTGTGACAATGAAAAACACATTTATTGACAGCTTAGTCAATTGTTACACTCCGGAGAGTTAGGCAGTTAAATATTTACAATTTAAAGATTCACATCAGGAGGTGCCCCTGCCAAGGGTAGTCTGGACTCCGTCAGGGGAGTAACATCCTCCTGAGCGCGTACAAGCCCTCACGTACAAAGGGATCTGAGTCCCGAGCGCGCTCAATTTGCAGCACTGATGATTTCGGTGATAAGGTTTTTCTTCTGGGTGGAACAGGGTCCTGAAGAGAGGCTCCCTGTCCTCGGGGTATATGACCGCATCCGTGATGTCACCCTCTGTGATTCCCAAATCAGTCAAGGGGCCCCGAGTAGCGTTCATTGCACAATTTATATATTATATCAGCTGCTTCATCCCAGCGCTTCGACGTCAGATCCTCCTCCACTTGAAACAGTGGAGATGAAGATGTCGCCATGGCCGGTGTTGTCATTTTCCCCATGGGGTGCGGGCGGTGTTGGCTCGGCAGGCCGAGGTGCAGGCAGTGGGGTGTTGGAGACACTGCAGCTGGTGTTGTCCTCAGCTCAGCTTTGACTTGCCCGAGGACTTTGTAGAGGTTGCTGCTGCTCCGGGCCTCAGATCCAATATTTGCCTGATCAGGCCGGCGAGGGCGTCGCACTGCGGAGGCGACAGGAGGGGTCCTTTCCTCTGCGCCTTGGTCCTCGAGGAGAGGAGTCCAGGACCTCCTCCCGCCCAAGACCAAGGGCGTCCGTCTCAGCGAAGGACACGCTGGGGTGCCCCTCGATGAACGCATCGAGGTCGACTCTCGTTGCGTTCTTTTCCGATGGCGTGGAGGACGCAAAGGTCTCCTCCACGATGGACATCTCCACGTCCGGTGTTGGGGCCGCAGGTCCGAGGGTCTTCTGGGCGGGCAGAGGGCCAACGAGTGTGTGTGTGTCTGTGTGTCCTCTATGGATTCGAAAACCATACATCCAATCGCCGTGAAATATTGGATATTATTAGGTGTATCTCCGGAAAGGTTTACGAAAAATAATATCTTGAATATCTTTAATATCCTTAGAGTTATTTGCAGATTTGTAGCTTTAACTCGCAAGCAGCGCCACCATTGAGACGGAGATAGGCTTTTTCAAGAGGGGAGTAATGTTAGGAGAGAGGAGCGCGTCTCGAGGCGGGTGCTCACGTGTCACTGTTAAAAACCTATTTGTTTTGGCTACATCTTTTCCCGTGGACTTAACGATAACTTTTCTAAAACTTATTTCAAATTTCATGTATAATTATTTTTACATCATTTAGTTTAGTATAATTATTTACTATAATTTCCTATTGTTCAATTATTATACTTTTTGTTCTTAAAGATTATTTAAGACAATAATATTTAATTAGAAAGTGCTTTGCCAAAAGTTTGGAGTGGGGCAGACCCCGTGCGAGAATGGATTCGCCCGGCCGCCGGCCGACAGTCAAAGTACCCACCGACCAATCAGGGCAGAGTTGGTGACACAGCTATGCCAACTAGACAAGAAAAAAAGCCTCGCGGAGCTTGCCCAAGATGACCTCCGGAACTTCGTCCATCTTCCATAAACGACCATGAATTTATTCAACCTTATCGAGTATTTTTCAAGGGACCGGGAAAAAATGTTCACTAGATAAAACGATGATTTTGTAATGTAGAAAATTAGGAAAGACAAAATTCAGAATGACACGGCACACAGGGACCGGGAAAAAATGATCACTTTATCAGTTTCAAATTATCAAAATATATATATTTCTTTTTATAAGTCTATAGAGAATTGTTTTAACAAATGTTCGTTAGACAGACTTACTCGGGTACCGATTAATATTGAATTTATTCAACTTATCGGGTATTTTTCAAGGGACCGGGAAAAAATGTTCACTTTATCGAGAGATTCGTTAGACAAACCTTTACTCGGGTAAAACACGGGCAAATGTTCGTTAGACAAACCTTTACTCGGGTAAAACCTCGGGCGAAGCCGGGTACGTCCGCTAGTAATATTATAAAAAAGCAAAAAGATTTAAATTACTTATTTTGCCTTTATAATTTTGTGTACTTTGAAGAATTTTATTAGTCTAAATAAAAACTATTTAGCCAAAAAGGAAAGGCTAATTCCTACTTTAATATTTTTTTCCTAGCCGGTGCAGCTTTAGATCTCTGTATGTGCCATAGACGAATAAATTTGTTGTAATCAGCAATCACAGACGTCCATCTTTTTGGACATGTAGAGATTTGGAAACAGCTATATTAAAAGTAACAGCAACGAGGAAAAACCTCCACAATAATCCATTTTAACAATTTTTCTTATTAAATTTATTTATATCCTATATGTATATTTAAATGTATTTAGATTGTGCATTTATTTTATATTTTTCACGAAAATATTTTCCGACTATAGAAAAAAAGGGTTATTGTTCAAGTGTGCCATTATTTAAACGATAATATAAGTAAATAGACAAAGAATTGCTATAAATTATTAAATAAAAACAAAGATAGCAATGCGTCTCTTTATACATAAAATTTTTTTAATATGCTAGCTTTCGGATCTTATCGATCCTTCAACAGGCCAAGCTGTAAATTGAGAGAAAGAATATATGTATAAATGTAAAATATTATTTATATACACCAACGAAGATAGAGAATAAAATATAAAATAAAATAAATATAAACACATTTCACGAGTTCACGTTTTCTCGTGGCCAGGCTGCTGTTGTTTCATCTGTCCAAAGCTCAGTTTGTTTTCTTTTATAGTCAATTGGTCCTTTTATTCTAATGGCTGGGCTGTTTTTTGAATGAGTGGTACTGAGATGGTAGTTCTATACGCCTGTTGATACTGTTTAAATCTTGAGAGACGAAGGATTCTATTAATAATCTTTGATATTTGGATTTGATGTTGTGGTAATGACAGGTTGGGTCGGAAAGGTTAAAGGCATGGCCGGTTTTAGAGGTATGCTGAAAGATCAAAGATTTGGGATCTTTGTTTATTATATTTCTGTTGTGCTCGGAAATTCTGTTAAATGAAACGGCCAGTCTCACACCACATATTTAGCGTTGCAATCTTGGCAACCATGGAGTAAATGGCATATGGTTGCTGGTCGGGACGTTTCTTAATATTAGATTTGGTGATGGGGTTCCGGAGTATTTGGCCTATTGAGAGGTGGTTGGTAAAAAAGGTTCTTAAACCAAATTTCTTGAGGAGAGGGCTATTGATTGATTTTCAAAGGAATAAGGTATAATACAGGTGTTACGGTTTACTACGGGCTGAGTGTGTTTGGAAGGGTTGAAACTATGTCTAAGTATGAAGGGAAGTGGATAGCCACTTGCTGTTAGATTACTGATGATGGTTGTCTTTTCTAATTTTTTGAAGGCTGGGGTGGAGCAGTGTGTATGTATTCTTTTCGTGAGTGTTCTGACGACTGTGAGTTTGTGGCCTATTGGGTTATATGAATCAAAAAGGAGATAGGATGGTTTTATGGATTTTTGTAAAAACTGTTGTGTGGTATGATTCATCAGTTTTGATAAAAAGAATGTCCAAATATGGCAAAACTTTGTGGGACTCATGTTCTATTGTGAAAGTGAGGCGTGTATGGTAAGAGTTTAGGGTTTCCAACACCAATAGGACGTCATCCTTGTGACATATGCAAAAAATGTCGTCCAGGTACCTTTTCCAAACTTCTATTCGGAGATGTTTCTGTTCCAAAATCCAGCTGTCAATGGCGCTCATGACGAGCAGCTCTGCCGCAATGTTGGAAAAGGGCTACCCATAGGAGATCCACAGATTTGTTTAAAAAACTGATCTTCGAAGCTGAAGTTAGATGTTGCCAAGCATAATTCAAACATTAAAATGATTCCTTCTATTTCAGGGTTCGGGATGCTGTGCGAAGAAAGCAAAGAACGGAGGTTTTCTATAATTAGGTTGTGTGGAGAGAGAGAAACATGGAGGTGACGTCATAGGAGCACATAATGAAATCTTGTGTGGTTACAATGCTCTTATTTCTTGAATAAAGGCTGGGGTGCTATTAATTGAATGGGGGTTAGAGGATCGCATCAAGGGCGAAAGGCGGGAGGACAGATGTCTGGAGAGCTGTATGGCGGGGGACAAGTGATAAGCAATAATGGGACGTAGTGGGACTGAAGGCTTGTGGATCTTAGGAAGTCCATAGATATATGGTATGGTGTCGCTGTTTGAATTGAAGGTCTTAAATTGGTCTTCGGTGATCATCTTATTCTTCTTGAGAGAGGTAAGTTTTTTTTGAAATTCTTGATGGATTGAAGGTTGTCTGGAGCCGTGATAGGTACAAAGGTGTCTCTATCCTCAACGATGTCGAGAATCTTCTTTCTATAGTCGACTTTGTTTAATATAACCACATTAGAACCTTTGTCAGCTTTACTGATGACTATGTTATGGTTGACTTTCAATTCTTTGATGGCAGTTGCGTATTTACGGGTAGTTGCAGCATAAGGGCGTTTTTGGATAGTTATCTTTGAGGAAACCAGGTTTCGTATTAAGTTTTTCTGTGAATTATTGAACGACGTCATTGCTACTTCAATGCCGGAGGTGGTGACATATGGATCAGCATGTCTTGGCATGCGGAATTTCAGACCTTGGTTTAAAAGTTCTTCTTGGGATTGGGAAATTGGGAAGGATGACAAATTGACGATGGAGGTTTGTTTCTTCACATAAGGAAATCCATATTTTTTGGACCAAAATTCAAATTTTTTATTGTGTTTTTTGGAGATGTTGATATCTTGTGTCCGGATAGCATTGGTGGTAGATCTCAAGAGGTCAAACCATTCAGCTGCCTGGATCCTGGATGTTAATAAACAAATAATGCCCTTTATGGTTTTACTGAGAAACCTGATCATGGAATGGCAACCTTTGGTACGTGATCTGAGTAGGTCCCAATGAAGGTTGTGAATTATTTTCTTAGAGAATGGATTTTTCACCGGATCGTTAATTCTTAGAGAAGGAGGGATGAATTTGACAGATTGGCATTTCAAATTGAATTCTAAATTCTTTCTCCAACGGGCTAATTGCAAGGATTTCTTGAAGAAAAACGACTTATATCTCTCAACGTTGTAAAGGTAACTTTCCATTGTAAATAGACAGAATTTCCGAGCACAACAGAAATATAATAAACAAAGATCCCAAATCTTTGATCTTTCAGCATACCTCTAAAACCGGCCATGCCTTTAACCTTTCCGACCCAACCTGTCATTACCACAACATCAAATCCAAATATCAAAGATTATTAATAGAATCCTTCGTCTCTCAAGATTTAAACAGTATCAACAGGCGTATAGAACTACCATCTCAGTACCACTCATTCAAAAAACAGCACAGCCATTAGAATAAAAGGAACAATTGACTATAAAAGAAAACAAACTGAGCTTTGGACAGAGATGAAACAACAGCAGCCTGGCCACGAGAAAACGTGAACTCGTGAAATGTGTTTATATTTATTTTATTTTATATTTTATTCTCTATCTTCGTTGGTGTATATAAATAATATTTTACATTTATATATATATATTCTTTCTCTCAATTTACAGCTTGGCCTGTTGAAGGATCGATAAGATCCGAAAGCTAGCATATTAAAAAAAAATTATGTATAAAGAGACGCATTGCTATCGTTTGTTTTTATTTGATAATATAAGTAAAATCAAATGTATTTTAAAGGGCAGTTTTCACTTGCAAAATTATCATTTTTACTATTAAGCAACTATATGGTAATATATTAAATAAAAACAAACGATAGCAATGCGTCTCTTTATACATAAAATTTTTAATATGCTAGCTTTCGGATCTTATCGATCCTTCAACAGGCCAAGCTGTAAATTGAGAGAAATAATATATATAAATGTAAAATATTATTTATATACACCAACGAAGATAGAGAATAAAATATAAAATAAAATAAATATAAACACATTTCACGAGTTCACGTTTTCTCGTGGCCAGGCTGCTGTTGTTTCATCTCTGTCCAAAGCTCAGTTTGTTTTCTTTTATAGTCAATTGGTCCTTTTATTCTAATGGCTGGGTTGTTTTTTGAATGAGTGGTACTGAGATGGTAGTTCTATACGCCTGCTGATACTGTTTAAATCTTGAGAGACGAAGGATTCTATTAATAATCTTTGATATTTGGATTTGATGTTGTGGTAATGACAGGTTGGGTCGGAAAGGTTAAAGGCATGGCCGGTTTTAGAGGTATGCTGAAAGATCAAAGATTTGGGATCTTTGTTTATTATATTTCTGTTGTGCTCGGAAATTCTGTTATAAATGAAACGGCCAGTCTCACCCACATATTTAGCGTTGCAATCTTGGCAACCTATGGAGTAAATGGCATATGGTTGCTGGTCGGGACGTTTCTTAATATTAGATTTGGTGATGGGGTTCCGGAGTATTTGGCCTATTGAGAGGTGGTTGGTAAAAAAGGTTCTTAAACCAAATTTCTTGAGGGAGAGGGCTATTGATTGATTTTCAAAGGAATAAGGTATAATACAGGTGTTACGGTTTACTACGGGCTGAGTGTGTTTGGAAGGGTTGAAAGTATGTCTAAGTATGAAGGGAAGTGGATAGCCACTTGCTGTTAGATTACTGATGATTGAATATCTTTCTATATATAGAGGTATTACTTTAAATTTACTTTATTTATAAATAACCGATTCTGAATACATTTACCTATTTAATTACAAAAGGTTGTTTCAAATTGTCATTTCCTACAAATTGTCACTTTAAAATTTCTGATAAAGATAACCGGAATGCATTAAAATATTGTAGAAAATATTTATTAATTTATAAATATCTTCTTAATTTTGTTATTTATAACTTTATTAGAATATTATACCTCATGTGTTTCTTTTGAACGAAAAATCGAAATTTATTTTAAGGAGAAATAACGATTATTTCTAACCTAAGGGATGAAGTATGATAGAATGAATTGTGAAGAGTAATGATGAACGGAAAAATAAAGTGTCCAGGGACGGACGTGTGGGTGGAAACACATGCGGAATAATTTTCTAATGTCGTTCTACAATCATAAGCCGCATTATATTGTATTATTTATAACTATGTTTTATAAAATTTTGATTTGTTTTTCAACATATAAATTACTGGTCCATTCTGAGGTTTATCTTTCCTAATTTTCTACGCGACAATATTGATTTTCAACTTTGATGATTGTATGATGCATGGGGCGCCATCTGTTATAAGAAATTGAAACTAATTTTGACACGTATGAGATTATTCTTTAAATAAACAATTTTTTCTACTGCCTTTACTGCAATGATAAATTATAATTTAATAAAATTATCGTTCTTAAAAAAAGAATATTTTAAATAAAAATATTTATAAATTTTATTTATAATAATCTTTTTCAAGAACGATAGATTTAATAATCGGTGTTATTTTAGGATTAGTAATAGATTTTGTAATATAGGTTTTTAATTTTTAATTAGACGATTTTAATTTATATTTAGACATTTTTCTTTTTAATTTAGACACTTTAATTTTAATTTAGACACTTTAATTTTAATTTACACACTTTCATTTTTATTTAGACATTTTAAATTTTATGATGCACTAGCGCGCCATCTGTTATCAAAATTCGAAACTATTTTAAAGGCGTAAGATTCTTTTTGAAATTAAACAATTAAACAGTAAGGGCAGTAGAGAAGTTGTTTAATTTCAAAAAGAATCTTACGCCTTTAAAATAGTTTCGAATTTTCAATTTTCATTTAGACATTTTCCATTCTAATTTAGACATTTTCATTTCAATTTAGACATTTTTCATTCTAATTTATACACATGGACTTTCCTATAAAAAGCCCATGTGTCTAAATTAAAAATGTCTAAATTGAAATGAAAAGTATCTAAATTAAAATGAAAAATGTCTAAATATAAATTTAAAATGTTAAAAATTGTTAATATCCTATAAATTAGCTAATTAGTTTCATAAATGTTTTTATTTAATTGTTTTTTTCACAGAGGTAATGATGATAATTGTATGTATATATGTAAACATAGTGCTTGTGTTTATAAATGGAGATTGTTTTAGTTGTAGAAATACGTTAACTATGTTGTTTGCATTATAAATAAGTAAATCTTTTAAAATCTTCTTACTCTAGAATATATTGCCAATTTCTTTGTATTGTTAAAAATATATTGGTTTCAAATTTTGAATATAATATCAATAATTTCTTCAATGAAAATTATTTTTTCAGGAGATTTTTAGTGCGATACCTTAAATAAGATTGTTCAATTAAATTGAAGAATCATAATATATATTTACATTGCCTTTAAAATATTCTAATAATATGTATATAAACTTTATTTCTTGTATAAATGTTCGTCTAAAATGTAAATTTAAATAATTTTCACTATATCTCTAAAACATTGGATATAGCTTGTGTGTTGTAATAAATAAATAATATTGCCACGTGGAAAATTAGAGAAGACCAACTTCAGGATGAGATAATTTATTTCAGGCAAGAACAAATTATGAGTGATAAACAAAGATATGCAATGAAGGATGTTTACAGAGTATAGCAAAATATAAACATGAAAAAATGGTACTCTGTTAATAAAAATAATAAAATTAATAAAGTCCTTGCTACAATATATTTACCATGTTTTTCAAACAAATTAAATCACAGAACATCCTAATTGTGGTTGTTTGAATCGGACTTCAAAACTCTTAAATTCTACTTTTAACTTAGAATATTCTTTAGAAATTATGTTTTACTTTTGAGTGCAGTATGAAATTTTGATAAGGAGAGTTCAATTGAATGTGCGCATATGAAAAGTTGAAGAATTATCACAGAAATATCGTCCAAATAGACTAAACATGGCTAATTTCTGTTCTTATTACGCTGATCCAATTGGAAGAAGTCAGTTTATCTTTTGGTTATTATTTTTATAGATTAATATATTTAATTAAAAGGCATATATTGGATCAAAATATCATTTATTTTACCAATATATCAGTTGGCTGAACGTCAACCTTTATCAAGGTATTATAACATAGTAAAAATAATTATAAATATAAAATAGGCGTTATTGTTAATTTTTAAAAATATTCACACCTATATTCTACAAATTTTATTTTGTCCATAATATAATGTATATATAAAATTTTTCTCCCCATTGAATATAACAAAATATTTTAAAAATTTAATTCTGTTGACGTTATGTGGCGCTGAGTTTGTTGTTGACACACATTAAATATGTTATAACACCTTGATAAAGGTTGGCGTTCAGCCAACTGAAATATTGGTAAAATAAATCATTTTTTTGATCAAATATATGTCTTTTTAATTCTCTACCTATTTTGTTTCATGACGAGAGAGCTAAAAACGTAAAACAACTATTTTTAAAAAATATATATATTTTTTAAAATTTGCTTCCTTGTCCGCATCTCATTTTCTTATATATTTACTAATTAAAAAAAAAGGCATATCCTGACCACGCTTTTGACCAAAGACAAAGTTCTTTACATGTGATCTACAAGCATTTGTGAATTAAGTTTATTGTAAAACGACATTTGAAAACTATCCCGCATGTGTTTCTTTTCAACGAAAAATCAAAATTTATTTTAAGGAAAATAACGATTATTTCCAACCTTTGGGATGAGGTATGAAATGGTGAATTGTGAAGAGTAATGATAAACGGAAAAATAAAAGTATCCAGGGATGGGAAATGAACACACAATATTCCGCTTACTGGGCAGATACCATGTCCACTAGGTTACCCTGGACATTTTTTTCCGTTCGTAAATAATAAATTATTTATAATACAATATAATGCGGCTTTTGATTGAAAAATGACATTTGAAAATTATCCCGTATGTGTTTCTTTTCAACGAAATTGGGAACAATCTCTCGAAATATTCTGAGAGAAAAAAAGTTTTTTTTTCTTTAATAGATCCATGAACGCCATTTTTTATATCAACTATCATGGTTTGATATAGCTTGAATATCTTTCTATATATAGAGGTATTTTTTAAATTTACTTTATTTATAAATAACCGATTTTGAATACATATACTTATTGATCACAAAAGGTTGGATCAAATTGGCATTTCCTAAAAATTGCCACTTTAAATTTCTGATAAAGATGACCGTAATGCATTAAAATATTGTATCAAAATATTTATTTATTTATAACATGTTCTTAATTTTATTATTTATATCTATATTAGAAAATTATCCCGCATGTGTTTCTTTTGAACGAAAAATCGAAATTTATTTTAAAAGAGAAATAACGATTATTTCTAACCTTAGAGATGAAGTATGAAAGGATGAATTGTGAAGAGTAATGATGAACGGAAAAATAAAGTGTCCAGGGATGAACATGCAGATGGAAAACTCATGCGGAATAATTTTCTAATGTCGTTCTACAATCATAAGCCTCATTATATTGTATTATTTATAACTAGTTTTATAAAATTTTGTTTTTTTTCACATCATATAAATTCTTTTCCATTCTGAAGTTTATTTTTCCTATTTCCTACGCGACAATATTGATTTTCAAATTTAATGATTGTATGATGCATGGGGCGCCATCTGTAATAAGAATTTGAAACTATTTTTGATGCGTATGAGATTCTTTCTAAAATAAACAATATTCTCTACTGCCCTTACTGCAATGATAAGTTATAATTTAATAAAATAAATTTATTTTAAAAAAAGAATATTTTTATATAAATTTTCATAAATTTTATATATATACTATTTTTAAAGAACGATAGATTTAATAATAGCTGTTATTTTAGGATTAGTATATAATAGTTTTTGTATATAGGTTTTTAACTTTTAATTAGACAATTTTAATTTATATTTAGATTTTTTTCTTTTTAATTTAGACACTTTTAATTTTTATTTAGACATTTTCAATTTTATGATGCACTAGCGCGCCATCTGTTAACAAAATTCGAAACTATTTTAAAGGCGTAAAATTATTTTTGAAATTAAACAATTAAACAGTAAGGGCAGTAGAAATTGTTTAATTTAAAAAAGAATCTTACGCCTTTAAAATAGTTTCGAATTTTCAATTTTAATTTAGACATTTTTACTTTTAATATAGACATTTTCATTCTAATTTATATACATTGACTTTCCTATATAAAAAGCCCATGTTTAAATTAAAATGAAAAATGTCTAAATTAAAATGGAAATGTCCAAATTAAAATTGAAAATGTCTAAATTAAAATGAAAAATGTCTAAAGTGAAATGAAAAATGTCTAAATTAAAATTGAAAATGTCTAAATTAAAATTGAAAATGTCTAAATATAAATTTAAAATGTCTAATTAAAATTTAAACCTATATATTAGGTTGATGCAAAAAATAATGGCCGATTTCATTATTCCAAATTCAATCGTTGATATTGCAATTAATTATTTTCAACTTTGCATGTAATATATAATTATAAAGGTTATTTCTTGCTCTGTCACTATATCTACCAATATATTACACAATATATTTTGTGTGATTTCATGGTGTATTAAAAATGCTTTCAAAAACAGGAAATCCGCATAATTTTCCTTCATTAGTTCAAACTCGGCCACAACGCTGCGGAAACAACTCGAATTTAATCAGCGAATAGGGCAAGGGTACTACTTCTGAACACTCCACCCGCAGGTGGTTCGAAAATTTTCTCAAAGGCGATGCCAGCCTTGGAGATGAAGAGGGCCGTGGACGTCCGTCCGTGGTTGACTACGACCAATTAAAGGCAATAATTGATGCGGATACACGCAAAACTACACGAGAAGTTGCCGAAGAACTCAACATCGATCAGTCGACAATTGTTTGTCATCTGACACAAATTGGAAAGGTGAAAAAGCTCGACAAATGGGTGCTGCACGATTTGAATGATGTTCATAAAAAATCAGCGTTTTGAAGTGTCGTCGGCGCTACTTCTGCACAACAGGAACGAACCGTTTCTCGATTGTATTGTCACCTGTGACGAGAAATGTATCCTCTACGACAACCGGCGACGTTCTACGCAAGGGCTGGACCGCGACGCAGCTCCGAAGCACTTCCCGAAGCCCAAAACGCATCAAAAAAAAGGTCATGGTGACTGTTTGGTTGTCTACCGCCGGTTTGATCCACCACAGCTTCCTTAATCCAGACGAAACCATCACTGGGGTGATGTCAGCAAATCGATGAAATGCACCAAAAACTGTCCGAGATTAATCAACAGAAAAGAGCCCATTCTTCTCCACGACAACACCCGACCACACATCTCAATGATCACACGACAAAAGTTGAATGAGTTGGGCTATGAAACTCACCCACCATACTCGCCCGACCTCTCGCCTACCGACTACCACTTTTTTAAGCATCTCGCCTTCTTCCTGGGTGAGAAATGCTTTAAAAACCAAGGTTATACCGAAATGGCATTCAATGAATTCATTACCTACAGAGCTCCAGATTTTTATAAAACTGGAATATACCAGCTCTCGTTGGTAAAGATGTATCGATGCCAATGGTTTTTATTTTGATTAATAAAGGTTTGCTTGTAAAGGGTTATTGCTAGTTGTCACTACAAATCGGCCATTAGTTTTGCATCAACCCAATATTTGCTAATTAGTTTCATAATTGTTTTTTTTCACAGAGTAAATGATGATAATTGTATGTATATATGTAAACATAGTGCTTGTGTTTATAGATGGAGTTTATTTTAGTTGTAGAAATGCGTTAACTATGTCTGTTGTTTGCATTAAAAATAAGTAAATCTTTTAATGTCTACTTTCTAGAATATATTGCTTATTTCTTGGGTAATGTCAAAAATATATTGGTATCAAATTTTGAATATAATAGCAATTATATATTATATATTATATTTTTGAAGAATTTCAGCGCGATACCTTAAATAGGATTGTTCAATTAAATTGAATAATCATTATATATATGTGATATCTTGGGACCTCTGGGACCAGTGTTACCTGATGCTAGACGAACCTCGATGTAAACTCTACCGTGCAGTCGTGGTGGAAGGCGACACAGCTGGGCCAAAGGTGAAATAAACAAACAGAGATTCCACTAAGAAGCGTCTGAACGTCAAGAAGGAATGGGACGAGGAGATTTCTGGCAGGAAAGGGTTTAGTTACCTCTATAGAAGCGTCCGGCGGACTGGGGCTGAAACAAAGGTTGGCTAAGGACTGACTAACTGAGGCTTGGGGCCCCTTCAGGGTCCAGGCAGGTCACTGCCTTTTTCTGACGTAAACAGGGGGAAAGTTACATTATCCAGGAGGGCCACGACCTCGTAAAAATTGGACTGGGCTTACTAGGCCTACTCTCCTATTCTCACCTAAGCCTGATTAGTCTTAACCTTAATTTTCTCCTGTTATTCTCCATTCCTTCTATCTGTACAGTTGCTATACTTTATTAGTTTCTTACGCGGTACAGAATAATATTATGTGATGCTTTATATTTGCAGTAAATAACAAGTTATATACAGTCACGTGGTGGAACATGTGGTAGTAGATATCTGAATTATTTACAACAATTCCATGGTCTTAAATCAAGACATATATTTACATTTAATTTAAACATTTCTAATAATAGGTAAATAAACTTTATTTCTTGTATAAATATAGCTCTAAAAATGTAAATTTAAATAATTTTCACTATATCTCTAAAACATTGGGTATAGCTGTGTTATGTGTTATTATAATCTTTTGTTTATGTTTTCCCGTTTTTTTTTCAGGATGACACTAATTTATGAGTTTCTTCTTTATAAATAGGCTTTAATTGTCAATTTAGTTTTAACATTTTTCGCAACGTTCTCCAGCATTGATTTTGAAGTAGATATAAATTATTAAATAAAAATTCCATTGTAATATAAATATAAAGAAACAGATTAATCTTTAAATATTCGAAAATAATAAATTTCATTATTTCTTATTCGTTTCATATTCATCATTTTACTCCAACATGTTTATGTTCTGACTTTTGTTTTACTGTTAAAAATTAGAAATAAATTCAATTGAAAAATATCGAATTTAAAAATAAATATTTAACTTGATATTTTAAAACCTGATGTCTAAAGCAGAAGATTGCTCCATCTGCCTGGACACCATCAGCCAGGATAACCTCTGCCATCCCAGAAACTGCATGCACCAATTCCACCTGGACTGTCTCAAGACATGGTCTGAGCAGACAAACTCCTGTCCAATATGCCGGAGAAATTTTACTGAGATTGTTTACAATGTCAGAGGTCCTGAGGACTATGATATCATGGCGGTTGAGGACTAAGTCAATGCTACAGAGATGCTAGATGATAACCCTCAAGAAGTCCCTCCTCAAGTGACACAATTCCTCCTTGATGTATTCGACCAAGATCATGATACCGATGATGATTCTGATCTCCCCAATGATGGAATGTTGGGGCTTTTCGAAGTCGTCAGTGTTCTTCAAAATACTACTATATTTTTCTGAAAATAGAGAAATATATATTTAAATCTTTGAATAATAAAAAGGTATATATTGGATTAAGAATAAAATATTTATTTACCAATATTTCGGTTGGCTGAACGCCAACCTTTGTCATGATATTACATTTTTGTTCAAACAAACTCAGCGGCGCTTAGTATTATAATACCACAATTAAAATATAAAATTTTTATTATATTATTTTTAAAAAAATATTTTACCTGTGATTTTATAACACTATATGCGGTGCTGAGTTTGTTTATACAAAAATGTAATTACTTGACAAAGGTTGGCGTTCATCCAACCGATATATTGGAAAATAAATCTTTAATTCAATCCAATATATACCTTTTTATTATTTAATTACTATATATATAAACGTTTTATAGAATATATTCAAAACTCATGATGCCTCCTTACTTTCAAATAGTGTGAATATTTGTTGTTTATAATAATATACAACATGATTATTGTATTCTTATAGTTTCACAATCCAATATGCCAGCCGATTACCTGCCCAACAGAAATATAACCATAATCACGCCTTAAGAATAGTCTAGGTTATAATGTTAATTTATCCTTTCATTCTATTTCTTTTATTTCAAAGGTTCTTAGGTTCAAATAAATTCATTATATAATCTATATATATATAAAATTGAATGTCTGTGTGTGTGTCTGTGTGTGTGTGTGACAATGAAAAACACATTTATTGACAGCTTAGTCAATTGTTACACTCCGGAGAGTTAGGCAGTTAAATATTTACAATTTAAAGATTCACATCAGGAGGTGCCCCTGCCAAGGGTAGTCTGGACTCCGTCAGGGGAGTAACATCCTCCTGAGCGCGTACAAGCCCTCACGTACAAAGGGATCTGAGTCCCGAGCGCGCTCAATTGCAGCACTGATGATTTCGGTGATAAGGTTTTTCTTCTGGGTGGAACAGGTCCTGAAGAGAGGCTCCCTGTCCTCGGGGTATATGACCGCATCCGTGATGTCACCCTCTGTGATTCCCAAATCAGTCAAGGGCCCCGAGTAGCGTTCATTGCACAATTTATATATTATATCAGCTGCTTCATCCCAGCGCTTCGACGTCAGATCCTCCTCCACTTGAAACAGTGGAGATGAAGATGTCGCCATGGCCGGTGTTGTCATTTTCCCATGGGGTGCGGGCGGTGTTGGCTCGGCAGGCCGAGGTGCAGGCAGTGGGGGTGTTGGAGACACTGCAGCTGGTGTTGTCCTCAGCTCAGCTTTGACTTGCCCGAGGACTTTGTAGAGGTTGCTGGCTGCTCCGGGCCTCAGATCCAATATTTGCCTGATCAGGCCGGCGAGGGCGTCGCACTGCGGAGGCGACAGGAGGGGTCCTTTCCTCTGCGCCTTGGTCCTCGAGGAGAGGAGGTCCAGGACCTCCTCCCGCCCAAGACCAAGGGCGTCCGTCTCAGCGAAGGACACGCTGGGGTGCCCCTCGATGAACGCATCGAGGTCGACTCTCGTTGCGTTCTTTTCCGATGGCGTGGAGGACGCAAAGGTCTCCTCCACGATGGACATCTCCACGTCCGGTGTTGGGGCCGCAGGTCCGAGGGTCTTCTGGGCGGGCAGAGGGCCAACGAGTGTGTGTGTGTCTGTGTGTCCTCTATGGATTCGAAAACCATACATCCAATCGCCGTGAAATATTGGGATATTATTAGGTGTATCTCCGGAAAGGTTTACGAAAAATAATATCTTGAATATCTTTAATATCCTTAGAGTTATTTGCAGATTTGTAGCTTTAACTCGCAAGCAGCGCCACCATTGAGACGGAGATAGGCTTTTTCAAGAGGGGAGTAATGTTAGGAGAGAGGAGCGCGTCTCGAGGCGGGTGCTCACGTGTCACTGTTAAAAACCTATTTGTTTTGGCTACATCTTTTCCCGTGGACTTAACGATAACTTTTCTAAAACTTATTTCAAATTTCATGTATAATTATTTTTACATCATTTAGTTTAGTATAATTATTTACTATAATTTCCTATTGTTCAATTATTATACTTTTTGTTCTTAAAGATTATTTAAGACAATAATATTTAATTAGAAAGTGCTTTGCCAAAAGTTTGGAGTGGGGCAGACCCCGTGCGAGAATGGATTCGCCCGGCCGCCGGCCGACAGTCAAAGTACCCACCGACCAATCAGGGCAGAGTTGGTGACACAGCTATGCCAACTAGACAAGAAAAAAAGCCTCGCGGGAGCTTGCCCAAGATGACCTCCGGGAACTTCGTCCATCTTCCATAAACGACCATGAATTTATTCAACCTTATCGAGTATTTTTCAAGGGACCGGGAAAAAATGTTCACTAGATAAAACGATGATTTTGTAATGTAGAAAATTAGGAAAGACAAAATTCAGAATGACACGGCACACAGGGACCGGGAAAAAATGATCACTTTATCAGTTTCAAATTATCAAAATATATATATTTCTTTTTATAAGTCTATAGAGAATTGTTTTAACAAATGTTCGTTAGACAGACCTTTACTCGGGTACCGATTAATATTGAATTTATTCAACTTATCGGGTATTTTTCAAGGACCGGGAAAAAATGTTCACTTTATCGAGAGATTCGTTAGACAAACCTTTACTCGGGTAAAACACGGGCAAATGTTCGTTAGACAAACCTTTACTCGGGTAAAACCTCGGGCGAAGCCGGGTACGTCCGCTAGTAATATTATAAAAAAGCAAAAAGATTTAAATTACTTATTTTGCCTTTATAATTTTGTGTACTTTGAAGAATTTTATTAGTCTAAATAAAAACTATTTAGCCAAAAAGGAAAGGCTAATTCCTACTTTAATATTTTTTTCCTAGCCGGTGCAGCTTTAGATCTCTGTATGTGCCATAGACGAATAAATTTGTTGTAATCAGCAATCACAGACGTCCATCTTTTTGGACATGTAGAGATTTGGAAACAGCTATATTAAAAGTAACAGCAACGAGGAAAAACCTCCACAATAATCCATTTTAACAATTTTTCTTATTAAATTTATTTATATCCTATATGTATATTTAAATGTATTTAGATTGTGCATTTATTTTTATTTTTCACGAAAATATTTTCCGACTATAGAAAAAAAGGGGTTATTGTTCAAGTGTGCCATTATTTAAACGATAATATAAGTAAATAGACAAAAGAATTGCTATAAATTATTAAATAAAAACAAAGGATAGCAATGCGTCTCTTTATACATAAAATTTTTTTAATATGCTAGCTTTCGGATCTTATCGATCCTTCAACAGGCCAAGCTGTAAATTGAGAGAAAGAATATATGTATAAATGTAAAATATTATTTATATACACCAACGAAGATAGAGAATAAAATATAAAATAAAATAAATATAAACACATTTCACGAGTTCACGTTTTCTCGTGGCCAGGCTGCTGTTGTTTCATCTGTCCAAAGCTCAGTTTGTTTTCTTTTATAGTCAATTGGTCCTTTTATTCTAATGGCTGGGCTGTTTTTTGAATGAGTGGTACTGAGATGGTAGTTCTATACGCCTGTTGATACTGTTTAAATCTTGAGAGACGAAGGATTCTATTAATAATCTTTGATATTTGGATTTGATGTTGTGGTAATGACAGGTTGGGTCGGAAAGGTTAAAGGCATGGCCGGTTTTAGAGGTATGCTGAAAGATCAAAGATTTGGGATCTTTGTTTATTATATTTCTGTTGTGCTCGGAAATTCTGTTAAATGAAACGGCCAGTCTCACCCACATATTTAGCGTTGCAATCTTGGCAACCAATGGAGTAAATGGCATATGGTTGCTGGTCGGGACGTTTCTTAATATTAGATTTGGTGATGGGGTTCCGGAGTATTTGGCCTATTGAGAGGTGGTTGGTAAAAAAGGTTCTTAAACCAAATTTCTTGAGGGAGAGGGCTATTGATTGATTTTCAAAGGAATAAGGTATAATACAGGTGTTACGGTTTACTACGGGCTGAGTGTGTTTGGGGGTTGAAACTATGTCTAAGTATGAAGGGAAGTGGATAGCCACTTGCTGTTAGATTACTGATGATGGTTGTCTTTTCTAATTTTTTGAAGGCTGGGGTGGAGCAGTGTGTATGTATTCTTTTCGTGAGTGTTCTGACGACTGTGAGTTTGTGGCCTATTGGGTTATATGAATCAAAAAGGAGATAGGATGGTTTTATGGATTTTTGTAATAAACTGTTGTGTGGTATGATTCATCAGTTTTGATAAAAAGAATGTCCAAATATGGCAAAACTTTGTGGGACTCATGTTCTATTGTGAAAGTGAGGCGTGTATGGTAAGAGTTTAGGGTTTCCAACACCAATAGGACGTCATCCTTGTGACATATGCAAAAAATGTCGTCCAGGTACCTTTTCCAAACTTCTATTCGGAGATGTTTCTGTTCCAAAATCCAGCTGTCAATGGCGCTCATGACGAGCTCTGCCGCAATGTTGGATAAAGGGCTACCCATAGGAGATCCACAGATTTGTTTAAAAAACTGATCTTCGAAGCTGAAGTTAGATGTTGCCAAGCATAATTCAAACATTAAAATGATTCCTTCTATTTCAGGGTTCGGGATGCTGTGCGAAGAAAGCAAAGAACGGAGGTTTTCTATAATTAGGTTGTGTGGGAGAGAGAGAAACATGGAGGTGACGTCATAGGAGCACATAATGAAATCTTGTTGTGGTTTCAATGCTCTTATTTCTTGAATAAAGGCTGGGGTGCTATTAATTGAATGGGGGTTAGAGGATCGCATCAAGGGCGAAAGGCGGGAGGACAGATGTCTGGAGAGCTGTATGGCGGGGGACAAGTGATAAGCAATAATGGGACGTAGTGGGACTGAAGGCTTGTGGATCTTAGGAAGTCCATAGATATATGGTATGGTGTCGCTGTTTGAATTGAAGGTCTTAAATTGGTCTTCGGTGATCATCTTATTCTTCTTGAGAGAGGTAAGTGTTTTTTTGAAATTCTTGATGGATTGAAGGTTGTCTGGAGCCGTGATAGGTACAAAGGTGTCTCTATCCTCAACGATGTCGAGAATCTTCTTTCTATAGTCGACTTTGTTTAATATAACCACATTAGAACCTTTGTCAGCTTTACTGATGACTATGTTATGGTTGACTTTCAATTCTTTGATGGCAGTTGCGTATTTACGGGTAGTTGCAGCATAAGGGCGTTTTTGGATAGTTATCTTTGAGGAAACCAGGTTTCGTATTAAGTTTTTCTGTGAATTATTGAACGACGTCATTGCTACTTCAATGCCGGAGGTGGTGACATATGGATCAGCATGTCTTGGCATGCGGAATTTCAGACCTTGGTTTAAAAGTTCTTCTTGGGATTGGGAAATTGGGAAGGATGACAAATTGACGATGGAGGTTTGTTTCTTCACATAAGGAAATCCATATTTTTTGGACCAAAATTCAAATTTTTTATTGTGTTTTTTGGAGATGTTGATATCTTGTGTCCGGATAGCATTGGTGGTAGATCTCAAGAGGTCAAACCATTCAGCTGCCTGGATCCTGGATGTTAATAAACAAATAATGCCCTTTATGGTTTTACTGAGAAACCTGATCATGGAATGGCAACCTTTGGTACGTGATCTGAGTAGGTCCCAATGAAGGTTGTGAATTATTTTCTTAGAGAATGGATTTTTCACCGGATCGTTAATTCTTAGAGAAGGAGGGATGAATTTGACAGATTGGCATTTCAAATTGAATTCTAAATTCTTTCTCCAACGGGCTAATTGCAAGGATTTCTTGAAGAAAAACGACTTATATCTCTCAACGTTGTAAAGGTAACTTTCCATTGTAAATAGACAGAATTTCCGAGCACAACAGAAATATAATAAACAAAGATCAAATCTTTGATCTTTCAGCATACCTCTAAAACCGGCCATGCCTTTAACCTTTCCGACCCAACCTGTCATTACCACAACATCAAATCCAAATATCAAAGATTATTAATAGAATCCTTCGTCTCTCAAGATTTAAACAGTATCAACAGCGTATAGAACTACCATCTCAGTACCACTCATTCAAAAAACAGCACAGCCATTAGAAAAAAGGAACAATTGACTAAAAAGAAAACAAACTGAGCTTTGGACAGAGATGAAACAACAGCAGCCTGGCCACGAGAAAACTGAACTCGTGAAATGTGTTTATATTTATTTTATTTTATATTTTATTCTCTATCTTCGTTGGTGTATATAAATAATATTTTACATTTATATATATATATTCTTTCTCTCAATTTACAGCTTGGCCTGTTGAAGGATCGATAAGATCCGAAAGCTAGCATATTAAAAAAAAATTATGTATAAAGAGACGCATTGCTATCGTTGTTTTTATTTGATAATATAAGTAAAATCAAATGTATTTTAAAGGGCAGTTTTCACTTGCAAAATTATCATTTTTACTATTAAGCAACTATATGGTAATATATTAAATAAAAACAAACGATAGCAATGCGTCTCTTTATACATAAAATTTTAATATGCTAGCTTTCGGATCTTATCGATCCTTCAACAGGCCAAGCTGTAAATTGAGAGAAATAATATATATATAAATGTAAAATATTATTTATATACACCAACGAAGATAGAGAATAAAATATAAAATAAAATAAATATAAACACATTTCACGAGTTCACGTTTTCTCGTGGCCAGGCTGCTGTTGTTTCAATCTCTGTCCAAAGCTCAGTTTGTTTTCTTTTATAGTCAATTGGTCCTTTTATTCTAATGGCTGGGTTGTTTTTTGAATGAGTGGTACTGAGATGGTAGTTCTATACGCCTGCTGATACTGTATTAAATCTTGAGAGACGAAGGATTCTATTAATAATCTTTGATATTTGGATTTGATGTTGTGGTAATGACAGGTTGGGTCGGAAAGGTTTAAAGGCATGGCCGTTTTAGAGGTATGCTGAAAGATCAAAGATTTGGGATCTTTGTTTATATATTTCTGTTGAGCTCGGAAATTCTGTTATAAATGAAACGGCCAGTCTCACACCACATATTTAGCGTTGCAATCTTGGCAACCTATGGAGTAAATGGCATATGGTTGCTGGTCGGACGTTTCTTAATATTAGATTTGGTGATGGGGTTCCGGAGTATTTGGCCTATTGAGAGGTGGTGGTAAAAAAGGTTCTTAAACAACCAAATTTCTTGAGGGAGAGGGCTATTGATTGATTTTCAAAGGAATAAGGTATAATACAGGTGTTACGGTTTACTACGGGCTGAGTGTGTTTGGAAGGGTGAAAGTATGTCTAAGTATGAAGGGAAGTGGATAGCCACTTGCTGTTAGATTACTGATGATTGAATATCTTTCTATATAAGAGGTATTACTTTTAAATTTACTTTATTTATAAATAACCGATTCTGAATACATTTACCTATTTATTACAAAGGTTGTTTCAAATTGTCATTTCCTACAAATTGTCACTTTAAAAATTTCTGATAAAGATAACCGAAATGCATTAAATATTGTAGAAAATATATTATTAATTTATAAAATATCTTCTTAATTTTGTTATTTATAACTTTATTAGAATATTATACCTCATGTGTTTCTTTTGAACGAAAAATCGAAATTTATTTTAAGGAGAAATAACGATTATTTCTAACCTAAGGGATGAAGTATGATAGAATGAATTGTGAAGAGTAATGATGAACGGAAAAATAAAGTGTCCAGGGACGGACGTGTGGGTGGAAACACATGCGAATAATTTTCTAATGTCGTTCTACAATCATAAGCCGCATTATATTGTATTATTTATAACTATGTTTTATAAAATTTTGATTTGTTTTTCAACATATAAATTACTGGTCCATTCTGAGGTTTATCTTTCCTAATTTTCTACGCGACAATATTGATTTTCAACTTTGATGATTGTATGATGCATGGGGCGCCATCTGTTATAAGAAATTGAAACTAATTTTGACACGTATGAGATTATTCTTTAAATAAACAATTTTTTCTACTGCCTTTACTGCAATGATAAATTATAATTTAATAAAATTATCGTTCTTAAAAAAAGAATATTTTAAATAAAAATATTTATAAATTTTATTTATAATAATCTTTTTCAAGAACGATAGATTTAATAATCGGTGTTATTTTAGGATTAGTAATAGATTTTGTAATATAGGTTTTTAATTTTTAATTAGACGATTTTAATTTATATTTAGACATTTTTCTTTTTAATTTAGACACTTTAATTTTAATTTAGACACTTTAATTTTAATTTACACACTTTCATTTTTATTTAGACATTTTAAATTTTATGATGCACTAGCGCGCCATCTGTTATCAAAATTCGAAACTATTTTAAAGGCGTAAGATTCTTTTTGAAATTAAACAATTAAACAGTAAGGGCAGTAGAGAAGTTGTTTAATTTCAAAAAGAATCTTACGCCTTTAAAATAGTTTCGAATTTTCAATTTTCATTTAGACATTTTCCATTCTAATTTAGACATTTTTCATTTCAATTTAGACATTTTTCATTCTAATTTATACACATGGACTTTCCTATAAAAAGCCCATGTGTCTAATTAAAAATGTCTAAATTGAAATGAAAAGTATCTAAATTAAAATGAAAAATGTCTAAATATAAATTAAAATGTTAAAAATTGTTAATATCCTATAAATTAGCTAATTAGTTTCATAAATGTTTTTATTTAATTGTTTTTTTCACAGAGGTAATGATGATAATTGTATGTATATACGGAGGGTGTTTCCTTTCAAATGAAACGATTTCAAACGTCCGTTAGAACTTTATTTTTCGAACGTGAATTTTTTTCATGTGTTCTATGTGCTTCCCCTTCTTCTTGGCTATCTCCCTGCATCGGACTTTCCAAGCTGCGAACACTTCCTTGACTTTGGAGAGCGAAACATTCGACCACTCCTCTTGTGCGGCTTTCCAAAGAAGGAAACAGTTATAGCGTCATAGTGAAAAAGCTAAAAGCAGAAGGACTAGATGTTGGCAAAGCTACAATATGTAGGGTAGTAAATGGCATCGGAAAGAAAAGGGAAGCTGAATCCAATGGGCAAAAATTTCAAGTCGATCGAAAACGTCCGGTGCGGACCCCCGCCACGGTTTCCAAGGTAAAGCGGCTAGCAACTACTGGAAAATCCACCATCGCAGCGCCAACTTTCCAGAATGTGTGGAACATCGCTAAAACGATAAATAACATCATTCACAAAGATTTGGAACTGGATACCCGACGAAAAGGCAAGGTTCACAAGCTCACCCCTTTCCACATGAAAAACCGTGCAACGAATGCCCGGAAGCTCTACGAGGAACACCTGGCCGGTTCCAGATCGGAATATACTGCAACATTGGACGAAGCATGGATGTATGTGACGTATTGCAATGGAATCCGGAAGATCTGTTACATCAAAAGAGGCAATCAGGTCCCGGATAATTGGGTTTCACCAATGCTCCGAAACTTTCCCTAAAGGTTTCATGGTTGTCGGGGTAATGACTGGCCGTGGAGTCCTTCCGCTCATAAAGGTTCCATCGAAGGTGAAGGTGAACTCAGAATTCTATATAGAATGCGTTCTGAAACCTGTCATCGAACAACTGAAGGACCTTTACCCAGGGGAAATGGACAAAGTGTTCCTTCATCACGACAAAGCCTCTTCCCATACCTCCAACAAAACCCAACAGTTCCTACAAGAAATGAAGGACACCCTAGGCTAAATTTATCAGGAACTCGGACATTCCAGTGAAGTCTCCCGACGCCAGCCCACTGGATTTTACGGGTTCGGTATGTTGAAACAACGGCTCTTCAACCGACGTCCCAAAACTGAGGCCGGACTTTGGAAAGCCGCACAAGAGGAGTGGTCGAATGTTTCGCTCTCCAAAGTAAAGGAAGTGTTCGCAGCTTGGAAAGTCCGATGCAGGGGAGATAGCCAAGAAGAAGGGGAAGCACATAGAACACATGAAAAAAAATTCACGTTCGAAAAATAAAGTTCTAACGGACGTTTGAAATCGTTTCATTTGAAAGGAAACACCCTCTGTATGTAAACATAGTGCTTGTGTTTATAATGGAGATTGTTTTAGTTGTAGAAATACGTTAACTATGTTGTTTGCATTATAAATAAGTAAATCTTTTAAAATCTTCTTACTCTAGAATATATTGCCAATTTCTTTGTATTGTTAAAAATATATTGTTTCAAATTTTGAATATAATATCAAATAATTTCTTCAATGAAAATTATTTTTTCAGGAGATTTTTAGTGCGATACCCTTAAATAAGATTGTTCAATTAAATTGAAGAATCATAATATATATTACATTGCCTTTAAAATATTCTAATAATATGTATATAAACTTTATTTCTTGTATAAATGTTCGTCTAAAATGTAAATTTAAATAATTTTCACTATATCTCTAAAACATTGGATATAGCTTGTGTGTTGTAATAAATAAATAATATTGCCACGTGGAAAATTAGAGAAGACCAACTTCAGGATGAGATAATTTATTTCAGGCAAGAACAAATTATGAGTGATAAACAAAAGATATGCAATGAAGGATGTTTTACAGAGTATAGCAAAATATAAACATGAAAAAATGGTACTCTGTTAATAAAAATAATAAAATTAATAAAGTCCTTGCTACAATATATATTTACCATGTTTTTCAAACAAATTAAATCACAGAACATCCTAATTGTGGTTGTTTGAATCGGACTTCAAAACTCTTAAATTCTACTTTTAACTTAGAATATTCTTTAGAAATTATGTTTTACTTTTGAGTGCAGTATGAAATTTTGATAAGGAGAGTTCAATTGAATGTGCGCATATGAAAAGTTGAAGAATTATCACAGAATATCGTCCAAATAGACTAAACATGGCTAATTTCTGTTCTTATTACGCTGATCCAATTGGAAGAAGTCAGTTTATCTTTTGGTTAATTATTTTATAGATTAATATATTTAATTAAAAGGCATATATTGGATCAAAATATCATTTATTTTACCAATATATCAGTTGGCTGAACGTCAACCTTTATCAAGGTATTATAACATAGTAAAAATAATTATAAATATAAAATAGGCGTTATTGTTAATTTTTAAAATATTCACACCTATATTCTACAAATTTTATTTTGTCCATAATATAAATGTATATATAAAATTTTTCTCCCCATTGAATATAACAAAATATTTTTAAAAATTTAATTCTGTTGACGTTATGTGGCGCTGAGTTTGTTGTTGACACACATTAAATATGTTATAACACCTTGATAAAGGTTGGCGTTCAGCCAACTGAAATATTGGTAAAATAAATCATTTTTTTGATCAAATATATGTCTTTTTAATTCTCTACCTATTTTGTTTCATGACGAGAGAGCTAAAAACGTAAACAACTATTTTTAAAAAATATATATATTTTTTAAAATTTGCTTCCTTGTCCGCATCTCATTTTCTTATATATTTACTAATTAAAAAAAAAGGCATATCCTGACCACGCTTTTGACCAAAGACAAAGTTCTTTACATGTGATCTACAAGCATTTGTGAATTAAGTTTATTGTAAAACGACATTTGAAAACTATCCCGCATGTGTTTCTTTCAACGAAAAATCAAAATTTATTTTAAGGAGAAATAACGATTATTTCCAACCTTTGGGATGAGGTATGAAATGGTGAATTGTGAAGAGTAATGATAAACGGAAAAATAAAAGTATCCAGGGATGGGAAATGAACACACAATATTCCGCTTACTGGGCAGATACCATGTCCACTAGGTTACCCTGGACATATTTTTCCGTTCGTAAATAATAAATTAATTTATAATACAATATAATGCGGCTTTTGATTGAAAAATGACATTTGAAAATTATCCCGTATGTGTTTCTTTTCAACGAAATTGGGAACAATCTCTCGAAATATTCTGAGAGAAAAAAAGTTTTTTTTTTCTTTAATAGATCCATGAACGCCATTTTTTATATCAACTATCATGGTTTGATATAGCTTGAATATCTTTCTATATATAGAGGTATTATTTTAAATTTACTTTATTTATAAATAACCGATTTTGAATACATATACTTATTTGATCACAAAAGGTTGGATCAAATTGGCATTTCCTAAAAATTGCCACTTTAAAATTTCTGATAAAGATGACCGGAATGCATTAAAATATTGTATCAAAATATTTATTTATTTATAACATGTTCTTAATTTTATTATTATATCTATATTAGAAAATTATCCCGCATGTGTTTCTTTGAACGAAAAATCGAAATTTATTTTAAAAGAGAAATAACGATTATTTCTAACCTTAGAGATGAAGTATGAAAGGATGAATTGTGAAGAGTAATGATGAACGGAAAAATAAAGTGTCCAGGGATGAACATGCAGATGGAAACACATGCGGAATAATTTTCTAATGTCGTTCTACAATCATAAGCCTCATTATATTGTATTATTTATAACTATGTTTTATAAAATTTTGATTTTTTTTCACATCATATAAATTACTTTTCCATTCTGAAGTTTATCTTTTCCTATTTCCTACGCGACAATATTGATTTTCAAATTTAATGATTGTATGATGCATGGGGCGCCATCTGTAATAAGAATTTGAAACTATTTTTGATGCGTATGAGATTCTTTCTAAAATAAACAATATTCTCTACTGCCCTTACTGCAATGATAAGTTATAATTTAATAAAATAAATTTATTTTAAAAAAGAATATTTTATATAAAATTTTCATAAATTTTATATATAATACTATTTTTAAAGAACGATAGATTTAATAATAGCTGTTATTTTAGGATTAGTATATAATAGATTTTGTAATATAGGTTTTTAACTTTTAATTAGACAATTTTAATTTATATTTAGATTTTTTTCTTTTTAATTTAGACACTTTTATTTTTATTTAGACATTTTCAATTTTATGATGCACTAGCGCGCCATCTGTTAACAAAATTCGAAACTATTTTAAAGGCGTAAAATTATTTTTGAAATTAAACAATTAAACAGTAAGGGCAGTAGAAATTGTTTAATTTAAAAAAGAATCTTACGCCTTTAAAATAGTTTCGAATTTTCAATTTTAATTTAGACATTTTTACTTTTAATATAGACATTTTCATTCTAATTTATATACATTGACTTTCCTATAAAAAGCCCATGTGTTTAAATTAAAATGAAAAATGTCTAAATTAAAATGGAAATGTCCAAATTAAAATTGAAAATGTCTAAATTAAAATGAAAAATGTCTAAAGTGAAATGAAAAATGTCTAAATTAAAATTGAAAATGTCTAAATTAAAATTGAAAATGTCTAAATATAAATTTAAAATGTCTAATTAAAATTTAAAACCTATATATTAGGTTGATGCAAAAAATAATGGCCGATTTCATTATTCCAAATTCAATCGTTGATAATTGCAATTAATTATTTTCAAACATTTGCATGTAATATATAATTATAAAGGTTATTTCTTGCTCTGTCACTATATCTACCATATATTTACACCAATATATTTTGTGTGATTTCATGGTGTATTAAAAATGCTTTCAAAACAGGAAATCCGCATAATTTTCCTTCATTAGTTCAAACTCGGCCACAACGCTGCGGAAACAACTCGAAATTTAATCAGCGAATAGGGCAAGGGTACTACTTCTGAACACTCCACCCGCAGGTGGTTCGAAAATTTTCTCAAAGGCGATGCCAGCCTTGGAGATGAAGAGGGCCGTGGACGTCCGTCCGTGGTTGACTACGACCAATTAAAGGCAATAATTGATGCGGATACACGCAAAACTACACGAGAAGTTGCCGAAGAACTCAACATCGATCAGTCGACAATTGTTTGTCATCTGACACAAATTGGAAAGGTGAAAAAGCTCGACAAATGGGTGCTGCACGATTTGAATGATGTTCATAAAAAATCAGCGTTTTGAAGTGTCGTCGGCGCTACTTCTGCACAACAGGAACGAACCGTTTCTCGATTGTATTGTCACCTGTGACGAGAAATGTATCCTCTACGACAACCGGCGACGTTCTACGCAAGGGCTGGACCGCGACGCAGCTCCGAAGCACTTCCCGAAGCCCAAAACGCATCAAAAAAAAAGGTCATGGTGACTGTTTGGTTGTCTACCGCCGGTTTGATCCACCACAGCTTCCTTAATCCAGACGAAACCATCACTGGGGTGATGTCAGCAAATCGATGAAATGCACCAAAAACTGTCCGAGATTAATCAACAGAAAAGAGCCCATTCTTCTCCACGACAACACCCGACCACACATCTCAATGATCACACGACAAAAGTTGAATGAGTTGGGCTATGAAACTCACCCACCATACTCGCCCGACCTCTCGCCTACCGACTACCACTTTTTTAAGCATCTCGCCTTCTTCCTGGGTGAGAAATGCTTTAAAAACCAAGGTTATACCGAAATGGCATTCAATGAATTCATTACCTACAGAGCTCCAGATTTTTATAAAACTGGAATATACCAGCTCTCGTTGGTAAAGATGTATCGATGCCAATGGTTTTTATTTTGATTAATAAAGGTTTGCTTGTAAAGGGTTATTGCTAGTTGTCACTACAAATCGGCCATTAGTTTTGCATCAACCCAATATTTGCTAATTAGTTTCATAATTGTTTTTTTCACAGAGTAAATGATGATAATTGTATGTATATATGTAAACATAGTGCTTGTGTTTATAGATGGAGTTTATTTTAGTTGTAGAAATGCGTTAACTATGTCTGTTGTTTGCATTAAAAATAAGTAAATCTTTTAATGTCTACTTTCTAGAATATATTGCTTATTTCTTGGGTAATGTCAAAAATATATTGGTATCAAATTTTGAATATAATAGCAATTATATATTATATATTATATTTTTGAAGAATTTCAGCGCGATACCTTAAATAGGATTGTTCAATTAAATTGAATAATCATTATATATATGTGATATCTTGGGACCTCTGGGACCAGTGTTACCTGATGCTAGACGAACCTCGATGTAAACTCTACCGTGCAGTCGTGGTGGAAGGCGACACAGCTGGGCCAAAGGTGAAATAAACAAACAGAGATTCCACTAAGAAGCGTCTGAACGTCAAGAAGGAATGGGACGAGGAGATTTCTGGCAGGAAAGGGTTTAGTTACCTCTATAGAAGCGTCCGGCGGACTGGGGCTGAAACAAAGGTTGGCTAAGGACTGACTAACTGAGGCTTGGGGCCCCTTCAGGGTCCAGGCAGGTCACTGCCTTTTTCTGACGTAAACAGGGGGAAAGTTACATTATCCAGGAGGGCCACGACCTCGTAAAAATTGGACTGGGCTTACTAGGCCTACTCTCCTATTCTCACCTAAGCCTGATTAGTCTTAACCTTAATTTTCTCCTGTTATTCTCCATTCCTTCTATCTGTACAGTTGCTATACTTTATTAGTTTCTTACGCGGTACAGAATAATATTATGTGATGCTTTATATTTGCAGTAAATAACAAGTTATATACAGTCACGTGGTGGAACATGTGGTAGTAGATATCTGAATTATTTACAACAATTCCATGGTCTTAAATCAAGACATATATTTACATTTAATTTAAACATTTCTAATAATAGGTAAATAAACTTTATTTCTTGTATAAATATAGCTCTAAAAATGTAAATTTAAATAATTTTCACTATATCTCTAAAACATTGGGTATAGCTGTGTTATTATAATCTTTTGTTTATGTTTTCCCGTTTTTTTTTCAGGATGACACTAATTTATGAGTTTCTTCTTTATAAATAGGCTTTAATTGTCAATTTAGTTTTAACATTTTTCGCAACGTTTCTCCAGCATTGATTTTGAAGTAGATATAAATTATTAAATAAAAAATTCCATTGTAATATAAATATAAAGAAAACAGATTAATCTTTAAATATTCGAAAATAATAAATTTCATTATTTCTTATTCGTTTCATATTCATCATTTACTCCAACATGTTTATGTTCTGACTTTTGTTTTACTGTTAAAAATTAGAAATAAATTCAATTGAAAAATATCGAATTTAAAAATAAATATTTAACTTGATATTTAAAACCTGATGTCTAAAGCAGAAGATTGCTCCATCTGCCTGGACACCATCAGCCAGGATAACCTCTGCCATCCCAGAAACTGCATGCACCAATTCCACCTGGACTGTCTCAAGACATGGTCTGAGCAGACAAACTCCTGTCCAATATGCCGGAGAAATTTTACTGAGATTGTTTACAATGTCAGAGGTCCTGAGGACTATGATATCATGGCGGTTGAGGACTAAGTCAATGCTACAGAGATGCTAGATGATAACCCTCAAGAAGTCCCTCCTCAAGTGACACAATTCCTCCTTGATGTATTCGACCAAGATCATGATACCGATGATGATTCTGATCTCCCCAATGATGGAATGTTGGGGCTTTTCGAAGTCGTCAGTGTTCTTCAAAATACTACTATATTTTTCTGAAAATAGAGAAATATATATTTAAATCTTTGAATAATAAAAAGGTATATATTGGATTAAGAATAAAATATTTATTTACCAATATTTCGGTTGCTGAACGCAACCTTTGTCATGATATTACATTTTTGTTCAAACAAACTCAGCGGCGCTTAGTATTATAATACCACAATTAAAATATAAAATTTTTATTATATTATTTTTAAAAAAAATATTTTACCTGTGATTTTATAACACTATATGCGGTGCTGAGTTTGTTTATACAAAAATGTAATTACTTGACAAAGGTTGGCGTTCATCCAACCGATATATTGGAAAATAAATCTTTAATTCAATCCAATATATACCTTTTTATTATTAATTACTATATATATAAACGTTTTATAGAATATATTCAAAACTCATGATGCCTCCTTACTTTCAAATAGTGTGAATATTTGTTGTTTATAATAATATACAACATGATTATTGTATTCTTATAGTTTCACAATCCAATATGCCAGCCGATTACCTGCCCAACAGAAATATAACCATAATCACGCCTTAAGAATAGTCTAGGTTATAATGTTAATTTATCCTTTCATTCTATTTCTTTTATTTCAAAGGTTCTTAGGTTCAAATAAATTCATTAATAATCTATATATATATAAAATTGAATGTCTGTGTGTGTGTCTGTGTGTGTGTGTGACAATGAAAAACACATTTATTGACAGCTTAGTCAATTGTTACACTCCGGAGAGTTAGGCAGTTAAATATTTACAATTTAAAGATTCACATCAGGAGGTGCCCCTGCCAAGGGGTAGTCTGGGACTCCGTCAGGGGGAGTAACATCCTCCTGAGCGCGTACAAGCCCTCACGTACAAAGGGATCTGAGTCCCGAGCGCGCTCAATTGCAGCACTGATGATTTCGGTGATAAGGTTTTTCTTCTGGGTGGAACAGGTCCTGAAGAGAGGCTCCCTGTCCTCGGGGTATATGACCGCATCCGTGATGTCACCCTCTGTGATTCCCCAAATCAGTCAAGGGCCCCGAGTAGCGTTCATTGCACAATTTATATATTATATCAGCTGCTTCATCCCAGCGCTTCGACGTCAGATCCTCCTCCACTTGAAACAGTGGAGATGAAGATGTCGCCATGGCCGGTGTTGTCATTTTCCCATGGGGTGCGGGCGGTGTTGGCTCGGCAGGCCGAGGTGCAGGCAGTGGGGTGTTGGAGACACTGCAGCTGGTGTTGTCCTCAGCTCAGCTTTGACTTGCCCGAGGACTTTGTAGAGGTTGCTGGCTGCTCCGGGCCTCAGATCCAATATTTGCCTGATCAGGCCGGCGAGGGCGTCGCACTGCGGAGGCGACAGGAGGGGTCCTTTCCTCTGCGCCTTGGTCCTCGAGGAGAGGAGGTCCAGGACCTCCTCCCGCCCAAGACCAAGGGCGTCCGTCTCAGCGAAGGACACGCTGGGGTGCCCCTCGATGAACGCATCGAGGTCGACTCTCGTTGCGTTCTTTTCCGATGGCGTGGAGGACGCAAAGGTCTCCTCCACGATGGACATCTCCACGTCCGGTGTTGGGGCCGCAGGTCCGAGGGTCTTCTGGGCGGGCAGAGGGCCAACGAGTGTGTGTGTGTCTGTGTGTCCTCTATGGATTCGAAAACCATACATCCAATCGCCGTGAAATATTGGGATATTATTAGGTGTATCTCCGGAAAGGTTTACGAAAAATAATATCTTGAATATCTTTAATATCCTTAGAGTTATTTGCAGATTTGTAGCTTTAACTCGCAAGCAGCGCCACCATTGAGACGGAGATAGGCTTTTTCAAGAGGGGGAGTAATGTTAGGAGAGAGGAGCGCGTCTCGAGGCGGGTGCTCACGTGTCACTGTTAAAAACCTATTTGTTTTGGCTACATCTTTTCCCGTGGACTTAACGATAACTTTTCTAAAACTTATTTCAAATTTCATGTATAATTATTTTTACATCATTTAGTTTAGTATAATTATTTACTATAATTTCCTATTGTTCAATTATTAACTTTTTGTTCTTAAAGATTATTTAAGACAATAATATTTAATTAGAAAGTGCTTTGCCAAAAGTTTGGAGTGGGGCAGACCCCGTGCGAGAATGGATTCGCCCGGCCGCCGGCCGACAGTCAAAGTACCCACCGACCAATCAGGGCAGAGTTGGTGACACAGCTATGCCAACTAGACAAGAAAAAAAGCCTCGCGGGAGCTTGCCCAAGATGACCTCCGGGAACTTCGTCCATCTTCCATAAACGACCATGAATTTATTCAACCTTATCGAGTATTTTTCAAGGGACCGGGAAAAAATGTTCACTAGATAAAACGATGATTTTGTAATGTAGAAAATTAGGAAAGACAAAATTCAGAATGACACGGCACACAGGGACCGGGAAAAAATGATCACTTTATCAGTTTCAAATTATCAAAATATATATATTTCTTTTTATAAGTCTATAGAGAATTGTTTTAACAAATGTTCGTTAGACAGACCTTTACTCGGGTACCGATTAATATTGAATTTATTCAACTTATCGGGTATTTTTCAAGGGACCGGGAAAAAATGTTCACTTTATCGAGAGATTCGTTAGACAAACCTTTACTCGGGTAAAACACGGGCAAATGTTCGTTAGACAAACCTTTACTCGGGTAAAACCTCGGGCGAAGCCGGGTACGTCCGCTAGTAATATTATAAAAAAGCAAAAAGATTTAAATTACTTATTTTGCCTTTATAATTTTGTGTACTTTGAAGAATTTTATTAGTCTAAATAAAAACTATTTAGCCAAAAAGGAAAGGCTAATTCCTACTTTAATATTTTTTTCCTAGCCGGTGCAGCTTTAGATCTCTGTATGTGCCATAGACGAATAAATTTGTTGTAATCAGCAATCACAGACGTCCATCTTTTTGGACATGTAGAGATTTGGAAACAGCTATATTAAAAGTAACAGCAACGAGGAAAAACCTCCACAATAATCCATTTTAACAATTTTTCTTATTAAATTTATTTATATCCTATATGTATATTTAAATGTATTTAGATTGTGCATTTATTTTATATTTTTCACGAAAATATTTTCCGACTATAGAAAAAAAGGGGTTATTGTTCAAGTGTGCCATTATTTAAACGATAATATAAGTAAATAGACAAAAGAATTGCTATAAATTATTAAATAAAAACAAAGGATAGCAATGCGTCTCTTTATACATAAATTTTTTTAATATGCTAGCTTTCGGATCTTATCGATCCTTCAACAGGCCAAGCTGTAAATTGAGAGAAAGAATATATGTATAAATGTAAAATATTATTTATATACACCAACGAAGATAGAGAATAAAATATAAAATAAAATAAATATAAACACATTTCACGAGTTCACGTTTTTCTCGTGGCCAGGCTGCTGTTGTTTCATCTGTCCAAAGCTCAGTTTGTTTTCTTTATAGTCAATTGGTCCTTTTATTCTAATGGCTGGGCTGTTTTTTGAATGAGTGGTACTGAGATGGTAGTTCTATACGCCTGTTGATACTGTTTAAATCTTGAGAGACGAAGGATTCTATTAATAATCTTTGATATTTTGGATTTGATGTTGTGGTAATGACAGGTTTGGGTCGGAAAGGTTAAAGGCATGGCCGTTTTAGAGGTATGCTGAAAGATCAAAGATTTGGGATCTTTGTTTATTATATTTCTGTTGTGCTCGGAAATTCTGTTATAAATGAAACGGCCAGTCTCACCCACATATTTAGCGTTGCAATCTTGGCAACCAATGGAGTAAATGGCATATGGTTGCTGGTCGGGACGTTTCTTAATATTAGATTTGGTGATGGGGTTCCGGAGTATTTGGCCTATTGAGAGGTGGTTGGTAAAAAAGGTTCTTAAACCAAATTTCTTGAGGGAGAGGGCTATTGATTGATTTTCAAAGGAATAAGGTATAATACAGGTGTTACGGTTTACTACGGGCTGAGTGTGTTTGGAAGGGTTGAAACTATGTCTAAGTATGAAGGGAAGTGGATAGCCACTTGCTGTTAGATTACTGATGATGGTTGTCTTTTCTAATTTTTTGAAGCTGGGGTGGAGCAGTGTGTATGTATTCTTTTCGTGAGTGTTCTGACGACTGTGAGTTTGTGGCCTATTGGGTTATATGAATCAAAAAGGAGATAGGATGGTTTTATGGATTTTTGTAATAAACTGTTGTGTGGTATGATTCATCAGTTTTTGATAAAAAGAATGTCCAAATATGGCAAAACTTTGTGGGACTCATGTTCTATTGTGAAAGTGAGGCGTGTATGGTAAGAGTTTAGGGTTTCCAACACCAATAGGACGTCATCCTTGTGACATATGCAAAAAATGTCGTCCAGGTACCTTTTCCAAACTTCTATTCGGAGATGTTTCTGTTCCAAAATCCAGCTGTCAATGGCGCTCATGACGAGCTCTGCCGCAATGTTGGAAGAAAGGGCTACCCATAGGAGATCCACAGATTTGTTTAAAAAACTGATCTTCGAAGCTGAAGTTAGATGTTGCCAAGCATAATTCAAACATTAAAATGATTCCTTCTATTTCAGGGTTCGGGATGCTGTGCGAAGAAAGCAAAGAACGGAGGTTTTCTATAATTAGGTTGTGTGGGAGAGAGAGAAACATGGAGGTGACGTCATAGGAGCACATAATGAAATCTTGTTGTGGTTTCAATGCTCTTATTTCTTGAATAAAGGCTGGGGTGCTATTAATTGAATGGGGGTTAGAGGATCGCATCAAGGGCGAAAGGCGGAGGACAGATGTCTGGAGAGCTGTATGGCGGGGGACAAGTGATAAGCAATAATGGGACGTAGTGGGACTGAAGGCTTGTGGATCTTAGGAAGTCCATAGATATATGGTATGGTGTCGCTGTTTGAATTGAAGGTCTTAAATTGGGTCTTCGGTGATCATCTTATTCTTCTTGAGAGAGGTAAGTGTTTTTTTGAAATTCTGATGGATTGAAGGTTGTCTGGAGCCGTGATAGTACAAAGGTGTCTCTATCCTCAACGATGTCGAGAATCTTCTTTCTATAGTCGACTTTGTTTAATATAACCACATTAGAACCTTTGTCAGCTTTACTGATGACTATGTTATGGTTGACTTTCAATTCTTTGATGGCAGTTGCGTATTTACGGGTAGTTGCAGCATAAGGGCGTTTTTGGATAGTTATCTTTGAGGAAACCAGGTTTCGTATTAAGTTTTTCTGTGAATTATTGAACGACGTCATTGCTACTTCAATGCCGGAGGTGGTGACATATGGATCAGCATGTCTTGGCATGCGGAATTTCAGACCTTGGTTTAAAAGTTCTTCTTGGGATTGGGAAATTGGGAAGGATGACAAATTGACGATGGAGGTTTGTTTCTTCACATAAGGAAATCCATATTTTTTGGACCAAAATTCAAATTTTTTATTGTGTTTTTTTGGAGATGTTGATATCTTGTGTCCGGATAGCATTGGTGGTAGATCTCAAGAGGTCAAACCATTCAGCTGCCTGGATCCTGGATGTTAATAAACAAATAATGACCTTTATGGTTTTACTGAGAAACCTGATCATGGAATGGCAACCTTTGGTACGTGATCTGAGTAGGTCCCAATGAAGGTTGTGAATTATTTTCTTAGAGAATGGATTTTTCACCGGATCGTTAATTCTTAGAGAAGGAGGGATGAATTTGACAGATTGGCATTTCAAATTGAATTCTAAATTCTTTCTCCAACGGGCTAATTGCAAGGATTTCTTGAAGAAAAACGACTTATATCTCTCAACGTTGTAAAGGTAACTTTCCATTGTAAATAGACAGAATTTCCGAGCACAACAGAAATATAATAAACAAAGATCCCAAATCTTTGATCTTTCAGCATACCTCTAAAACCGGCCATGCCTTTAACCTTTCCGACCCAACCTGTCATTACCACAACATCAAATCCAAATATCAAAGATTATTAATAGAATCCTTCGTCTCTCAAGATTTAAACAGTATCAACAGGCGTATAGAACTACCATCTCAGTACCACTCATTCAAAAAACAGCACAGCCATTAGAATAAAAGGAACAATTGACTATAAAAGAAAACAAACTGAGCTTTGGACAGAGATGAAACAACAGCAGCCTGGCCACGAGAAAACGTGAACTCGTGAAATGTGTTTATATTTATTTTATTTTATATTTTATTCTCTATCTTCGTTGGTGTATATAAATAATATTTTACATTTATATATATATATTCTTTCTCTCAATTTACAGCTTGGCCTGTTGAAGGATCGATAAGATCCGAAAGCTAGCATATTAAAAAAAAATTATGTATAAAGAGACGCATTGCTATCGTTTGTTTTTATTTGATAATATAAGTAAAATCAAATGTATTTTAAAGGGCAGTTTTCACTTGCAAAATTATCATTTTTACTATTAAGCAACTATATGGTAATATATTAAATAAAAACAAACGATAGCAATGCGTCTCTTTATACATAAAATTTTTAATATGCTAGCTTTCGGATCTTATCGATCCTTCAACAGGCCAAGCTGTAAATTGAGAGAAATAATATATATATAAATGTAAAATATTATTTATATACACCAACGAAGATAGAGAATAAAATATAAAATAAAATAAATATAAACACATTTCACGAGTTCACGTTTTCTCGTGGCCAGGCTGCTGTTGTTTCATCTCTGTCCAAAGCTCAGTTTGTTTTCTTTTATAGTCAATTGGTCCTTTTATTCTAATGGCTGGGTTGTTTTTTGAATGAGTGGTACTGAGATGGTAGTTCTATACGCCTGCTGATACTGTTTAAATCTTGAGAGACGAAGGATTCTATTAATAATCTTTGATATTTGGATTTGATGTTGTGGTAATGACAGGTTGGGTCGGAAAGGTTAAAGGCATGGCCGGTTTTAGAGGTATGCTGAAAGATCAAAGATTTGGGATCTTTGTTTATTATATTTCTGTTGTGCTCGGAAATTCTGTTATAAATGAAACGGCCAGTCTCACCCACATATTTAGCGTTTGCAATCTTGGCAACCTATGGAGTAAATGGCATATGGTTGCTGGTCGGGACGTTTCTTAATATTAGATTTGGTGATGGGGTTCCGGAGTATTTGGCCTATTGAGAGGTGGTTGGTAAAAAAGGTTCTTAAACCAAATTTCTTGAGGGAGAGGGCTATTGATTGATTTCAAAGGAATAAGGTATAATACAGGTGTTACGGTTTACTACGGGCTGAGTGTGTTTGGAAGGGTTGAAAGTATGTCTAAGTATGAAGGGAAGTGGATAGCCACTTGCTGTTAGATTACTGATGATTGAATATCTTTCTATATATAGAGGTATTACTTTAAATTTACTTTATTATAAATAACCGATTCTGAATACATTTACCTATTTAATTACAAAAGGTTGTTTCAAATTGTCATTTCCTACAAATTGTCACTTTAAAATTTCTGATAAAGATAACCGGAATGCATTAAAATATTGTAGAAAATATTTATTAATTTATAAATATCTTCTTAATTTTGTTATTTATAACTTTATTAGAATATTATACCTCATGTGTTTCTTTTGAACGAAAAATCGAAATTTATTTTAAGGAGAAATAACGATTATTTCTAACCTAAGGGATGAAGTATGATAGAATGAATTGTGAAGAGTAATGATGAACGGAAAAATAAAGTGTCCAGGGACGGACGTGTGGGTGGAAACACATGCGGAATAATTTTCTAATGTCGTTCTACAATCATAAGCCGCATTATATTGTATTATTTATAACTATGTTTTATAAATTTTGATTTGTTTTTCAACATATAAATTACTGGTCCATTCTGAGGTTTATCTTTCCTAATTTTCTACGCGACAATATTGATTTTCAACTTTGATGATTGTATGATGCATGGGGCGCCATCTGTTATAAGAAATTGAAACTAATTTTGACACGTATGAGATTATCTTTAATAAACAATTTTTTCTACTGCCTTTACTGCAATGATAAATTATAATTAATAAATTATCGTTCTTAAAAAAAGAATATTTTAATAAAAATATTTATAAATTTTATTTATAATAATCTTTTTCAAGAACGATAGATTTAATAATCGGTGTTATTTTAGGATTAGTAATAGATTTTGTAATATAGGTTTTTAATTTTTAATTAGACGATTTTAATTTATATTTAGACATTTTTCTTTTATTTAGAACACTTTAATTTTAATTTAGACACTTTAATTTTAATTTACACACTTTCATTTTTATTTAGACATTTTTAAATTTTATGATGCACTAGCGCGCCATCTGTTAGCAAAATTCGAAACTATTTTAAAGGCGTAAGATCTTTTTGAAATTAAACAATTAAACAGTAAGGCAGTAGAGAAGTTGTTTAATTTCAAAAAGAATCTTACGCCTTTAAAATAGTTTCGAATTTTCAATTTTCATTTAGACATTTTCCATTCTAATTTAGACATTTTTCATTTCAATTTAGACATTTTTCATTCTAATTTATACACATGGACTTTCCTATAAAAAGCCCATGTGTCTAAATTAAAATGTCTAAATTGAAATGAAAAGTATCTAAATTAAAATGAAAAATGTCTAAATATAAATTTAAAATGTTAAAAATTGTTAATATCCTATAAATTAGCTAATTAGTTTCATAAATGTTTTTTATTTAATTGTTTTTTTCACAGAGGTAATGATGATAATTGTATGTATATATGTAAACATAGTGCTTGTGTTTATAAATGAGATTGTTTTAGTTTGTAGAAATACGTTAACTATGTTGTTTGCATTATAAATAAGTAAATCTTTTAAAATCTTCTTACTCTAGAATATATTGCCAATTTCTTTGTATTGTTAAAAATATATTGGTTTCAAATTTTGAATATAATATCAATAATTTCTTCAATGAAAATTATTTTTTTCAGGAGATTTTTAGTGCGATACCTTAATAAGATTGTTCAATTAAATTGAAGAATCATAATATATATTTACATTGCCTTTAAAAATTTCTAATAATATGTATATAAACTTTATTTCTTGTATAAATGTTCGTCTAAAATGTAAATTTAAATAATTTTCACTATATCTCTAAAACATTGGATATAGCTTGTGTGTTGTAATAAATAAATAATATTGCCACGTGGAAAATTAGAGAAGACCAACTTCAGGATGAGATAATTTATTTCAGGCAAGAACAAATTATGAGTGATAAACAAAAGATATGCAATGAAGGATGTTTACAGAGTATAGCAAAATATAAACATGAAAAAATGGTACTCTGTTAATAAAAATAATAAAATTAATAAAGTCCTTGCTACAATATATATTTACCATGTTTTTCAAACAAATTAAATCACAGAACATCCTAATTGTGGTTGTTTGAATCGGACTTCAAAACTCTTAAATTCTACTTTTAACTTAGAATATTCTTTAGAAATTATGTTTTACTTTTGAGTGCAGTATGAAATTTGATAAGGAGAGTTCAATTGAATGTGCGCATATGAAAAGTTGAAGAATTATCACAGAAATATCGTCCAAATAGACTAAACAATGGCTAATTTCTGTTCTTATTACGCTGATCCAATTGGAAGAAGTCAGTTTATCTTTTGGTTAATTATTTTTATAGATTAATATATTTAATTAAAAGGCATATATTGGATCAAAATATCATTTATTTTACCAATATATCAGTTGGCTGAACGTCAACCTTTATCAAGGTATTATAACATAGTAAAAATAATTATAAATATAAAATAGGCGTTATTGTTAATTTTTAAAATATTCACACCTATATTCTACAAATTTTATTTTGTCCATAATATAAATGTATATATAAAATTTTTCTCCCCATTGAATATAACAAAATATTTTTAAAAATTTAATTCTGTTGACGTTATGTGGCGCTGAGTTTGTTGTTGACACACATTAAATATGTTATAACACCTTGATAAAGGTTGGCGTTCAGCCAACTGAAATATTGGTAAAATAAATCATTTTTTTGATCAAATATATGTCTTTTTAATTCTCTACCTATTTTGTTTCATGACGAGAGAGCTAAAAACGTAAACAACTATTTTTAAAAAATATATATATTTTTTAAAATTTGCTTCCTTGTCCGCATCTCATTTTCTTATATATTTACTAATTAAAAAAAAAGGCATATCCTGACCACGCTTTTGACCAAAGACAAAGTTCTTTACATGTGATCTACAAGCATTTGTGAATTAAGTTTATTGTAAAACGACATTTGAAAACTATCCCGCATGTGTTTCTTTCAACGAAAAATCAAAATTATTTTAAGGAGAAATAACGATTATTTCCAACCTTTGGATGAGGGTATGAAATGGTGAATTGTGAAGAGTAATGATAAACGGAAAAATAAAAGTATCCAGGGATGGGAAATGAACACACAATATTCCGCTTACTGGGCAGATACCATGTCCACTAGGTTACCCTGGACATATTTTTCCGTTCGTAAATAATAAATTAATTTATAATACAATATAATGCGGCTTTTGATTGAAAAATGACATTTGAAAATTATCCCGTATGTGTTTCTTTTCAACGAAATTGGGAACAATCTCTCGAAATATTCTGAGAGAAAAAAAGGTTTTTTTTTCTTTAATAGATCCATGAACGCCATTTTTTATATCAACTATCATGGTTTGATATAGCTTGAATATCTTTCTATATATAGAGGTATTATTTTAAATTTACTTTATTTATAAATAACCGATTTTGAATACATATACTTATTTGATCACAAAAGGTTGGATCAAATTGGCATTTCCTAAAAATTGCCACTTTAAAATTCTGATAAAGATGACCGTAATGCATTAAAATATTGTATCAAAATATTTATTTATTTATAACATGTTCTTAATTTATTATTTATATCTATATTAGAAAATTATCCCGCATGTGTTTCTTTTGAACGAAAAATCGAAATTTATTTTAAAAGAGAAATAACGATTATTTCTAACCTTAGAGATGAAGTATGAAAGGATGAATTGTGAAGAGTAATGATGAACGGAAAAATAAAGTGTCCAGGGATGAACATGCAGATGGAAACACATGCGGAATAATTTTCTAATGTCGTTCTACAATCATAAGCCTCATTATATTGTATTATTTATAACTATGTTTTATAAATTTTGATTTTTTTTTCACATCATATAAATTACTTTTCCATTCTGAAGTTTATATTTTCCTATTTCCTACGCGACAATATTGATTTTCAAATTTAATGATTGTATGATGCATGGGGCGCCATCTGTAATAAGAATTTGAAACTATTTTTGATGCGTATGAGATTCTTTCTAAAATAAACAATATTCTCTACTGCCCTTACTGCAATGATAAGTTATAATTTAATAAAATAAATTTATTTTAAAAAAGAATATTTTATATAAAATTTTCATAAATTTTTATTATAATACTATTTTTAAAGAACGATAGATTTAATAATAGCTGTTATTTTAGGATTAGTATATAATAGATTTTGTAATATAGGTTTTTAACTTTTAATTAGACAATTTTAATTTATATTTAGATTTTTTTTCTTTTAATTTAGACACTTTTATTTTTATTTAGACATTTTCAATTTTATGATGCACTAGCGCGCCATCTGTTAACAAAATTCGAAACTATTTTAAAGGCGTAAAATTATTTTTGAAATTAAACAATTAAACAGTAAGGGCAGTAGAAATTGTTTAATTTAAAAAAGAATCTTACGCCTTTAAAATAGTTTCGAATTTTCAATTTTAATTTAGACATTTTTACTTTTAATATAGACATTTTCATTCTAATTTATATACATTGACTTCCTATAAAAAGCCCATGTGTTTAAATTAAAATGAAAAATGTCTAAATTAAAATGGAAATGTCCAAATTAAAATTGAAAATGTCTAAATTAAAATGAAAAATGTCTAAAGTGAAATGAAAAATGTCTAAATTAAAATTGAAAATGTCTAAATTAAAATTGAAAATGTCTAAATATAAATTTAAAATGTCTAATTAAAATTTAAAACCTATATATTAGGTTGATGCAAAAAATAATGCCGATTTCATTATTCCAAATTCAATCGTTGATAATTGCAATTAATTATTTTCAAACATTTGCATGTAATATATAATTATAAAGGTTATTTCTTGCTCTGTCACTATATCTACCAATATATTTACACCAATATATTTTGTGTGATTTCATGGTGTATTAAAAATGCTTTCAAAACAGGAAATCCGCATAATTTTCCTTCATTAGTTCAAACTCGGCCACAACGCTGCGGAAACAACTCGAAATTTAATCAGCGAATAGGGCAAGGGTACTACTTCTGAACACTCCACCCGCAGGTGGTTCGAAAATTTTCTCAAAGGCGATGCCAGCCTTGGAGATGAAGAGGGCCGTGGACGTCCGTCCGTGGTTGACTACGACCAATTAAAGGCAATAATTGATGCGGATACACGCAAAACTACACGAGAAGTTGCCGAAGAACTCAACATCGATCAGTCGACAATTGTTTGTCATCTGACACAAATTGGAAAGGTGAAAAAGCTCGACAAATGGGTTGCTGCACGATTTGAATGATGTTCATAAAAAATCAGCGTTTTGAAGTGTCGTCGGCGCTACTTCTGCACAACAGGAACGAACCGTTTCTCGATTGTATTGTCACCTGTGACGAGAAATGTATCCTCTACGACAACCGGCGACGTTCTACGCAAGGGCTGGACCGCGACGCAGCTCCGAAGCACTTCCCGAAGCCCAAAACGCATCAAAAAAAAGGTCATGGTGACTGTTTGGTTGTCTACCGCCGGTTTGATCCACCACAGCTTCCTTAATCCAGACGAAACCATCACTGGGGTGATGTCAGCAAATCGATGAAATGCACCAAAAAACTGTCCGAGATTAATCAACAGAAAAGAGCCCATTCTTCTCCACGACAACACCCGACCACACATCTCAATGATCACACGACAAAAGTTGAATGAGTTGGGCTATGAAACTCACCCACCATACTCGCCCGACCTCTCGCCTACCGACTACCACTTTTTTAAGCATCTCGCCTTCTTCCTGGGTGAGAAATGCTTTAAAAACCAAGGTTATACCGAAATGGCATTCAATGAATTCATTACCTACAGAGCTCCAGATTTTTATAAAACTGGAATATACCAGCTCTCGTTGGTAAAGATGTATCGATGCCAATGGTTTTTATTTTGATTAATAAAGGTTTGCTTGTAAAGGGTTATTGCTAGTTGTCACTACAAATCGGCCATTAGTTTTGCATCAACCCAATATTTGCTAATTAGTTTCATAATTGTTTTTTTTCACAGAGTAAATGATGATAATTGTATGTATATATGTAAACATAGTGCTTGTGTTTATAGATGGAGTTTATTTTAGTTGTAGAAATGCGTTAACTATGTCTGTTGTTTGCATTAAAAATAAGTAAATCTTTTAATGTCTACTTTCTAGAATATATTGCTTATTTCTTGGGTAATGTCAAAAATATATTGGTATCAAATTTTGAATATAATAGCAATTATATATTATATATTATATTTTTGAAGAATTTCAGCGCGATACCTTAAATAGGATTGTTCAATTAAATTGAATAATCATTATATATATGTGATATCTTGGGACCTCTGGGACCAGTGTTACCTGATGCTAGACGAACCTCGATGTAAACTCTACCGTGCAGTCGTGGTGGAAGGCGACACAGCTGGGCCAAAGGTGAAATAAACAAACAGAGATTCCACTAAGAAGCGTCTGAACGTCAAGAAGGAATGGGACGAGGAGATTTCTGGCAGGAAAGGGTTTAGTTACCTCTATAGAAGCGTCCGGCGGACTGGGGCTGAAACAAAGGTTGGCTAAGGACTGACTAACTGAGGCTTGGGGCCCCTTCAGGGTCCAGGCAGGTCACTGCCTTTTTCTGACGTAAACAGGGGGAAAGTTACATTATCCAGGAGGGCCACGACCTCGTAAAAATTGGACTGGGCTTACTAGGCCTACTCTCCTATTCTCACCTAAGCCTGATTAGTCTTAACCTTAATTTTCTCCTGTTATTCTCCATTCCTTCTATCTGTACAGTTGCTATACTTTATTAGTTTCTTACGCGGTACAGAATAATATTATGTGATGCTTTATATTTGCAGTAAATAACAAGTTATATACAGTCACGTGGTGGAACATGTGGTAGTAGATATCTGAATTATTTACAACAATTCCATGGTCTTAAATCAAGACATATATTTACATTTAATTTAAACATTTCTAATAATAGGTAAATAAACTTTATTTCTTGTATAAATATAGCTCTAAAAATGTAAATTTAAATAATTTTCACTATATCTCTAAAACATTGGGTATAGCTGTGTTATTATAATCTTTTGTTATGTTTTCCCGTTTTTTTTTTCAGGATGACACTAATTTATGAGTTCTTCTTTATAAATAGGCTTTAATTGTCAATTTAGTTTTAACATTTTTCGCAACGTTCTCCAGCATTGATTTTGAAGTAGATATAAATTATTAAATAAAAATTCCATTGTAATATAATATAAAGAAACAGATTAATCTTTAAATATTCGAAAATAATAAATTTCATTATTTCTTATTCGTTTCATATTCATCATTTTACTCCAACATGTTTATGTTCTGACTTTTGTTTTACTGTTAAAAATTAGAAATAAATTCAATTGAAAAATATCGAATTTAAAAATAAATATTTAACTTGATATTTTAAAACCTGATGTCTAAAGCAGAAGATTGCTCCATCTGCCTGGACACCATCAGCCAGGATAACCTCTGCCATCCCAGAAACTGCATGCACCAATTCCACCTGGACTGTCTCAAGACATGGTCTGAGCAGACAAACTCCTGTCCAATATGCCGGAGAAATTTTACTGAGATTGTTTACAATGTCAGAGGTCCTGAGGACTATGATATCATGGCGGTTGAGGACTAAGTCAATGCTACAGAGATGCTAGATGATAACCCTCAAGAAGTCCCTCCTCAAGTGACACAATTCCTCCTTGATGTATTCGACCAAGATCATGATACCGATGATGATTCTGATCTCCCCAATGATGGAATGTTGGGGCTTTTCGAAGTCGTCAGTGTTCTTCAAAATACTACTATATTTTTCTGAAAATAGAGAAATATATATTTAAATCTTTGAATAATAAAAAGGTATATATTGGATTAAGAATAAAATATTTATTTACCAATATTTCGGTTGGCTGAACGCCAACCTTTGTCATGATATTACATTTTTGTTCAAACAAACTCAGCGGCGCTTAGTATTATAATACCACAATTAAAATATAAAATTTTTATTATATTATTTTTAAAAAAATATTTTACCTGTGATTTTATAACACTATATGCGGTGCTGAGTTTGTTTATACAAAAATGTAATTACTTGACAAAGGTTGGCGTTCATCCAACCGATATATTGGAAAATAAATCTTTAATTCAATCCAATATATACCTTTTTATTATTTAATTACTATATATATAAACGTTTTATAGAATATATTCAAAACTCATGATGCCTCCTTACTTTCAAATAGTGTGAATATTTGTTGTTTATAATAATATACAACATGATATTGTATTCTTATAGTTTCACAATCCAATATGCCAGCCGATTACCTGCCCAACAGAAATATAACCATAATCACGCCTTAAGAATAGTCTAGGTTATAATGTTAATTTATCCTTTCATTCTATTTCTTTTATTTCAAAGGTTCTTAGGTTCAAATAAATTCATTATATAATCTATATATATATAAAATTGAATGTCTGTGTGTGTGTCTGTGTGTGTGTGTGACAATGAAAAACACATTTATTGACAGCTTAGTCAATTGTTACACTCCGGAGAGTTAGGCAGTTAAATATTTACAATTTAAAGATTCACATCAGGAGGTGCCCCTGCCAAGGGTAGTCTGGACTCCGTCAGGGGAGTAACATCCTCCTGAGCGCGTACAAGCCCTCACGTACAAAGGGATCTGAGTCCCGAGCGCGCTCAATTGCAGCACTGATGATTTCGGTGATAAGGTTTTTCTTCTGGGTGGAACAGGTCCTGAAGAGAGGCTCCCTGTCCTCGGGGTATATGACCGCATCCGTGATGTCACCCTCTGTGATTCCCAAATCAGTCAAGGGCCCCGAGTAGCGTTCATTGCACAATTTATATATTATATCAGCTGCTTCATCCCAGCGCTTCGACGTCAGATCCTCCTCCACTTGAAACAGTGGAGATGAAGATGTCGCCATGGCCGGTGTTGTCATTTTCCCATGGGGTGCGGGCGGTGTTGGCTCGGCAGGCCGAGGTGCAGGCAGTGGGGGTGTTGGAGACACTGCAGCTGGTGTTGTCCTCAGCTCAGCTTTGACTTGCCCGAGGACTTTGTAGAGGTTGCTGGCTGCTCCGGGCCTCAGATCCAATATTTGCCTGATCAGGCCGGCGAGGGCGTCGCACTGCGGAGGCGACAGGAGGGGTCCTTTCCTCTGCGCCTTGGTCCTCGAGGAGAGGAGGTCCAGGACCTCCTCCCGCCCAAGACCAAGGGCGTCCGTCTCAGCGAAGGACACGCTGGGGTGCCCCCTCGATGAACGCATCGAGGTCGACTCTCGTTGCGTTCTTTTCCGATGGCGTGGAGGACGCAAAGGTCTCCTCCACGATGGACATCTCCACGTCCGGTGTTGGGGGCCGCAGGTCCGAGGGTCTTCTGGGCGGGCAGAGGGCCAACGAGTGTGTGTGTGTCTGTGTGTCCTCTATGGATTCGAAAACCATACATCCAATCGCCGTGAAATATTGGGATATTATTAGGTGTATCTCCGGAAAGGTTTACGAAAAATAATATCTTGAATATCTTTAATATCCTTAGAGTTATTTGCAGATTTGTAGCTTTAACTCGCAAGCAGCGCCACCATTGAGACGGAGATAGGCTTTTCAAGAGGGGGAGTAATGTTAGGAGAGAGGAGCGCGTCTCGAGGCGGGTGCTCACGTGTCACTGTTAAAAACCTATTTGTTTTGGCTACATCTTTTCCCGTGGACTTAACGATAACTTTTCTAAAACTTATTTCAAATTTCATGTATAATTATTTTTACATCATTTAGTTTAGTATAATTATTTACTATAATTTCCTATTGTTCAATTATTATACTTTTTGTTCTTAAAGATTATTTAAGACAATAATATTTAATTAGAAAGTGCTTTGCCAAAAGTTTGGAGTGGGGCAGACCCCGTGCGAGAATGGATTCGCCCGGCCGCCGGCCGACAGTCAAAGTACCCACCGACCAATCAGGGCAGAGTTGGTGACACAGCTATGCCAACTAGACAAGAAAAAAAGCCTCGCGGGAGCTTGCCCAAGATGACCTCCGGAACTTCGTCCATCTTCCATAAACGACCATGAATTTATTCAACCTTATCGAGTATTTTTCAAGGGACCGGGAAAAAATGTTCACTAGATAAAACGATGATTTTGTAATGTAGAAAATTAGGAAAGACAAAATTCAGAATGACACGGCACACAGGGACCGGGAAAAAATGATCACTTTATCAGTTTCAAATTATCAAAATATATATATTTCTTTTTATAAGTCTATAGAGAATTGTTTTAAACAAATGTTCGTTAGACAGACCTTTACTCGGGTACCGATTAATATTGAATTTATTCAACTTATCGGGTATTTTTCAAGGGACCGGGAAAAAATGTTCACTTTATCGAGAGATTCGTTAGACAAACCTTTACTCGGGTAAAACACGGGCAAATGTTCGTTAGACAAACCTTTACTCGGGTAAAACCTCGGGCGAAGCCGGGTACGTCCGCTAGTAATATTATAAAAAAGCAAAAAGATTTAAATTACTTATTTTGCCTTTATAATTTTGTGTACTTTGAAGAATTTTATTAGTCTAAATAAAAACTATTTAGCCAAAAAGGAAAGGCTAATTCCTACTTTAATATTTTTTTCCTAGCCGGTGCAGCTTTAGATCTCTGTATGTGCCATAGACGAATAAATTTGTTGTAATCAGCAATCACAGACGTCCATCTTTTTGGACATGTAGAGATTTGGAAACAGCTATATTAAAAGTAACAGCAACGAGGAAAAACCTCCACAATAATCCATTTTAACAATTTTTCTTATTAAATTTATTTATATCCTATATGTATATTTAAATGTATTTAGATTGTGCATTTATTTTATATTTTTCACGAAAATATTTTCCGACTATAGAAAAAAAAGGGGTTATTGTTCAAGTGTGCCATTATTTAAAACGATAATATAAGTAAATAGACAAAAGAATTGCTATAAATTATTAAATAAAAACAAAGGATAGCAATGCGTCTCTTTATACATAAAATTTTTTTAATATGCTAGCTTTCGGATCTTATCGATCCTTCAACAGGCCAAGCTGTAAATTGAGAGAAAGAATATATGTATAAATGTAAAATATTATTTATATACACCAACGAAGATAGAGAATAAAATATAAAATAAAATAAATATAAACACATTTCACGAGTTCACGTTTTCTCGTGGCCAGGCTGCTGTTGTTTCATCTGTCCAAAGCTCAGTTTGTTTTCTTTTATAGTCAATTGGTCCTTTTATTCTAATGGCTGGGCTGTTTTTTGAATGAGTGGTACTGAGATGGTAGTTCTATACGCCTGTTGATACTGTTTAAATCTTGAGAGACGAAGGATTCTATTAATAATCTTTGATATTTGGATTTGATGTTGTGGTAATGACAGGTTGGGTCGGAAAGGTTAAAGGCATGGCCGGTTTTAGAGGTATGCTGAAAGATCAAAGATTTGGGATCTTTGTTTATTATATTTCTGTTGTGCTCGGAAATTCTGTTATAAATGAAACGGCCAGTCTCACCCACATATTTAGCGTTGCAATCTTGGCAACCAATGGAGTAAATGGCATATGGTTGCTGGTCGGGACGTTTCTTAATATTAGATTTGGTGATGGGGTTCCGGAGTATTTGGCCTATTGAGAGGTGGTTGGTAAAAAAGGTTCTTAAACCAAATTTCTTGAGGGAGAGGGCTATTGATTGATTTTCAAAGGAATAAGGTATAATACAGGTGTTACGGTTTACTACGGGCTGAGTGTGTTTGGAAGGGTTGAAACTATGTCTAAGTATGAAGGGAAGTGGATAGCCACTTGCTGTTAGATTACTGATGATGGTTGTCTTTTCTAATTTTTTGAAGGCTGGGGTGGAGCAGTGTGTATGTATTCTTTTCGTGAGTGTTCTGACGACTGTGAGTTTGTGGCCTATTGGGTTATATGAATCAAAAAGGAGATAGGATGGTTTTATGGATTTTGTAATAAACTGTTGTGTGGTATGATTCATCAGTTTTGATAAAAAGAATGTCCAAATATGGCAAAACTTTGTGGGACTCATGTTCTATTGTGAAAGTGAGGCGTGTATGGTAAGAGTTTAGGGTTTCCAACACCAATAGGACGTCATCCTTGTGACATATGCAAAAAATGTCGTCCAGGTACCTTTTCCAAACTTCTATTCGGAGATGTTTCTGTTCCAAAATCCAGCTGTCAATGGCGCTCATGACGAGCTCTGCCGCAATGTTGGAAGAAAGGGCTACCCATAGGAGATCCACAGATTTGTTTAAAAAACTGATCTTCGAAGCTGAAGTTAGATGTTGCCAAGCATAATTCAAACATTAAAATGATTCCTTCTATTTCAGGGTTCGGGATGCTGTGCGAAGAAAGCAAAGAACGGAGGTTTTCTATAATTAGGTTGTGTGGGAGAGAGAGAAACATGGAGGTGACGTCATAGGAGCACATAATGAAATCTTGTTGTGGTTTCAATGCTCTTATTTCTTGAATAAAGGCTGGGGTGCTATTAATTGAATGGGGGTTAGAGGATCGCATCAAGGGCGAAAGGCGGGAGGACAGATGTCTGGAGAGCTGTATGGCGGGGGACAAGTGATAAGCAATAATGGGACGTAGTGGGACTGAAGGCTTGTGGATCTTAGGAAGTCCATAGATATATGGTATGGTGTCGCTGTTTGAATTGAAGGTCTTAAATTGGTCTTCGGTGATCATCTTATTCTTCTTGAGAGAGGTAAGTGTTTTTTTGAAATTCTTGATGGATTGAAGGTTGTCTGGAGCCGTGATAGGTACAAAGGTGTCTCTATCCTCAACGATGTCGAGAATCTTCTTTCTATAGTCGACTTTGTTTAATATAACCACATTAGAACCTTTGTCAGCTTTACTGATGACTATGTTATGGTTGACTTTCAATTCTTTGATGGCAGTTGCGTATTTACGGGTAGTTGCAGCATAAGGGCGTTTTTGGATAGTTATCTTTGAGGAAACCAGGTTTCGTATTAAGTTTTTCTGTGAATTATTGAACGACGTCATTGCTACTTCAATGCCGGAGGTGGTGACATATGGATCAGCATGTCTTGGCATGCGGAATTTCAGACCTTGGTTTAAAAGTTCTTCTTGGGATTGGGAAATTGGGAAGGATGACAAATTGACGATGGAGGTTTGTTTCTTCACATAAGGAAATCCATATTTTTTGGACCAAAATTCAAATTTTTTATTGTGTTTTTTGGAGATGTTGATATCTTGTGTCCGGATAGCATTGGTGGTAGATCTCAAGAGGTCAAACCATTCAGCTGCCTGGATCCTGGATGTTAATAAACAAATAATGACCTTTATGGTTTTACTGAGAAACCTGATCATGGAATGGCAACCTTTGGTACGTGATCTGAGTAGGTCCCAATGAAGGTTGTGAATTATTTTCTTAGAGAATGGATTTTTCACCGGATCGTTAATTCTTAGAGAAGGAGGGATGAATTTGACAGATTGGCATTTCAAATTGAATTCTAAATTCTTTCTCCAACGGGCTAATTGCAAGGATTTCTTGAAGAAAAACGACTTATATCTCTCAACGTTGTAAAGGTAACTTTCCATTGTAAATAGACAGAATTTCCGAGCACAACAGAAATATAATAAACAAAGATCCCAAATCTTTGATCTTTCAGCATACCTCTAAAACCGGCCATGCCTTTAACCTTTCCGACCCAACCTGTCATTACCACAACATCAAATCCAAATATCAAAGATTATTAATAGAATCCTTCGTCTCTCAAGATTTAAACAGTATCAACAGGCGTATAGAACTACCATCTCAGTACCACTCATTCAAAAAACAGCACAGCCATTAGAATAAAAGGAACAATTGACTATAAAAGAAAACAAACTGAGCTTTGGACAGAGATGAAACAACAGCAGCCTGGCCACGAGAAAACGTGAACTCGTGAAATGTGTTTATATTTATTTTATTTTATATTTTATTCTCTATCTTCGTTGGTGTATATAAATAATATTTTACATTTATATATATATATTCTTTCTCTCAATTTACAGCTTGGCCTGTTGAAGGATCGATAAGATCCGAAAGCTAGCATATTAAAAAAAAATTATGTATAAAGAGACGCATTGCTATCGTTTGTTTTTATTTGATAATATAAGTAAAATCAAATGTATTTTAAAGGGCAGTTTTCACTTGCAAAATTATCATTTTTACTATTAAGCAACTATATGGTAATATATTAAATAAAAACAAACGATAGCAATGCGTCTCTTTATACATAAAATTTTTAATATGCTAGCTTTCGGATCTTATCGATCCTTCAACAGGCCAAGCTGTAAATTGAGAGAAATAATATATATATAAATGTAAAATATTATTTATATACACCAACGAAGATAGAGAATAAAATATAAAATAAAATAAATATAAACACATTTCACGAGTTCACGTTTTCTCGTGGCCAGGCTGCTGTTGTTTCATCTCTGTCCAAAGCTCAGTTTGTTTTCTTTTATAGTCAATTGGTCCTTTTATTCTAATGGCTGGGTTGTTTTTTGAATGAGTGGTACTGAGATGGTAGTTCTATACGCCTGCTGATACTGTTTAAATCTTGAGAGACGAAGGATTCTATTAATAATCTTTGATATTTGGATTTGATGTTGTGGTAATGACAGGTTGGGTCGGAAAGGTTAAAGGCATGGCCGGTTTTAGAGGTATGCTGAAAGATCAAAGATTTGGGATCTTTGTTTATTATATTTCTGTTGTGCTCGGAAATTCTGTTATAAATGAAACGGCCAGTCTCACCCACATATTTAGCGTTGCAATCTTGGCAACCTATGGAGTAAATGGCATATGGTTGCTGGTCGGGACGTTTCTTAATATTAGATTTGGTGATGGGGTTCCGGAGTATTTGGCCTATTGAGAGGTGGTTGGTAAAAAAGGTTCTTAAACCAAATTTCTTGAGGGAGAGGGCTATTGATTGATTTTCAAAGGAATAAGGTATAATACAGGTGTTACGGTTTACTACGGGCTGAGTGTGTTTGGAAGGGTTGAAAGTATGTCTAAGTATGAAGGGAAGTGGATAGCCACTTGCTGTTAGATTACTGATGATTGAATATCTTTCTATATATAGAGGTATTACTTTAAATTTACTTTATTTATAAATAACCGATTCTGAATACATTTACCTATTTAATTACAAAAGGTTGTTTCAAATTGTCATTTCCTACAAATTGTCACTTTAAAATTTCTGATAAAGATAACCGGAATGCATTAAAATATTGTAGAAAATATTTATTAATTTATAAATATCTTCTTAATTTTGTTATTTATAACTTTATTAGAATATTATACCTCATGTGTTTCTTTTGAACGAAAAATCGAAATTTATTTTAAGGAGAAATAACGATTATTTCTAACCTAAGGGATGAAGTATGATAGAATGAATTGTGAAGAGTAATGATGAACGGAAAAATAAAGTGTCCAGGGACGGACGTGTGGGTGGAAACACATGCGGAATAATTTTCTAATGTCGTTCTACAATCATAAGCCGCATTATATTGTATTATTTATAACTATGTTTTATAAAATTTTGATTTGTTTTTCAACATATAAATTACTGGTCCATTCTGAGGTTTATCTTTCCTAATTTTCTACGCGACAATATTGATTTTCAACTTTGATGATTGTATGATGCATGGGGCGCCATCTGTTATAAGAAATTGAAACTAATTTTGACACGTATGAGATTATTCTTTAAATAAACAATTTTTTCTACTGCCTTTACTGCAATGATAAATTATAATTTAATAAAATTATCGTTCTTAAAAAAAGAATATTTTAAATAAAAATATTTATAAATTTTATTTATAATAATCTTTTTCAAGAACGATAGATTTAATAATCGGTGTTATTTTAGGATTAGTAATAGATTTTGTAATATAGGTTTTTAATTTTTAATTAGACGATTTTAATTTATATTTAGACATTTTTCTTTTTAATTTAGACACTTTAATTTTAATTTAGACACTTTAATTTTAATTTACACACTTTCATTTTTATTTAGACATTTTAAATTTTATGATGCACTAGCGCGCCATCTGTTATCAAAATTCGAAACTATTTTAAAGGCGTAAGATTCTTTTTGAAATTAAACAATTAAACAGTAAGGGCAGTAGAGAAGTTGTTTAATTTCAAAAAGAATCTTACGCCTTTAAAATAGTTTCGAATTTTCAATTTTCATTTAGACATTTTCCATTCTAATTTAGACATTTTTCATTTCAATTTAGACATTTTTCATTCTAATTTATACACATGGACTTTCCTATAAAAAGCCCATGTGTCTAAATTAAAAATGTCTAAATTGAAATGAAAAGTATCTAAATTAAAATGAAAAATGTCTAAATATAAATTTAAAATGTTAAAAATTGTTAATATCCTATAAATTAGCTAATTAGTTTCATAAATGTTTTTATTTAATTGTTTTTTTCACAGAGGTAATGATGATAATTGTATGTATATATGTAAACATAGTGCTTGTGTTTATAAATGGAGATTGTTTTAGTTGTAGAAATACGTTAACTATGTTGTTTGCATTATAAATAAGTAAATCTTTTAAAATCTTCTTACTCTAGAATATATTGCCAATTTCTTTGTATTGTTAAAAATATATTGGTTTCAAATTTTGAATATAATATCAATAATTTCTTCAATGAAAATTATTTTTTCAGGAGATTTTTAGTGCGATACCTTAAATAAGATTGTTCAATTAAATTGAAGAATCATAATATATATTTACATTGCCTTTAAAATATTCTAATAATATGTATATAAACTTTATTTCTTGTATAAATGTTCGTCTAAAATGTAAATTTAAATAATTTTCACTATATCTCTAAAACATTGGATATAGCTTGTGTGTTGTAATAAATAAATAATATTGCCACGTGGAAAATTAGAGAAGACCAACTTCAGGATGAGATAATTTATTTCAGGCAAGAACAAATTATGAGTGATAAACAAAAGATATGCAATGAAGGATGTTTACAGAGTATAGCAAAATATAAACATGAAAAAATGGTACTCTGTTAATAAAAATAATAAAATTAATAAAGTCCTTGCTACAATATATATTTACCATGTTTTTCAAACAAATTAAATCACAGAACATCCTAATTGTGGTTGTTTGAATCGGACTTCAAAACTCTTAAATTCTACTTTTAACTTAGAATATTCTTTAGAAATTATGTTTTACTTTTGAGTGCAGTATGAAATTTTGATAAGGAGAGTTCAATTGAATGTGCGCATATGAAAAGTTGAAGAATTATCACAGAAATATCGTCCAAATAGACTAAACATGGCTAATTTCTGTTCTTATTACGCTGATCCAATTGGAAGAAGTCAGTTTATCTTTTGGTTAATTATTTTTATAGATTAATATATTTAATTAAAAGGCATATATTGGATCAAAATATCATTTATTTTACCAATATATCAGTTGGCTGAACGTCAACCTTTATCAAGGTATTATAACATAGTAAAAATAATTATAAATATAAAATAGGCGTTATTGTTAATTTTTAAAATATTCACACCTATATTCTACAAATTTTATTTTGTCCATAATATAAATGTATATATAAAATTTTTCTCCCCATTGAATATAACAAAATATTTTTAAAAATTTAATTCTGTTGACGTTATGTGGCGCTGAGTTTGTTGTTGACACACATTAAATATGTTATAACACCTTGATAAAGGTTGGCGTTCAGCCAACTGAAATATTGGTAAAATAAATCATTTTTTTGATCAAATATATGTCTTTTTAATTCTCTACCTATTTTGTTTCATGACGAGAGAGCTAAAAACGTAAACAACTATTTTTAAAAAATATATATATTTTTTAAAATTTGCTTCCTTGTCCGCATCTCATTTTCTTATATATTTACTAATTAAAAAAAAAGGCATATCCTGACCACGCTTTTGACCAAAGACAAAGTTCTTTACATGTGATCTACAAGCATTTGTGAATTAAGTTTATTGTAAAACGACATTTGAAAACTATCCCGCATGTGTTTCTTTTCAACGAAAAATCAAAATTTATTTTAAGGAGAAATAACGATTATTTCCAACCTTTGGGATGAGGTATGAAATGGTGAATTGTGAAGAGTAATGATAAACGGAAAAATAAAAGTATCCAGGGATGGGAAATGAACACACAATATTCCGCTTACTGGGCAGATACCATGTCCACTAGGTTACCCTGGACATATTTTTTCCGTTCGTAAATAATAAATTAATTTATAATACAATATAATGCGGCTTTTGATTGAAAAATGACATTTGAAAATTATCCCGTATGTGTTTCTTTTCAACGAAATTGGGAACAATCTCTCGAAATATTCTGAGAGAAAAAAAGTTTTTTTTTTCTTTAATAGATCCATGAACGCCATTTTTTATATCAACTATCATGGTTTGATATAGCTTGAATATCTTTCTATATATAGAGGTATTATTTTAAATTTACTTTATTTATAAATAACCGATTTTGAATACATATACTTATTTGATCACAAAAGGTTGGATCAAATTGGCATTTCCTAAAAATTGCCACTTTAAAATTTCTGATAAAGATGACCGTAATGCATTAAAATATTGTATCAAAATATTTATTTATTTATAACATGTTCTTAATTTTATTATTTATATCTATATTAGAAAATTATCCCGCATGTGTTTCTTTTGAACGAAAAATCGAAATTTATTTTAAAAGAGAAATAACGATTATTTCTAACCTTAGAGATGAAGTATGAAAGGATGAATTGTGAAGAGTAATGATGAACGGAAAAATAAAGTGTCCAGGGATGAACATGCAGATGGAAACACATGCGGAATAATTTTCTAATGTCGTTCTACAATCATAAGCCTCATTATATTGTATTATTTATAACTATGTTTTATAAAATTTTGATTTTTTTTCACATCATATAAATTACTTTTCCATTCTGAAGTTTATCTTTTCCTATTTCCTACGCGACAATATTGATTTTCAAATTTAATGATTGTATGATGCATGGGGCGCCATCTGTAATAAGAATTTGAAACTATTTTTGATGCGTATGAGATTCTTTCTAAAATAAACAATATTCTCTACTGCCCTTACTGCAATGATAAGTTATAATTTAATAAAATAAATTTATTTTAAAAAAGAATATTTTATATAAAATTTTCATAAATTTTATATATAATACTATTTTTAAAGAACGATAGATTTAATAATAGCTGTTATTTTAGGATTAGTATATAATAGATTTTGTAATATAGGTTTTTAACTTTTAATTAGACAATTTTAATTTATATTTAGATTTTTTTCTTTTTAATTTAGACACTTTTATTTTTATTTAGACATTTTCAATTTTATGATGCACTAGCGCGCCATCTGTTAACAAAATTCGAAACTATTTTAAAGGCGTAAAATTATTTTTGAAATTAAACAATTAAACAGTAAGGGCAGTAGAAATTGTTTAATTTAAAAAAGAATCTTACGCCTTTAAAATAGTTTCGAATTTTCAATTTTAATTTAGACATTTTTACTTTTAATATAGACATTTTCATTCTAATTTATATACATTGACTTTCCTATAAAAAGCCCATGTGTTTAAATTAAAATGAAAAATGTCTAAATTAAAATGGAAATGTCCAAATTAAAATTGAAAATGTCTAAATTAAAATGAAAAATGTCTAAAGTGAAATGAAAAATGTCTAAATTAAAATTGAAAATGTCTAAATTAAAATTGAAAATGTCTAAATATAAATTTAAAATGTCTAATTAAAATTTAAAACCTATATATTAGGTTGATGCAAAAAATAATGGCCGATTTCATTATTCCAAATTCAATCGTTGATAATTGCAATTAATTATTTTCAAACATTTGCATGTAATATATAATTATAAAGGTTATTTCTTGCTCTGTCACTATATCTACCAATATATTTACACCAATATATTTTGTGTGATTTCATGGTGTATTAAAAATGCTTTCAAAACAGGAAATCCGCATAATTTTCCTTCATTAGTTCAAACTCGGCCACAACGCTGCGGAAACAACTCGAAATTTAATCAGCGAATAGGGCAAGGGTACTACTTCTGAACACTCCACCCGCAGGTGGTTCGAAAATTTTCTCAAAGGCGATGCCAGCCTTGGAGATGAAGAGGGCCGTGGACGTCCGTCCGTGGTTGACTACGACCAATTAAAGGCAATAATTGATGCGGATACACGAAAAACTACACGAGAAGTTGCCGAAGAACTCAACATCGATCAGTCGACAATTGTTTGTCATCTGACACAAATTGGAAAGGTGAAAAAGCTCGACAAATGGGTGCTGCACGATTTGAATGATGTTCATAAAAAATCAGCGTTTTGAAGTGTCGTCGGCGCTACTTCTGCACAACAGGAACGAACCGTTTCTCGATTGTATTGTCACCTGTGACGAGAAATGTATCCTCTACGACAACCGGCGACGTTCTACGCAAGGGCTGGACCGCGACGCAGCTCCGAAGCACTTCCCGAAGCCCAAAACGCATCAAAAAAAAGGTCATGGTGACTGTTTGGTTGTCTACCGCCGGTTTGATCCACCACAGCTTCCTTAATCCAGACGAAACCATCACTGGGGTGATGTCAGCAAATCGATGAAATGCACCAAAAACTGTCCGAGATTAATCAACAGAAAAGAGCCCATTCTTCTCCACGACAACACCCGACCACACATCTCAATGATCACACGACAAAAGTTGAATGAGTTGGGCTATGAAACTCACCCACCATACTCGCCCGACCTCTCGCCTACCGACTACCACTTTTTTAAGCATCTCGCCTTCTTCCTGGGTGAGAAATGCTTTAAAAACCAAGGTTATACCGAAATGGCATTCAATGAATTCATTACCTACAGAGCTCCAGATTTTTATAAAACTGGAATATACCAGCTCTCGTTGGTAAAGATGTATCGATGCCAATGGTTTTTATTTTGATTAATAAAGGTTTGCTTGTAAAGGGTTATTGCTAGTTGTCACTACAAATCGGCCATTAGTTTTGCATCAACCCAATATTTGCTAATTAGTTTCATAATTGTTTTTTTTCACAGAGTAAATGATGATAATTGTATGTATATATGTAAACATAGTGCTTGTGTTTATAGATGGAGTTTATTTTAGTTGTAGAAATGCGTTAACTATGTCTGTTGTTTGCATTAAAAATAAGTAAATCTTTTAATGTCTACTTTCTAGAATATATTGCTTATTTCTTGGGTAATGTCAAAAATATATTGGTATCAAATTTTGAATATAATAGCAATTATTTCCTCAATGAAAATTATTTTTGAAGAATTTCAGCGCGATACCTTAAATAGGATTGTTCAATTAAATTGAATAATCATTATATATATGTGATATCTTGGGACCTCTGGGACCAGTGTTACCTGATGCTAGACGAACCTCGATGTAAACTCTACCGTGCAGTCGTGGTGGAAGGCGACACAGCTGGGCCAAAGGTGAAATAAACAAACAGAGATTCCACTAAGAAGCGTCTGAACGTCAAGAAGGAATGGGACGAGGAGATTTCTGGCAGGAAAGGGTTTAGTTACCTCTATAGAAGCGTCCGGCGGACTGGGGCTGAAACAAAGGTTGGCTAAGGACTGACTAACTGAGGCTTGGGGCCCCTTCAGGGTCCAGGCAGGTCACTGCCTTTTTCTGACGTAAACAGGGGGAAAGTTACATTATCCAGGAGGGCCACGACCTCGTAAAAATTGGACTGGGCTTACTAGGCCTACTCTCCTATTCTCACCTAAGCCTGATTAGTCTTAACCTTAATTTTCTCCTGTTATTCTCCATTCCTTCTATCTGTACAGTTGCTATACTTTATTAGTTTCTTACGCGGTACAGAATAATATTATGTGATGCTTTATATTTGCAGTAAATAACAAGTTATATACAGTCACGTGGTGGAACATGTGGTAGTAGATATCTGAATTATTTACAACAATTCCATGGTCTTAAATCAAGACATATATTTACATTTAATTTAAACATTTCTAATAATAGGTAAATAAACTTTATTTCTTGTATAAATATAGCTCTAAAAATGTAAATTTAAATAATTTTCACTATATCTCTAAAACATTGGGTATAGCTTGTTTTGTAATAAATAAATAATATTGCCAAGTGGAAAATTAGGGAAGACCAACTTCGGGATGGAGATAATTTATTTCAGGCAAGAACAAACTATGAGTGATAAACAAAAGATATGCAATGAAGGATGTTTACAGAGTATAGCAGAATATAAACATGAAAAATGGTACTCTGTTAATAAAAATAATAAAATTAATAAATTCCCTGCTACAATATATATTTACCATGTTTTTCAAACAATTTAAATCACAGAACATCCTGATTGTGGTTGTTTGAATCGGACTTCAAAACTCTTAAATTCTACTTTTAACTTAGAATATTCTTTAGAAATTATAAGTTTTACTTTTGAGTGCAGTATGAAATTTTGATATAGATCAATCAATATGAAAAGTTGAAGAATTATCACAGAAATATCGTCCAAATAGACTAAACATGGCTAATTTCTGTTCTTATTACGCTGATCCAATTGGAAGAAGTCAGTTTACCTTTGGTAAATTATTTTTATAGATTAATATCTTTGATTAAAAAGGCATATATTGGATCAAAATATCATTTTTTTTACCAATATTAAAGTTGGCTGAACGCCAACCTTTATCAAGGTATTATAACATATAACACTTTGATAAAGGTTGGCGTTCAGCCAACTTAAATATTGGTAAAATAAATGATAATTTGATTCAATATATGCCTTTTTAATTAAATATTTATTTATGGATTGCTCTATTTTCAAAATGATTAATTTCTAATATAAAAATATATTGTTATCAAGCCTATAAGGTTTCCTAGATGAAATTAAGTTGAAGTTATAATTTTTTATCAACAAAAACTGTAACAGAGACCTATTGACGATACATTATATAAAGAAAGAATTTTAAAAATCGACATAATTTTAATCACATGTTGTTCATGAAAGTTGTTATCTCTTTATGTTAGAACAGTTGTTGAACACCAATAACAACGATAATTCTATCCTGCGGAAACTTGAGGAGATAAGAGAATGGGCAGTTTACACAATCCTTATCTCAACAACGACAAAAAATATTGTCGCACTCTATAATTGACGGATGACATTTTTTTTTCATCGGTGTCATTGACAAATGCAATCAGAAGACGAAATGAACTCCACTGGAAAGGTTCTCAAGTTCCTGGTAGCAGACGTAAGTAACATTCAAAGAAACAGTTCTTTATATTGTCATTTCTTTTATATCATCAATTATTTATATTGTTATTATAAAGAAAGGGTTAATTTGGGGATAATTAATTTATTATAAAGGATATTTACCTTTTAATTATCCAATAAAATTATATACAATAGGTATTTATAGCGAGAGAGATAACAACTTATCCCAAGGTAAAATAATAATAGTGAGAGTGGTCAGCCACCGTCCCGTTTTCCTTATTTGCCGATAGGATTCCGAGAACCCCTCACATCTGTGGTCCCCCCTCCCCCGGAGTCCAGTGATGATTAACAGGTATCCCATGGAGCTTCTTGTGACCGGAGTTACAGAACTACTTGACAATATCAACAACAACAACAACAAAAAGCCTTTATTTAGGGTCACTGACCCTATACAGGATTCACCAGAGGTATGCATAAGAACAAAGCAGTGAGACAAAGGAAATAACGATATATACAGAAGAAAAAAAAAAAAAAGAAAAAAAAACAAGAAAGAGAAAGAGGGAAGCAAGAAAAACAACACAAAAAGAGTAACAGTAAGAAAGTGAGGAGTGAATGTCACTTGGCCTTCTTCTCAGATATGGACTTGTGGAAACCATAAAACGCCGTAGCAATATACTTAATCTGGGTCATATTGTCAATTATTGATGGAAGTGAAGCACAGAGTTGCCCAGTTTTGAGCATAAGGGTTCTTCTTTCTTCTTTCAGAGCAGAGCAATCAAAAATATAGTGAGTGATTTCATTTTTTAGTTTTGAATTACAGAAGGTACAAATCGGACTTGACAATATCAAGAAAAAGGCATCTACTTATCGTGCAACTGAAAGTTACAAGCCATCAGCAACTACTAGTTGCAAGATAATGAGATTTTCTTGATATATCCACCTTATTTCAGTACAATTTCACATTTATACTATTTTTTTCACAGATCTTTATATTGTTACGACGTTTTTCAGTAGTCGTTGTTGTTATGTAATTAAAGTAAGTAAGAAGGATGAATCCGTAACCAATTTAACTTTGAATATTATTTATTATTATAATAGCAATTATATATAAAAAAAATCTTGGTATATATGTCTACATGAAAACAGCAAAAACAATGAAAATTATATATATACAAGTTCCTTTTCAAACAAGAGCTCATCTATAGCCATTGTTACTCTGTTTAATATTCCAAAAGTTGTTTGTATACAAGGTTCAATATAGGTTCATTGTGGATATAGCTTAGTTTGATATATTTCATTGACAGGAGCTGTTAATGGAATTGGGAACTAGGTATATTTAAATGGACCTGTCTCCAATGTTCGTCATTAGAAGGATCCTACTTGTTTACGGCCGATTCCCGTCCAGGTCGGACAAGCTTCTTTAGCACCGTCTTGTAGGATCATCCAGACTCTAGGAGGCAACTCGACGCGTCTCACACTCGTCGTAGATGTGACCAGACTCTGTCTTTGTGTTCCACACTGGAATACCATCTTGGTGCCTGTTCCCCTCTCACGTGGGCCATACTCCCGCAGCTAGTGTCCTTCCATTTTTTCCGAAACTTGGATCTTGTATTCTCAGATAGCTTGTCTTTCATTTTGCTATATAGGGGCATAGTCTGACCGCTCAGATGAGCATTTTTATTATGGCAGAGCGCCATCTAGTGAAACAAAATTCAACTAAACGTTGATTTAGGTTTATATCATACTATTTGGTCAACTTATTTTATTGATAAATCAAGAAAAGCCAATCACGTACGTATCTTTATATATGTAAATAATCACTAATGCCTTCTGTATGTTGAGAAGAGAATTATTTAATGCTATTTCTTGTCAATACACTCATGGATAAAAAAACTTAACGAAGTTATACATTTTAACATGTATAACGGGATTCAGATAATAACTCTGAAAGATATTTTATAAATATTGATCTTCATTGAAGACACACGAGATAACCAAGTGTGAAAAAATTGCCTCTGTCTCCTTTCCAAAAAAAAAAAAAAAACAGACGACCGAGGATATTTAAAGAGTATCCACTTCCTTAAGTTTTGTCTATGCATGTAAATAGGGAATGTTCCTACAATTAGTTAACTGAATAGGAAAATATTTGAGATGACTTGGCTCATTAGTGGTGAACTTCCCAGCAATATTTGGCCAATGGTATCCATCAGATTGATACAACTATTTTATGTTCATTATTCATATATTATTTATATAGCCTGCATTTAAAGGTTTATTTTATATGATGGTGGTTGATGAAACAGGGAAAAAGGGTTTTCTGTAATTGTAAGCTCTTATTTATGCCAGCACCTTTTTCCCTTTGGTGATTACTAGATATGCACAGAATACCTTTAGAAAATATTTAAAATCGAGCGGACACAGGCACACAAATAAACTGGACTTTTTTACTATGGTCTAAAAACAATTTGTTCAAAACGGTTTTTCAAAAATCTCTATGCTTTATTTTATAGGTAGAAACTATATCCGTTATTTCTAGACAAATTCTATACGCTTTTCCTAGACACACTCTTTTCTTCACAGTTCTTCAGACTTCATCGCAGTAAGGACAGTAGAAGTTTAATATTTGTGAAAAAAGAAACATTATGCTTTGAATACTTTCGTTTCTTATATATAGGCCTCGTGTTATTGCTTTATACATATATATTGTATTAATTTTCACTCTATTTTCTGTATCTAGATACTTTCTATCTGTTGTTTCTTCAAACCTTTAATCAGTTGTTTGTAGAAACATTTCATATCTGATTCTAGAATCCTTCTAAATGATTTCTTATACACGCGAATTGCATCTCGATTCATTCAAATGTGAGAATAGAGGCAATGTGCGCAGGTGATGGGTTACAGCACGTTGGTCAGGAACGAGGACCAGGTTGTGGGGATAAAGGACACCATGGGACATCTCTACGACTACGTGCTCCATGGACTGGACTACAGGCAAGTCTCTTCAATCTTATGTTTCAAACTTTCAGTTGCACGATAAGAAGATGCCTTTTTTCATAATTTATGCACCTTATCCCAGTACAATATCATATTTGTACTATTATTTTCACATTGTGTCGTTGTCTCACGCAATTCTGGCCTTAACTACCCGTTTCATGATTTATCAGGATGCCCGAATGACCTATTTTTTTGGTCGTTGAGGTACAGCTTGCACCACGCTGATGAGGGCCAACAGCCCGAAACGCGTCCGTGGTTAGCTTTTCTTGATTAATCAAGAATGGGTATTTGGCCAATTCTGGAATATTTAAAAATCAACGAGAATAGTGGATATTTATTCCGATAGATGGCGCAAGTTATCAGCAACTTTCAGTTGCACGATAAGGAGATGCATTTTTTCATAATTTATGTTTCAAATTTGCATGGAAAATTAATAAAATTCCTTACAATTAAACAACTTTCAGTGGTATCTAGCTAATGATATATACACTCATGGACAAAACTTATGGAAGTTGTACCTTTTAGCATGTATATCGGGATTCACACAATACCTCTTAAAGATTCTTGATACACAGTGACCCCTTTATTGAAGACACACGAGATAACCAAGTGTGAACAAAATTGCCGGATTCAGACAATACCTTTGAAAGATATTTGATTTACGGTGACCTTTATTGGAGACACAAGAGATAACTAAGTGTGAAAAAATTGCCTCTGTATCCTTAAAACAAACAAACAGCAACAACAACAACAACAACAAAAAAAGACGACCGGCGACATAAAATTACTTTTCACTTCCTTAAGTTTTGTCCATGAGTGTATATAGGGAGTGTTAAACAACTATATTATATACATAAAAATATAGAAATATGCTGTGAAAATATCTGCAATTCATAAAATTCGGTCCTTTGAAATCTGCCTGAGTAGTCCAGCTTGGCAGTACTACATAGACGCCCATCTACATCCTGAGCGACTGTTTGAAAAGAGAGACGTTCGACCACTCGAAATATTACGTTGATTTAAAAAATCATTATCCCTAGTACACATAATGTAGGCCATGATAATCATGGTGGGTAGTTAACAACTGCTTTTACTGTAAGTGCACCACATGTCTACACGTGAAAAGCAGTTCGACTTTTGCACTTACTAATGTGCCTCGTTTGGTTACTTGCACTCGCTGGTGAGGTTGGACTTTTTCAAGAATCGGAGACCATTGGAGCATTTTTTAAATTAGAAAAAAAGTGTCCTATGCGGGATACGATCACGGGTCGTAGCGGTCGAAAACCAACGGTTTAGACCATCCTTTCACCAACCTCCTGATTTTAAAAATGAAGTTTTCCAATTAAATCCAAAGTATGCTTCTCGTTATTAGTCAAACATCATCTGTACAGAGTCTGAGAGATTCGTTGAACGATGAAGAGTCCCTCTCCATGTAAATCTGTATATATTTTTTGAAGCTATATACATAAAATAAATAAAAAGGCATATATTGGATCAAAATATCATTTATTTAACCAATATTTCAGTTGGCCGAACGCCAACCTTAATCAAAGTACACGAGAAATGCCAATGCTGATTCAATTGGGTTTTGTTAACCTTTGTCTCAATGGTTTTCCTCAAACTTTTAGCCCCATGTTTTAGATTGATAAAGGTTGGCGTTCGGCCAACTGAAATATTGGTAAAATAAATGATATTTTGATCCAATATATGTCTTTTTATTTAAATATTTATTTATGGATTGCTCTATTTTCGAAAAAATACATAAAATAGTTTAAACATTTATATGCAAATATCCACATATAATATATCTCGCCCAACGACGAAGAGTCCCTCTTAATGCCATGGTTTTGATTTATTCAACTCAATTCTAAGGTCAGGGAATCTGGCTAACGTTAAATATATGGTGCAGAATTATCCTGGTGCCTGTGTCCGCCTACTATGGCATATTGCTGCCAAACGGCTCCTACGATGGGATTCTTGGAATGCTACAGAGAAAGGTAATGTACTTCTTGACACAGATTCAGCACAGTGTCAGCTTAGATTTTAACATGAACAATCCTTTCTCTAAACACCTGCTACGATATAGTTTAAACCTCATCTGAACGAGCTAAGTTATTCTTGAGTTATATCGTTAACGATATCAAAATCATTTCAAATATTTAATTGTGATTTTTGAATGTGATTTTTTATCACATTAAAATTAGTTTTTCAAATACATTATAATCTGTATTGGAGTATTTTACTCCACAAAAAGAAATAAACAGAATTTGACTAATAAATAAATTTTATATATCAATGACCTGTAAGTATAATAGTCTCTCATGAAGGGCCATAACTGAAACATCGTTCTAAATCCGCTCTTTCCTGGAAAATGTCTCTCATGAGCGAGTCTGTTTTGGTTGAAAGACTCTTCATGACTTGTCCATATCACTCTATGTGTAATCCATCCACTGAGTTGTACAGGAGGTTGATGTAATATTCACTCCCATTTACTACAACAGCAGCCAGTGTTTCCAGCACATCACACTATGTTTAACTCATCCACTGAGTTGTACAGGATGTTGATGTAATATTCACTCCCATTTACTACAACAACAACAGCCAGTGTTTCCAGCACATCACTCTATGTTTAACTCATCCACTGAGTTGTACAGGATTTTGATGTAATATTCACTCCCAATTACTACAACAACAACAGCCAGTGTTTCCAGCACATCACTCTATGTTTAACTCATCCACTGAGTTGTACAGGATTTTGATGTAATATTCACTCCCATTTACTACAACAGCAGCCAGTGTTTCCAGCACATCACTCTATGTTTAACTCATCCACTGAGTTGTACAGGATGTTGATGTAATATTCACTCCCATTTACTACAACAACAACAGCCAGTGTTTCCAGCACATCACTCTATGTTTAACTCATCCACTGAGTTGTACAGGATTTTGATGTAATATTCACTCCCAATTACTACAACAACAACAGCCAGTGTTTCCAGCACATCACTCTATGTTTAACTCATCCACTGAGTTGTACAGGAGGTTGATGTAATATTCACTCCCAATTACTACAACAACAACAGCCAGTGTTTCCAGCACATCACTCTATGTTTAACTCATCCACTGAGTTGTACAGGAGGTTGATGTAATATTCACTCCCAATTACTACAACAACAACAGCCAGTGTTTCCAGCACATCACTCTATGTTTAACTCATCCACTGAGTTGTACAGGATGTTGATGTAATATTCACTCCCAATTACTACAACAACAACAGCCAGTGTTTCCAGCACATCACTCTATGTTTAACTCATCCACTGAGTTGTACAGGAGGTTGATGTAATATTCACTCCCAATTACTACAACAACAACAGCCAGTGTTTCCAGCACATCACTCTATGTTTAACTCATCCACTGAGTTGTACAGGATTTTGATGTAATATTCACTCCCATTTACTACAACAGCAGCCAGTGTTTCCAGCACATCACTCTATGTTTAACTCATCCACTGAGTTGTACAGGATGTTGATGTAATATTCACTCCCATTTACTACAACAACAACAGCCAGTGTTTCCAGCACATCACTCTATGTTTAACTCATCCACTGAGTTGTACAGGATTTTGATGTAATATTCACTCCCAATTACTACAACAACAACAGCCAGTGTTTCCAGCACATCACTCTATGTTTAACTCATCCACTGAGTTGTACAGGAGGTTGATGTAATATTCACTCCCAATTACTACAACAACAACAGCCAGTGTTTCCAGCACATCACTCTATGTTTAACTCATCCACTGAGTTGTACAGGAGGTTGATGTAATATTCACTCCCAATTACTACAACAACAACAGCCAGTGTTTCCAGCACATCACTCTATGTTTAACTCATCCACTGAGTTGTACAGGATGTTGATGTAATATTCACTCCCAATTACTACAACAACAACAGCCAGTGTTTCCAGCACATCACTCTATGTTTAACTCATCCACTGAGTTGTACAGGAGGTTGATGTAATATTCACTCCCAATTACTACAACAACAACAGCCAGTGTTTCCAGCACATCACTCTATGTTTAACTCATCCACTGAGTTGTACAGGAGGTTGATGTAATATTCACTCCCAATTACTACAGCAACAACAGCCAGTGTTTCCAGCACATCACTCTATGTTTAACTCATCCACTGAGTTGTACAGGATGTTGATGTAATATTCACTCCCAATTACTACAACAACAACAGCCGGTGTTTCCAGCACACCACTCTATGTGTAACACATCCACTGAGTTGTACAGGAGGCCGATGTGATGTTCGCTCCCATCGCCATAGACTACGACCACAGTCAGAACTTCCGCTACTTCAGACCGCTGTTCGAGAGTCACATCCACCTCTTCGCGTCCCATTCCTCCAGACTTCAGAGCAACATCTTCAGCTACATTTACACCTTTGACTGGCTGGTAACATGAGATCACTTACTTAGCCTATAAATGGCTTAAATGGAGAATCAAAAGTAACTTGGTGCCCATACATATAAAACTATAAAAATAACAGTTCTAAAAATAGAGCAATCCATACTTAAATCATTAGATAGGAAAAAAGCATATATTGGATTGAATGAAATATTTATTTGCCAATATTTCGGTTGGCTGAACGCCAACTTTTATCGAGACATTACATTTTTGTATACACAAACCCAGTGTCTTGTGTATACAAAAATGTAATGACTCGAAAAAGGTTGGCGATCAGCCACCGAAATATTGGCAAATAAATATTTTATTCAATCCAATATATGCCTTTTTACTATTTAAAAATAACTGTGTTACAGAAAAAATCCTTTGGAGAGAGAGAGAGAACTAACCAGAGAGATTAAGATTTCCTTAGTGATCTTAAATTCTTAAAATCTTTGACAAAATACTCTATTTTAATGCGTCGAATTAGTTTTTAGAGTTTTTTTAGCTAGCTTTCGAGCCAAGAAGCCCTTTAACAGGCCTTGAAACAATGTATTTTGAATGTATATGGTTTTAAAGCATTTTGAAAGGCTTCTTGGCCTGAAATCTGGCAAAACCGAATCTAATAAGAAACTTGTCGAATTAAAACAGGCATATTTTTGAGTTTTATCAATTTTTATTCACTTGATAAACTATCAAATCGATTCTAGTTTATTGTAGTAAGATATTTATGTGTTGAGTGAAAAACTTATCAGAAAATACAGGGTTGAGGTGTGGCATACAACTTAAGCATTTTCCTTGTGTCCAATTCACATTACATAAATTAAATGTGTATGTATATAATTAAAATGACTATAATATAATGTTTTTAAAATAGTTTAAACCTATATAGAACTCTCTCTTGTGATGTCTTTGCCAAAAAAAAGAGTATATTTTATGGTTACAGAGCTAGCTCTGTTTGAATTAGCAATGTATCCCCCCTCCCTAGAGGGGCTAAGAATTAGCAAGATGCCAAAGGAAAATCATTACGCTATATGAAATGATAATTGAATGTGTGGCCTGTGTTTTTTAATACATCTATTGTGTTCCTATATTCTCTATTTGACTTGTCTACCAGTTTCACTTATACGTTGTCACCATGTCATATTGTCAGAATAACCACTCTGGTAGGATGTTATGAAATTGAAGCTGCCCCTGTACTGATGAATGCCATAGCCCGAAACCATGGTATAAAGGTTTGAATTTTGTCTGAATTTGCCATTACTGGTGTTGCGGCTCATTCCTTATCATCACTAGTTAAGTTTTCAAATAGGGTGATTCAAAATGCATCGTTCTGATGCACAGTTAAAGGAAGAGGTACCTTTTTTGGTATATGAATATTGTTGCAACATGGCTAATGAACCTATTTTATTTTAATTAGTAATATTATTTTTCATATATTTTAAATTCAAAATTATATTTTATTTTTATTTATTTTATTAAACAGAATATATGTATTATAAACAGAATATATGTATTATAGAATCATCATTTGTATTTAGGTACACGTGTGACTTCACTGCTCTCTTTGATGTGAGAAAAATAAATAAATTATTCTGGAGGCTACTTAAAGTAGACTTATCTCATTATTCCCTTATATAAATTTGTAGGATGGTTGAAACACGCTCTGGTAAGATGCAAGACCCAGCACAGGAGAGAATCAAGGCTGAAGAGTCTGCCAAGCCGCGACCTGGTGCAACAATTGGTAGAGATGCTAGTTCCGACCCAGTTGTCCTGAATCCCAACATCGACATCCCCAAGTATGATGGAACGGAAGACCCTCGCCCATGGATTGAATCTCTTGAAGAAATTGGCTTCCTGTACCATTGGGCAGACTACATTATCTCTCGTTATGCTGCCATGAATATGATTGGTAGCGCCAAAACCTGGCTGAACCTACACAAGATAAGTTTCACCAGCTGGGAAAATTTCAAGAGCCGCCTAATTGAGGATTTTGCCTCAGACGCCAACAAAGAAGAAATTAAGATTAGACTAAACAGGATGCAACAGTGGAATGAACCTGCAATCAGGTTCGCAGAGGATATCCTTGTACTGTGCAACAAGGTCGACCCCCAAATGGAAGAAGAGACTAAAATAAACTGGGTTATTGGAGGGTTAAAGAAAGAATACTCTTTTGCCCTTCACCTAAACGCTCCTAAAAAATACCAATGAACTTCTAGAAATTTGTAAAAAGCTGGATTTGTTCGAAAATAATTACCAAGAACGTGCAGAAAAATCAAAAGCTCTATATAATGGACCACGCTCTCCTCGTCCCCATCATCAAGAGCAATGGGAGAATGCTACGTCGTTCAGAAGACCATATCAGAACACCTCCAAGCCCCAGGCCCCCGCTCCGAGGTACTACCAGAACACCTCCAAGCCCCAGGCCCCCACTCCGAGGTACTACCAGAACAAGCCTCTGCCCCAGGTATCTGCCCCTAGACGATCTTACACTCCTAATCCTGAGCCAAAACCAGTCTACCCAAGTAAAACATACAATAAGAATCCAAATTCAAATAGGAATAGGACAGAAGACGGGAGACCAATATGTTTCAAGTGTAACAAGCCAGGACACGTAGCGCGGTATTGCAGAGTCAGGTTTGTAAGAATTGTGGAAGAGGACCCCATAGTTACACAAGACAAGGCCGAAGAAGAAATCCGAATGGATTATGGAACTGAGAAGTCGAGACCTCTGCTCTACGCTGACGTAAGTAATAGCCCGTACTCGAGTATCCCTACAAGGAATAGATATGCCGCATTAGAAGATTTAAACTAAGCATCGCGTCTGAGTCCGTCAATCAAAGCAAGTCGACCATAAATGGAATTAAAAAGTTGGACCCCAAATATAAAATGAACATTAACGTGGATAGAATCGGTATCTGCGAAGCTTTGATTGATACAGGCGCCGATCTTTCAGTGGTCGACCTTAGTACAGCTCTTAACACAGGTCTTGAAATAATAAATCCTGATAAAATGTGCTCCGGACCCGATGGCAAAGAATTAGATATCGTAGGAAATATTATTTTAAATATAAAATTTGATGACAAAACAATTACAAATCAATTTGTGATAATGAGAACACATTTGCGAATATTTATTCTTGGACGTGATTTTCTTAAGAAAATGAACGCAAAAATTGATTGTCAGCGTGAAATAATCAAATATGACTTGACAGAAAATCGTGACGTAATCAAATATCAACAGAAGAAAATAAAAAGTGCAAAAGATGCCATTATACCAGAACTTTCTATTAAATTGATTAATGCATTTGTAGAAGCAGAGGATGGCGAATACATCATCGAGGAGAACCATAAAATGTTTCAAACAAATGGACTGCGACTAGCGAGAAGCTTAATAAATGTTTCAAATAAGGAAACATATATCTGGATAACAAAACCTTACCCTAGACCATTAAAAATATTGAAAAACCAAACATTGTGCTTTGGAAGCCAGCCAGCCGAAGTGAATCTTATGGAAGAAAGTGAACAAAAAGAGCATGAAGAACCCCAATTTCAGATAAACGAAAATTTATCATATAAGGAAAAGGAGCAATAGAAACAAGTTTTGGAAATGTACGAGGATTTGTTTTCGTCGGGATTAGGAAGATCCAACTTAGCGAAACATCGGATCGATACAGAAGGCGCGAAACCGATCAAACACAAGCCGTATAGGGTGAGTGCGAAAGAGCGAGAAATCATAAAAGAACAAATTGATGAAATGCTCAGAGACGGCATAATTAGACCATCCTCGAGTCCATGGTCCTTCCTTGTAATCTTGGTCAAGAAGCGAGATGGTAAGTACAGATTTTGCGTTGATTACAGAAAATTGAATGATGTAACAGTGAAGGATGTTTACCCAATTCCCAGAATTGATGAAGAATTGGATACACTTCAAAAGGATCCAAATACTTTTCAGCAATTGACCTTAAATCAGGATATTGGCAAGTAGAGGTTGAGGAGAAAGATAAAGAAAAGACAGCCTTCACTACAGCACATGGCCTATATGAGTTCAACGTAATGCCCTTTGGTCTATGCAATGCCCCTGCTACATTTGAGAGGAACATGGAAAATATGCTTGGTAATCTTAGATGGCAAATTTGCTTATGTTATCTAGATGACGTAATCATTTATAGCTCGGATTTTCCAACACATCTCAAAAGAATAGAAGCTGTTTTAAAATGTTTTCGCGAGGCTAATTTAAAATTGAACAACAAAAAATGCCAATTTGCTTTCGAAGAACTGGAGATTCTTGGTCATATAACTAATCAACATGGTATAAAACCAGCGGAGCATAATATCAAGGCTATTAGAGATTTTCCTCGGCCACTAAAGATAAAAGAAGTTCAATCATTTTTAGGAATGTGCTCATATTATAGAAAATTTATCAAAGGTTTTTCAAAAATTGCCGATCCATTAACCAGTCTTATAAAAAAGAATGTACCTTTTACCTGGACAGAAAATCAAGAAAAAGCATTTCAAACCCTTAAAGTAGCATTGATAAATCCTCCAATCTTAGGGCACTTTGATCCGAATGCAATTACTTACATTCATACTGACGCATCTAACATCGGCCTGGGTGCAACATTAGTCCAAAAGTTCGGCGATAAAGAAAAAGTTATCTCATATTTAAGTCGAACACTGAGCAAACCTGAGCAAAATTATTCGACTACCGAAAAAGAATGTCTAGCTGTTGTGTGGTCAATGTCCAAGTTACGACCCTACCTATATGGAAGGCACTTCAAAATCGTAACTGATCATCACGCACTATGCTGGCTTAAGAATCTGAAAGATCCGACCGGCCGATTAGCACGATGGGCACTAAAGATTCAGGAATATAATTTCGAAATTATACACAAATCGGGTAAAAAACATCTGGACGCTGATGGTCTATCTAGAGGACCCTTACCTGAAAACGAATGGGACGAAGATTATGAAAGACTATTTCTGAATCAAATAATAGACGAAAAGGATGATTTTATTGAGAATATTAAGGAGAACCTTAGTGGACACAAGCGTTCAATTACACAGAACTTCAAAGAAGAAAATGGGTGTCTCTATAAGAAAAATCCAAATCCTGAAGGTAGGGCATGGTTGCTGGTAGTGCCAAAGAAGAGAAGGAAGGAAGTCATGAGTGAATACCACAACCATATGCTGAATGGCCATCTCGGCGTCGCCAGAACCACTTACCGATTGAAGAATAAATACTATTGGCCTTCCATGTTGAAAGATGTTTCAGAATTTGTAAAGACGTGCCATCTTTGCCAAAGTCGGAAAGGTTCAAATCACTTGCCTTCTGGACTTTTACAACCTATTCCCCCAGCTAACTACCCTTTTGAAAGAATCGAAATTGACTTTATTGGCCCCTTGCCATCAACGAAAAGAAGAAGGAAGTGGATAATTGTGTTGACTGATTATTATACCAAGTATGCTGAAACAAAGGCAGTATCAGAAGCAACCATGAAAGAAGTCTCTACATTTTTAATCGAAAATATTATTTTACGTCACGGGGCCCCAAGATTTCTTATTAGCGATAGAGGTTCACAATTCACTAGCAATTTGATGAAGGAGGTAATGAAAATGTGCAAAGTGAAACACTGCTTCACAATGAGCTACCACCCCCAGACTAACGGACTAACGGAACGGCTAAATAGAACTTTAATCAATATGATCAGCATGTATGTGAACACAGACCAAAAGAACTGGGATGAAATCCTCCCTTTTATCACCCACGCGTATAATACCACGATTCAAGAAACCACAGGCTACTCTCCATTTTTCCTGTTGTTTGGAAGGGAACCCATGTCCCTCTTAGACGACGAGAATATCCCAACGGACAGTAACATGGACGATTACGACGAATATATAGAAAACTACTTAGATAAAATAGCAAGGACGAGACAGGTAGTCATTAACAACACAGAAAAGACTCAGGAAAGAATGAAAAGAAACTATGACAAAAACACAATGAGAAAATCTATGAACCAGGACATTTAGTGGCAGTTTGGACACCAGTCAGGAAAATCGATAAATGTGAAAAACTATTGAGAAAATATTTTGGCCCATATCGAATATTAAAGAAGCTGTCTAACGTAAATTACTTAATTGAGCCGAAAGATAATCCTGGCCAAGACCCATTGATTGTCCATGTCTCAAGACTCAAACCCTATTTTGAGGGAATTGATGAGGTAACTCACGAGGACGTGACGACCTCTGGAGAGGGGGAAGTGTTGCATCATGGCTAATGAACCTATTTTATTTTAATTAGTAATATTAGTTTTCATATATTTTAAATTCAAAATTATATTTTATTTTTATTTATTTTATTAAACAGAATATATGTATTATAAACAGAATATATGTATTATAGAATCATCATTTGTATTTAGGTACACGTGTGACTTCACTGCCCTCTTTGATGTGAGAAAAATAAATAAATTATTCTGGAGGCTACTTAAAGTAGACTTATCTCATTATTCCCTTACATAAATTTGTAGGATGGTTGAAAACGCTCTGGTAAGATGCAAGACCCAGCACAGGGGAGAATCAAGGCTGAAGAGTCTGCCAAGCCGCGACCTGGTGCAACAATATCATCCTCCCAAAGCTTTATTCCTCTTCTTCTTTCTTATCTTCCCTCTATTATATCAGGGTATTAAGTCTGTAGAGCTTGAGATTTTTGATGGGGTCTGCTGGAGTCAGTAGAGCCTATTAAAAGATATTTGACAACCATAATGAATTCACTGCAACTTTATGATATATATAAATATCGCCTCTCAACTTGATATATGAAAATTTGAAAAGAGCATTAACAGAGCACCAAATATACATCAACAACAGAGACACCAGGTCCCTAATATACCAACATATCAATAGTACAGGCCACACCTTCAACTTAACCCATGCTACCGCACATCATATAGGAATAAAAAAACAAACAGCAGCGCCTCATCTTGGAAGCAATTACATCCATACAACCTAACAGTTTTAACAGAAAAATTGACCTTCCTCCACAATACCTACACATATTAAATAACAATAATACCCAATCCGTCCCCTCACCTTGAAAAAATTAAACCTCCCAAGTTTCTAGCACCTTTTTGTCTGAGGGGTTTCAGATGGTTTTTTGCCTTTCCCTGCATCCTAAGGTAGTCATCCTTTTTTTAGAAAAAAATTCTTTACATAGATAAAGAGAAATAATTTTGCATAATAATCATTTATTTCGCTAAGTTCTAATTATGTAAATATTTACCTGTATATAAATATTCTCGTTCAGTTTCTTGGAAAGTTGCCTGTCGAAGGACGTCAAAGTCCGAAAACTTACAGCATTGATAAAAGAAACTCGTCACCGTTAACTTTTATTCCTTCTTCAAGATGTTGTCAGGCGATTCCTTCTCTTGTAAAAGAATATTTACTAATAGTGTACAGATATTGAGTCGTTGAACACCTTCCTTTCTTACAGATGTGTGGGTCCAGACGTGGCTAGGGATTCTACTAACCTGGATCCTACTGTCTGCTTTGTCCACGCTGGCGTACAACATGCTGGGCCGCAAGGATCTCTCCTTCCTGGACCACGTCTTAATCTTCCAGCGTCTCTTCTTCCTCAACTGTGAGGATCACTGTAGCACTTAGATATAGCCTCAGTATAGTCCTGACACGCTGCACTTACAGTACTGTCTGTAGCTGTATTTCAGTAGTCGGGCATTCCTTCCTTCCAACTCGCTGGGATAACAGAACGCGGTGTCGGTGAATACGCAAGCCGTTGGCAATATAGTACGGACAACTACCGCTGCGTTGTACGGACGCCGCGGTCTGTAGCGTGCCTTGTATTTGAATATTTTATTAGATTCCTATTTTCTTATAAAGTCTACATTTATTTAGGAGTATAAATATTAATAATCTTAGCGGTTTGATGGTTGTCAACCCCAGTGATATTATACTGCTGACAATGTTACAGCGTCTCCCCGGGGACCCTCCACCAACACCGTACGGCTGTTAGTCGGCGCCTGGCTGCTGGGCGGCATCATGCTTCACCGGGTCTTCGACAGCCAGCTCAAGTCCTCGCTGATGGTGAAGTCTCCGCCGGACCGCATCGACAGCGTGCAACAGCTGGTGTCCGCGTCTGGAGTCTCGGTCAAATATCTCTCCAACCCGACTACCTTCGTGAACTATCTCAGGGTGGGTAACACCAATCTATCACTACATATATGTCATAATATCCGGAAATATATAAATAAAATAGCCTGTTTGAGAGTACAAGGAAAGAGGTGACCAAAAAATTGTAGTTCTTTTTTGAAAAAAAAAAAAAAAAAAAAAAAAACAGATGCAGGCGTCACCTTTCCGGTGCTCCCGTTATATATCTTGGTCCTTTAGATAGAAATAGAATTGAAGAGAACTCTCTGCCTTTTGAGACACTACCTGATTTTGAAGCGACAAGTTGTTGAAATACGTTGGGATAAAATCCTCCCACAGGTGTGTTTGGGTGGATTTACCGAGTTACCGTCGACTTGGATTTGAGTTGGAATCTTGGATGCAAGAGTTTGCATTGCCCGATATCATCCTTCTTCCGCACTTCCGGCAAAACCATCTGGTCTATATTTAAGTGGTAATCCAAGCTATCTGGCCATTCATCTCTTTATTGTCCGCTTAAGACAGGTTTTTGACACACAGTATAGACCTACAGTACTTTACAAAACTCTAGAGGGAGCCAAAAGCTTCCCCATGTGCACTAGGTGCAAAACCGAAGAGGCCACTCCCTAACATATACTAAATTGTATTGGAAAGGGCAAATGATCCCTGTACAGAGAACCAAGAAGTGTTCTTAAACTTAATAATGAGCACGACCTCCAAGATCTTGTCTAATTTAGACTAATAAGAGGATGAGTAAAAAAAAACTCTATATCTTCAAACCTTTGTACCCTGAAAATATATTATTCAATAGTTAACAAAATATTTAGATATATCTTATTGTTTGAGGTCTGGGTCTAAGTCCGAATGCTGAAATACCGACAACCCAATATCCCGACAGTTCAAAATCTCGTAAAATTAGAGAATTTTTTTTTATTCCATTGATGTATGTAAAATATAATATTTTAGAAACACTCTTCTCCAAATACAGTTAAATGATTCGTTCGCGAATGCTGAAGCTTATTCAATTTTTTTATTTGTCCAATTCTCTCATACCTTGTTGGGATTTTGGTCTGTCGGGATTTCGTCCCTTTCGGAGTTTTGGTCTTTCGGGATTTTTACCTGTTGGAATTTTGATCTATCGAAGTTTTTGTCTTTCTAGGATTTTATCTCTGTTGGAGAGAGATTGAGATTCAAAACACTTTATTTCAATGTTAAGATTATATATGGTTAAATACAAAATTTAATAATTATGAATAAATAATGTTAAAGAAAGAGCATTTTGATCAATCGAGGTTTTGGTCTTTCTAGGATTTTATCCCTGTTAGAGTTTTGATCTATTAAGGTTTTGGTCTTTCTAGGATTTTATCCCTGTTAGAATTTTTATTTATTAAGGTTTTGGCCTTTCTAGGATTTTATCCCTGTTAGAATTTTGATCTATTAAGGTTTTGGTCTATCTAGGATTTTATCCCTGTTAGAATTTTGATCTATCGACGTTTTGGTATTTCTAGGATTTTATCCCTGTTAGGATTTTGATCTATCGAGGTTTTGATCTATCTAGGATTTTATCCCTGTTAGAATTTTGATCTATCGAGGTTTTGGTATTTCTAGGATTTTATCCCTGTTAGAATTTTGATCTATCAGGATTTTGGTCTTTCTAGGATTTTATCCCTGTTAGAATTTTGATCTGTCGAGGTTTTGGTCTTTCTAGGATTTTATCTCTGTTAGGATTTTGATCTGTCGAGGTTTTGGTCTTTCTAGGATTTTATCCCTGTTAGAATTTTGATCTGTCGAGGTTTTGGTCTTTCTAGGATTTTATCCCTGTTAGAATTTTGATCTGTCGAGGTTTTGGTCTTTCTAGGATTTTATCTCTGTTAGGATTTTGATCTATCAGGGTTTTGGTCTTTCTAGGATTTTATCCCTGCTAGAATTTTGATCTGTCGAGGTTTTGGTCTTTCTAGGATTTTATCCCTGTTAGAATTTTGATCTATCGAGGTTTTGGTCTTTCTAGGATTTTTATCTCTGTTAGGATTTTGATCTATCAGGGTTTTGGTCTTTCTAGGATTTTATCCCTGTTGGAGAGAGATTGATATTCAAACCACTTTATTAATAGATACAAATTGAATAAATATGAATACATAATTTTAAAGAGAGAGTACATTGATCTATCAAGGTTTTCGCCTTTCGGTATTTTATCCCTGTTAGAATTTTGATCTATCGAGGTTTTGGTATTTATGGATTTCCTCTGTGTAGGGATTATGTTCGGAATCCGTTTCACTGCACATGGCCAGTTGAAGTCAATCCCAATGTTACTGTGCAGACCTCGAAAAACCCCGACGTACAACAAATCCACCGCAAGGTACTGGAATCCGACGGAATCTCTCCAATCACGTACCTATACAGCACGGAGTTCCTGCGGGACGTGCTACTTGGCCACACGGCGGGCTTCGTGCATCTTGAGTCCATCCACCATATGGTAGTGCAGGAATGCGGCCATCTACACCAGAACACCGGCCGCAAGTTCTACACCTCGAGAGTCCGTATCTACCCTCACTTTGTCGACATCATCTTTGACCGCAACTTGCCGGAACCGCTGTTCCAGTTCCTACATAGGAGGTAAGATTATTATGAAAGAAGGCATCTCCTTATCGTGCAACTGAAAGTTGCTGATGGCTTGCGCTATCAATCGGAATAAATATCAACTATTCTCGTTGATTTTTATTTATTCAAGAATTGGCCAAATACCCATTCTTGATTAATCAAGAAAGCTAACCACAGACATGTTTCAGGCATCCTGAAAAATCATGAAACGGGTAGTTAAGGCCTCAATTGCTTGAGACCGCGACACGATAAGGAGATGCCATTTTTTTCATAATTTATGCACCTTATCCCAGTACAATATCACATTTGTACTTTTTTTAACAAGTAAGATTATGTTCCTCTCAACCTAGATTATCAAATTGTGTTGCATCATGTCACCTCTTTTAAAATAAAATATTATAATAATTAATACAAAGCAATAAATTTTGAAAATAGAGCAATCCATAAATAAATATTTAATTAAAAAGGCATATATTAGATCAAAATATCATTTATTTTACCAATATTTCTGTTGGATGAACGCCAACCTTTATCAAGGTATTATAACATATTTATGTGTGTCAACAACAAACTGTGTGTCAACAAAATATGTGGCGCTGTGTTTGTTGTTGACACACATTAATATGAAAAAAAGCCTTAAATAACCGTTTCATGATTTTTCAGTATGCCTGAAGGACCAGTTTTTTTTGTCGTTGAAGTACAGCTTGCACCACGCTGATGAGGGCCAACAGCCTGAAACGCGTCCGTGGTTAGCTTTCTTTGATTAATCAAGAATGGGTATTTGGCTAATTCTGGAATAATTAAAAATTAACGAGAATAGTTGATATTTATTCTGCTTGATGGCGCAATCCATCAGCAACTTTCAGTTGCACGATAAGGAGATGCCTTTTTCTTAACACATTAATATGTTATAATACCTTGATAAAGGTTGGCATTCAGCCAACTGAAATATTGGTAAAATAATTATTTTGATCCTATATATGCCTTTTTAATTAATGCAATAAATAAAAGACAAAGTTATTACAAATATCCTTGATTAAAATTATCTGTGCTAAGCTGAAAATAAAACATAATTTGTTTTATAATTGTTTCAACGTAATGACCATTTCAATATTCAAATTAGTGAATTTTACATTGTGTATACAAGCTGTCACTAGGGGTGTTTTGATATTAAAGGAATTATTCACAATTTAAAATGTTTTATATTTATACCCTGTAGACCAGGTATCGGCAAACCTTTGAATCGGAAGAACCAAAAATTACAATTTAAAAACTTTCAAAGTTTTTAAAGAGCAACAATTATTTTTCTTTTCAACAATAAATAGTACCTACATAAATAATATTTACGTATGGAACTATATAAAGAGTCGCAGCTTCACATCCAAAGAGCAGCATGTGGCTGGGCGAGCCGCAGTTTGTCGACACCTGCTGTAGATAATTGACAATTAAAATAATTTTATTGACATCTTGTCAAAACATGCAAAGTGCACAGTCTGCACTAATTAAAATTATATTTCATAGATTCAAATACTCTTCTAAATCGACCGCCAGAGGTCACGCTTCCTCTATAAAAACTCATTGTTGTTTTTTTCCCGATGGCCGGCTCAAACCTTTTGTACATTATGTAAATAAGTTTTTTTTTCTAACGCTTTAAGCCAGGCAGTACTTTTATCAAATTATGTTTTCATATATTTCTTTAGTTCAATTAAAGCAATTTCTGATCAAAACTATTTAATTTATTATACTTTCAAGATTTTTAACCACGACTGCATTACCATAGCATAATCCTCAAGATATCAAAAATCAAGCAGAAAATCTATTTTTTTTATATAAAATATATGCATGATACTATGTACAATGAATATGGCGCCTCTGCTATCGCTGCAGAGTTTGGTGGAGAATGATGGATAGGTGATGTTGTGTTTCAGGCTGCGAAGGGCACTCGAGGCTGGACTGATAGAATTCTGGCGAAAGGAAGGCATCCAGGCCTATGACTATTGTCGCGAGTCCCTGAGTGAATCCAAGGAAGACTTCTCCGTCATGATGGTGCAGGACTTCGCTGGAATCTTCTATCTCTGTCTTGTGTTGCTTGGACTGAGTGTGGTGGTGCTAATGGGGGAGTTGGTGACATGGCGTCTGGCTCGATGGACCTATGGCCCAATGGTCCTGTAGCGACGGACTCTTGATAACTCTCTTTATTGCTGTGGCTACATCCCAAGTACACACTCTAATACAGACGTTGATTAACATATATATTGTCAGGAGGACAGAGGTATTCCCTCTTATCAGGGCTGGGCCGGACGGTCGGGGAGAGCGGTGGCGCCCAAGGTGGGGCTCGAACCCACGACCCTGAGATTAAGAGTCTCATGCACTACCGACTGAGCTAGCCGGGTCAGCCCAGATAAGAGGGAATACCTCTGACCTCCTGACAATATTGTCGCGCGTGTCCCCTCCGGTTCTTCGAGATGACGCCGCTTCCTCTGTCGTGGATCACCTTACCTTGCTCCGTTGCTCTCCCTCTGCAGATCTACCCTAAAGACAGCCCAAATACCCTCTGAGAAACACGACTCAAGTGGGTCTCTTCTGGCAGTATCTCTCGACCTTACCACTGGTGGGGGGACACGAGAGCCTTACCAGAAGAGTAGCTACTGTGGTGTTGGAGAGAGACATGACAGCAACTGGCACTAAGACTTCTAACACTCCTCCTTTATGGTAATCTTTAATCCACATTACATAAGAACTCGAATATCAATTAACAGCTATTTACAGTAATTTACATCCGAGAGCCAATAATAGGCTACTTCCACACCAGTCCCAGACTAGAAATAGGCTAAAGCGCCATCTATTGGCGGAGGTTGTAGATGTATGTCAGGCTGATATACGCGACAATATTTTTTTAGGTAATAAAAAGGCATATATTGGTTTGAATAAAATTTCATTTGCCAATATTTCGGTTGGCTGAATGCCAACATTAGTCAATTCCAGAATAAAAAATGTCATATATTTTTAAAAAGTTTTTGACAAAGGTTGGCCTTCATCTAACCGAAATATATATTTGGAAATAAATCTTTTTATTCAATCCAACCTAAGTATTTAAAAAAAAACCTGACCTTTTTTATTTTTTTCAAATTATTTTTCACATATGCCTTTTTATGACCTAAAGATTCAAATATGGATTGCTTTATTTCTAAAACAAATACATATACTATATATATGGAAATTCTTGCTGAGAGGGAATTGATCTATAAAATCAAAGGTTGCCTCTCCCGTCAAAATAATCGTCAAAACTAGACCCCATCTATTGGAAGATTGTAAAGATTCCATTATATCCCTTGTGGATCCTATGGAAATACCGCCCGCCCTGGGTTGAAGAGCTCCATTAGCCCGAAACTAAGATCTCAAGGTGGACGCTTTTCAGTTTTCCAATGCAGATGTTGTGGCTTTGTCGCCGACCCAAGGCCGCTAGTTTGCGGCGACGGTCAATAGATGGCGTCTAGTTATGACGGGAGAGGTAACCTTTGCTTTTATATACTACATATATATATTGTAGCGTAGAAAATGAAGTCTTTTTATATCTGGGGATGTGAAAGTATTTATTGATGACGTCAGCACGATAAGTCGACAATTATCAACAACTCAACAAAACTATCTACAGCTAGAGAATCTTGAACAAGCAAGCAAAGAAAAATTTGATCATTATATTTTACATAAACAGAGTAATATAATTTGCATAATCTGTTGAATATTTTAATTGAATAATTAAATTAAATAATAAATTATTTCTTCGCCACAATATATATTTGAATTTTATTAATATTTAGTTAGAAGGCGATATAATAGAACCCCTCTGTAAAGAAAACCTAGTTTCGTAGAGCTAAAGTGTCCTGCAAAGAGAGACGTGTCCTCTCACTGGATATTTGTTAATAGATGATAATGATAATTTTGGGTATAAAAATTGTCTTTGTAGAGAGGTTTAATCTCATAGAGGTTCTACTGTTTTACCCACAGTAAATTAAGAGATGTTGATATCTCTCGATAACTTTATTTTATTGAACCCAGCAAGATTTCAAGGAAGACATTTTTTCTACACTCCAAATATCGATAATCGTTAAAACGAGATTAAATATAAATCAAGATTCAAGTTAAAGACTAAGTATTGTAGTCAAAGCTATAGACGTAAAACATAAGCTATATTTTAACTTTAAACTATATTTTTAAAGCTTGAATCTTGATTCAATCTGTTTTATTCCGTTTTACTTTTTCCCGATTTATGACCTGAAGAAATGAATTTTTTCCTTAAATTTTGCCAAGTTCTAATAAAAATAATTATTGCGATTAGAAGCAATTTGTTTTGTTGTAGTTAATTGATGAAAAAATGAGTGGATGTTGAAACAGCCTTTAAACACGGCGAGTGTGAATCAATTCCACTTAGCATTAACTGTCTTTCAGCCTTATATTTTTTTGTATATCTCAGGTTCACATTGGAACAGACTATGATAATAATGATGAGTTGAGGTTTCAACTAACTTTACTCTAACTACACACATATCTATGTGTATAGAATCAATTAGAACTTAGAGGCTTGATACAACTATGAGTTCTTTATTCGGACATCTTGCTGTATGTTGTATTGCAAAATAAAATATTTTAAACCTTCCTTTGTGTGAAATATATCTTACTTTAATTAATAGGCTAATCCCTTAATAGAATGTTCATATGTATCTGACGCACGATTAGTCTCACGTGTGTTTGTTTCTGATATTTATTATATATAGTTGTTATACATTTGCCTCGCTTAATCTCAGTGTAATATATTTTAATTAACTTTATTTTTAATTTTCCTGTGGAAGGGCGTTGCCCGAAAGCTCGAAATAAATTTATTTGCAAAAGAAACTCATCCCTCAAGCTTTTAGATTTGAACAACATATCTTACTTTAAATATATTCAAACTATTTGTATACTAGGATAGTCATACAAATAGTAATCATTGGAAGTTTTTAAAGGTTTTGACAATAATACACGTTTTTATAAAAACTGCAGAAGGTCTACGTAGTTTTATTTCAGATGCTGATGGATAATATATATTAAAACACTGATATTTATTTTCGAAAACACACTCTAAAAAGAAAAAAAACTATTAACCAAGAAGCTGTTATCCAAAAAGGACGAAATCCGGTGAATCAGATTAACAAGTATAGAAAATGAAACAATTAGATTCATACTTGATTCGCATTTTTGTGTGTGACAATTAAAACATATTTTATTGACATACTAGTCAAATTACACTCCATCAAGAGTTAAGAAAAATATTTACACAAATCTTGGAAGTGGGAATTCACATCAGGCAGAGCCCTTCCCGAAGGGACGTTTTGGTCTCAGTCGGTAGCTACAGAGCTGCCTTGAATTTGAGCAGTCCGTCCAGAGTAGTCTGGTCGCCACCCCGGGCGCGCCCGATGACCTTGTCTAAGAAGCCCGCAAGGATCCTCCTTTGGTTTCGCTGTATGTTGTGAAAATAATTCCAAGCGTCATCGTAGCACAGGACCGAATTAATGATGGAATCCTCATCGATCCACTCGAGTATGAGTCTCAAGATGGTTCTGTGATTCAAATCCTTGAATGTGTCAAGGAGCCATCTTTTACGGTCTTCATCGGTCTTGACAGGCAGTGCAGGCAGAGAAGCCACTTTAGTTGGGGCTGATTCTTTCCTGTGGTGAACAGGCGGCGTCGGCTTAGCAGGCCGAGGCGCATGCAGTGGGGGTGTTGAAACTGCGGCTGGTGAGGGAGCAGAGGGCTCCTCAGTGGTGGTCATGACGACATCCGGTGTGTGGGTCGCAGGTCCGAGGGTCGCCTGCGCAGGCAGAGGGCCACACGGGGTAGTGAAGTCCGGCCGGGCGGGAGGCGTCGGCTCAGGACGCGACGCCGCCGAGCGAGGGCCCATGGGATCTTCAGGTGAAGGGGTCATTGGTGGAGGAGCGGGAGTCACCGCCTGCGTGGGTGGGGTCGGCGGCGCTGGTGTGGATGTCCCTGGCACCGCAGATGGTAGAGGCGCAGCGCAGGAATCGGATGGGGCGCCGGAAGCCCTGTTAGATGGACTGGGAGGTGCTGGCGCAGGAGGCGCGGCCGAAGACTGCCTGGGCAGCCCAGGCGCGGTCGATGGTGGAAGGCCGGTGGTAGAGGGCGGTGAGGCTCGTCTGGAGGTGGTGGACTGCCCATGGAGCAGGGGGCAGCTGGCTCTCCTATGTCCCTGTCCGTGGCATCTTGAGCATTTGATGCCATAGGTGATATAAGCCGGCCAGGCCTCACCCTTGATTTTGATATCGAAGCGGGTGGGCAGCTTCTCGACGGTTATACCGTCATGGAGGAGGATAAAGGCCTCCCGGCGGCCGTCTGTAAAGTCGAATTCGCCCACTTTAAGTTGTTTGGGGGCGATGGAGGTCACACGCCCATAGCGTGCAAGGGCATCAATCACAACGGCGTCCCGCACGAAAAAGGGCAGGTTCCCAATTGTGATTCTGGTAGCGCTTCTTCTGAAGGGGAAGGTCCTTAGGAGGGTTCCCTCAACCTCGAGGCCTTCCCGGATTAGTTGTTCCGCCAAGGATCTGCTGGTGAGGCCCACCAAGTACTGGCCGTTCACTTTGGAGAATTGGACGATGTTTTTTGTTCCTCCAACAATACCTCCAATAGCCCTGAGGTATTGGTAAGTCTCGTAGCCAGGGCAGTACTCCAAGAAGAAGCACTGCTCCTCGGTGCAGTTCGCCTGGCGAGCCCTGGCCTCCGCGATGTGCGTCCTCGTGGTCCTGATCTCCTGGACTCTAGGAATGAAAGCAGGCGAGGATCTTTGTCGCCTGGCTGCCGGTCCAGCACTGTTGGGCTGTGCGGTCATGACGCGCGGTGCTGCTGTGTCACGGCGTCTTCTTTTATTTTGAACGATGATATAATCGTCTTCAGTTACAGGATTTTGATCCATAGGTAAGTTTTCCCGGTTCTGTTGACCAAGAATTACGCCAGATGAAGGCAACGTAGTTGCAGATTCGCGCGTAGTGGCGGAATTTGCATGTCTTTCGCCAGTAGGCAGATTTGCATAGCTGGCCATTTCTTGCATTTCTTCCGAGTTTTGTAACTGGAAATAGTTTTCCGCAGATAACTCTGCTGAGGTTTGTGGTATCAGGCCGTACCTTGCAGGTAAATCATCGGCGTTGAATGGGCTATCCGCCCATACCAAATTTGTCGCTTCCAGCGACAATTTTCCGCTTTTTAAAGGCGAAAAACTCGGAGCGCGCGAAAGCGCGGCCGCACGCCCGAGTGTGTGTGTGTGTGATTCAGGGGATAGATAGAGGGACATAAAGTGATTCAATCAATAAAGAGTTTTCCTAGCTTTAGTCCTTATGCAAGCTGTTATTCGGCTTGGCAATGATTGAAAGAGTTGGGAGCTGTCCCCCTATTGAGGAATATTATGCCAAATTGTCTCCAATTGTCGCATCAGTTCGAAAAGATACCGATAAATTGGAGGATTCTTTCGACAAAACTCCAAACGTGCTCAAATAGGGAGAGATTCGACGACCTCGCCTGTCAAGTTAGTATTAGGCATTTACAAAGTAAGCAGTTGGAACCCTTGCAGTGTATGAAAAGCTTTGCCTAAAGCATTTTTGTGAAATTACGGAAACATCTGCATCAGTATCAATTTCTAATGACATTAATTTTCCATTTACTCTGTGATTTCACATTTTCATCTTATATCAGAAGAAATATGATTAATTCAAAAATGTTCAAGAAAATTTGCATTCTCTTCCTCTTCTAGTAACTTGTGAAACCAATTTTGTTGAAAATTATTCCGTAAAATGGCCCTTCTTTGAACATCTACATATTGTATAAAATGCTGGACACTTTTCTAAATGATTAAATTTATGTGAACCACATCTGGTACATATCCAGGGTAGCCTAGTGAATATAGCATCTGCCCGGTAAGCTGAACACTGTGAGTTCGATTCCCATCCCTGGACATATCTGGAACATGCTCCTTTATCTTTTATTGCTTGATACAAATTTATACTGCTACCTGGCTTGTTAACTACTTTCTGCTTAAAATTATTAGATTATCCTTTTTCTGGGTTTGTTTTGTGACAAAGTTAATATTTGTATTTTATAAAAAGTACGCTCTAAATTGTGTTCTGCTGCATCATCACAGCTTGTTGGTCTGCAAATTTCCTTTTGCTTTATTCCTTGTTAAATCTGGTATTAACTGAAATAAAAAAATATGCAGGGACAAGAACCGGTTTTTCCCTCCCAAGAGAACAACAGTCTTTGATTTCAAGACTTAAGTCTGGTCATCTACGGACAATGACTTTCCAGAATTGTTGCAAGATTTTCCCACTATGTAGAAAGTGCGATTCTTAACATGCAACCCCAAAACACATTATTGACTGTTTTGACTCATCCATTGATGAGCTCTACTTTTCCTCGGCAGACACCATCAAAAGTCTCAAGCTTTACAAGCTTGATACCTTAATATAATTGAGTGGAGATGAGAAAGAAGAAGAAGAAAAATTATGACTGGCCAGTCAGGTCTTTAGATTTGAATACGAAAGAACATGATTGGGATGCCCTTGTGAGACAGTAGCCGGTCTATGTCCCTCTCCCAGAAGCCTTGATGAGCTCAAGACAGCTATCTGAAGAGAATGCCTATAATTCCTATTGAACTGATCAACAACCTTGTAAAGAGTATGAGAAGCAGGCGTCAAGAGAATGTATTGCTGTAAGCGGGGATCACACCCAATATTGAGTAAATTATTTTCTAAAAAAAAAACTGTTAATCTAAATTCTGAGATATGACCACCAATCATTTCTAATTATTGATAAACATATTATAAATTATTTACAATATATAAAAACACAAAAAATGATTTGGTAAATATATGTTTTATGAAAACTACTTTACATAATTTTAAATTATTAATGAAATACCAATTGTAACTAAACCTTTGGTCATAAGTGTAATATATCATATCAGTTTCTTCACATTATTTCTTATTAAACATAGTTTAAAAAATATATATATGTTATATAAAGGTATTATTTAAAATGTTATATTGAAATATTTTATTTAAAAATGTTATATTAAGATATTATATAAAATGTTATATTAAAATATTTTATTTAAAATGTTATATAAAAGTATTATTTAAAATGTTATATTAAGATATTATTTAAAATGTTAAGATATTGATTTATTTAAAAATATATTTCATAGATAAAAATATTCTGTTAAATCGACCGCCAGAGGTCGCGCTTTGCATATAAAAACTCGTGTTTGTTCTTCCCCGATGGTCGGCTCAAAACATTTGTACATTATGTAAATACGCATTTCATTTTTTTTATTCTTACGCCTTAAGCCAGGCAGTAATTTTACCAAGTTATGTTTATCCTATAGCTCAATTAAAACAATATCTGATCAAAACCATTTTTGTTATTATACTTTCAAAATTATGGCCATGACTGCACCACCATAGCATAATCATCAACATGATCTAAATTCAAACAGCAGAAAATCTCATTTCTTTTCTTTTATATAAGATATATATGTGATAATCTGTATATAGGAATATGTAACCCCACCACAATCTATGTATAATGTATCGTCCAAAGATTTAATAAAAGTAAGGCCTCGCGAGATGAAAAAAAAAATTAAAGGATTGCATCATCCAGGAAGTAAAGATCACTGCCCTGGACCCATAAAACTTAAGTTCAAAGGCCTTCTTCTTCCTGGAGGATTGCAATCATGGCGACAATGGAGGTACTAAGCCAATCACCTTCAAGCATGATAAATTGATAGCGAATCATCAGAGAGCACGTGGAAGGATCTCCACCAATGAGAAGTCGAGAGAGTTGATGACGATGATCTCGGACAAGAAGTAAAAAGAAGGTAGGTGACCGTGCTACGAGCTAGGTGTGCTCAACATAGGCTCCAACCAAGGTAGTGTACGCTCCATCATGTGAAAGGCCAAATATCTCCAATCTCACTCTTCTCTCCCACTCAAGAGTCTTTTCTAATCCATCCAGGTGAGCTCGTTGTTCCCCTGTGGAATCCTTTCACCCAAACCAAGCCTGCGCCACCATCCACAACCACCAATCCAATCATATCCACCCAACCACACGATTCGACAGGAATCGACAGGGAGTCCACAGCAATCCCACAGTAAGTCAACACCCCAACTCGACAGTGGGTCGACAGGTTTCGACATATATGTGGAGACCACACTTTGATTCAGCGTACTGGGACAAAGCTTCACTACACATACAGGCAGTAGTGTGGCGGCCTCACTACGCCTCAGAAACAGCGGGCTGGTAGAACACCTCACTACGCATGCGCGGGCGGCATCCGGGACACTTCCACGCGCGTCGTTCGAACAACAAGGCTTGCTTCCAGCGGCCGTTACTTCTTTCCTATCTATATATTTCGGTGCTTTAAATAAATTTTTAGTATTGCCTTTATTTAGGGTCTCTCGCCCTATACAGGATTCGCCAGTTCACAAGGGATGGGGAGAACACTGTGTGGCCTTTTTCCGGGATATAATCTTGTGGAATCCAAATATCGCCACGGCTATATATCTATTCTTTGATATTTTTTTAATTAGTGCCGGAAATGAAGGACAAAGTTGCCCCGTTTTATCATTTAGTTTTCGTCTTTCCTCAGACAGAGCAGCACAATCAAATAAGTAGTGCAACATCTCCATTGTTATTCCTGATCCACAGAAAGTGCATTTCAGGTCTTCACCCCTCATTAAAATCAGATGGTGTTCTCTGAAAAAGGTTGAAAGGGTTCTAAATTACGCGATTAAATTGATGACAGGAAAAGGGAGTTTACTTAAGAAATATTCTTCGGTGGTAAACGTTGTATATATGTCTCTGTATAGTGTTAAAATAACTTTGATTGGGTTATTATTGTTAAGTCATTTTGTATCGTTTGCTCTATCACAGTTCTTAATATTTCTGGGATCTCATTCCTTAATGAATCAGGATCATTACAATAAGTAAGCCACGAGGATCCGTTATTATTGAGTAAATTGCTTAATTGTTTTATAAACCCGATGGGCGCACCTGTAGCACAGGATATTTGTCTCATTCTATTTAAACATATTCGAGGCAATCTATTTGTATCCATACTCAGCACCCTCAGCCAGTATTTCAAAGTCAATTTCAGAGCTGTTATTATTAATGAGACGCGGCCTGTTTCTGGTCTTATTATGTATCCTGGTGTAAATCTAGGCAAATTCAAGAACCTACGATTTTGCTAATATTGGGGTTGTAGCATTTATTGCCGCAAGTGTTTTTCCTTTGAAAAAGTTTGCGGCTTGAGTGGTTTTAGTTGTACTGACCAGAGGGTATCCCAAGTAATTATATCTTCTTGTTACCATCAAAGGTTTACACTCCAGTGCCATTTATCTTCCCTTGAGGGTTTACCACCATTGCGAAATACCATAACCTTCGATTTGGACTCGTTCAGTATCATATAGTTCTCACCAAGATATTCTTTCAATATATTAATATTTTTTGTAGGTTTATCCTCGACTCCCCTATAATAGCAATATCATCTGCATACATCAGCAGGTGAACCTCACCAAATTCCGGCAGGTATACACTCGTCAGATCTGAATTGTCATACATTTTAAACAGGTCCGTCATGAATAATATAAAAAGTAATGGCGATAGTGGCTCTCTTTGTAAAACTCCCGAATGTATTTTGATATTTTCCGTAGTTAATATCCCCATATTTTCTCCATCTGACTGCCACAGTCGCCTGTTCGTAGTAATTTCTAATTGCGTGTATGAATTGATAGCTCACGCCCAGATTGGTTGATTTCTTCCAAAGTAATGATTGAGGAACTGTATCAAATGCCTTTCTCAAATCAACAAAAAATACATATAATTTTCCTCTCTTTTTCTTCGGTGATAGTTGTATTAGAGTGGTCAAATGTGAATATCAGATCCACACACGATCGACCCCTTCGGAAACCGGCCTGATTTTCTGGTGTATGACGTTACTTCTTTCTACCCATTCATTCAGTCTTGATCTTAGTATTGTCATAAAAAGTTCCGATAAATTGCTTATCAGTGCTATATCACGATAATTTGAAGGGTCGTCTTTGTCACCGCTTTTAAAGATTGGATGTATGCTCGATTTTGTCCATATTGTAGGATAGTGTCCCATAATCAGAGCTCTATTGTAAAATATTTCTAATAAACCCATTTATGAGTCTGGGAGTACTTTTATTATTTCATTGGAGATGTCATCAGTCCACTTGCCTTGTTATTTTTCAAATCTTTGATTGCCCTGCCTATTTCTTCAGAAGTTATCTCTGGATCAATTATTGGATCGCTCGGCGAAATCCTCACTTCTATATTACAAATCTTCTCTTTTTCCTCAATACTCATTTATTCGCAATAAAAATCGTGCCATTCCTGTACAGTAATTTCTCCTTGAATTTTTGTTGCTCTTTTAAATAGCGCAATGGTCTTCCAAAAGGACTTTGAATCTTTTATATATCTCAATATTTCTTGTTTTTCCTGAATATATTTCATCCTTTTATTATCTAATAAACCGAGATATTTCTTTCTATGGAGAGCATAGCTTTCAAGTGTGCAAAGTATTAGGCTCAGAGATTGTAAAGCTCCGATAAGAAAAGGAATGATACTCTGCTGATATATATCTTTTGACTTGTAGAGATGCAAATATATATATATATACATAATTATTAAAATAATTTGTTTAGCTAATCTGGTATTTTGTCCTGACTGACAACACATGGTGGCAGCGGTAAACTCGCAGCGGAAAACTGATTTCTTAAAGAAGGTCATTGTTCAAAGAAAATTTGAAACTCGACATCAAGCAAACTCGCAGCGGAAAACTGATTTCTTAAAGAAGGTCGTTGTTCAAAGAAAATTTGAAACTCGACATCAAGCAAACTCGCAGCGGAAAACTGATTTCTTAAAGAAAGTGGTTGTTCAAAGAAAATTTGAAACTCGACATCAAGCAAACTCGCAGCGGTAAACTGATTTCTTAAAGAAGGTGGTTGTTCAAAAAAAATTTGAAACTCGACATCAAGCAAACTCGCAGCGGTAAATTCAATTCACAAAGAAGATCGTTGATCGAAGAAAAGAAAATTGAAATTCGAGAGACATTAAGCAAATTATTGATAAGCACACACACACACACAAGCCTTTTTATTGGGGCATCCAGCCCTATACATGATTCCCCTCTACAGGATTTAGCAAAGGAAGATATTTCAAAAGTAAAAACTAGAATACAAGAGGTAATAAGGAAAAAGAAAAGAGAGAAGAAAGAAAAAAAAAACAAACAAAAAGGAATATAACCATATATACAAAAAATAAACATACAGAGCAAAAGGAACCATACATGATTAAATATTTAGATTAAAGTACCAATGTTTAGGAAATGTCAAGGTTAGGATATCATTGAGAGGGCCAGTGTGGAATCAGCCGCGTTCAATCTTCGCCTTCTTCCTCCAAGCAAACCACGACATTCGGCGAATCCATTATTCTCCAACGGACATTGACTGCGGCCTTGTAGAATTTATATAAACCGAGGGAGAGACCCTGATCAGCCATCAGTGTGTTCATCCAGCTGCAAATTTGTTCGCAGTCAGGTTGAGACCAGGGTAAGTCACCCAAAATTTCTTTCCTCTGTTTCTATAAGCAAGAGCATCCAAATATTATATGCGTAATTTCGTCTTGGATTCTGTTTTTACACAGATCGCAAGTTAGAGTCAAATCAATTTTCCAGCGATTTGAACGATTTTCTGGGAAGATCGTCCAAAGAAGTCTCAGTTGTGCAAAAAATCTTTTAATTGCTAGAGGAATAGTTGTGAATAAATATCGTTCTGCTGTTATTGAATTTTTTAGGTATTTGAAGTGACTGTAATGTGAAGTATTTAGGATTTTCGCCATGTCGTTTTGGATGCTTTGTTCGGTTGCTATTCGAATAATACCAGGGATTTCAGTCATTATTGCAGCGTAATCCGGACAACCCTTCAGGAACGAAAAACCGTTTGAGTCTAAAATGGTTGACAGGTTTTCGACAAAGGTTAAACCAGCCCTTTGATTGCTGTGTAATGTCCAGAGGTGTGACAAACATGCCCGGGGCAACCTACTCTCTTCCATTTTCATAATCCTCACCCAAAATCTCAGGACCTGTTTAATTATGATAACTTCCTGTGATACTCGTCCACACTCCATTCTTAGCATAAAGCCCGGAGTATACTTTGGTAAATTTAGGTAGCGTCTTAAGAAAATATTCTGAACCTGATCAACTACCTTTACCTGGTTGAGTGCCCAGCAGGGTGCGGCGTATAGCATGTGAGGCAAGACCGTCGAATCAAGTAATCTCATTGCCGCATTTAGAGAGTTCATCTTGGATTTTGTCAGAACTTGCCACACAGCGCCAATTGCTGCCAGGGCTTTGCCCTTGTAATGTGACGCTACCTTGTTTAGTGAATTTGCACTTGTAAGCGGATATCCCAAGTATAGATATTTCGTAGTAACAGACAGTTGCCGCTCACCCCAAAACCATTTGTCATTTTGTGCTAATCGACCGCCGTTTCTGAAAACTACTATTTTTGACTTATTTTCATTCAGGGTTAATAAATTTGTTTCAAAATATTTTCTTAGCATATTGATTTTTATTTGAAGGTTATTTTTGGATTCTCCAATCAAGACAATATCGTCTGCGTATAGTAGAATATGAACATATCCATAATTTGGGAGATATATTCCCGGTAAATCTGAATTATTGTAGAGACCGATTAAATCATTTATAAAAAGTATAAATAAATAAGGTGACATCGGCTCCCCTTGTAAAACTCCCGAACGCACCTTTATTGGAGCAGTGAATGAATTGTTCCATCGCACTACCGCTGTCATATTTGTGTAATAATCTTTAATTAAGTTAACAAAACGGTGGTTGAGACCTGCATCTACCAGTTTTCTCCATAATAATGAGTGGGGCACTGTGTCGAAGGCTTTTTTCAAATCCACGAAGAACATGTAGCATTTCCTTCTCTTTCGGCTTAGAGTCATTTGAATCAGGGATAATAGAGTGAATATATGGTCTTGGCAAGAGTGGCCGGCCCTGAATCCCGCCTGGTTCTCAGGAACTATATTTCTCCTTTCGATCCAACTGCCTAGACGAGATTTGAGTATTGATGTAAATAATTTTGCTATATTGCTTAAGAGCGCTATGCCTCGATAGTTGAGGGGTCGTCTGGATCACCATTCTTAAAAATTGGTTGAATAACTGATTTCAACCATGTTGTCGGAAATTCAGACGTTCTCAAAATTATATTGAATATATCCTTTAAGGAAATTAGATAATCTTTTGGGAGGGCCTTTATTGCTTCATTCATTATGTCGTCAAAACCAGCCGCCTTGCCATGCCTTATTCGAGAAATTTCTTTGCTTATTTCATTAAGAGTTATGCATTTAGTTAGCTCATTATCTGTATTTATGAAGGTCATAGTAACGGGTTCGTAATCTGGTATTGATTCTGTATCCAGGAGTTTATTGTAAAATTGCTGCCAGTCCGATATTGAGATATTGCCCTGTGTATAGTTTCTTTTTCTGAAGCGAGCTATTGTTTTCCAGAATTCACTTGAATCGTATGTATTATTTAATTTTTCTTGTATTTCACAAAAGTATTTTTTCTTTTTATTGTTAATAATCGATGTATATTTGTTCCTTGTTTTAACATATTCCAAACGATCTAGATCCTTATTAGATTTAATATATTTTGTCAGAGTTGCTTTCATAATCTTTTTCGCTATGTAGCACTCATGATCAAACCAGGGCTTCGACAGTGAGTTATTCGCTTTTATTTCAATTTGGATACCATTTTGTACCATTGCGCTTTTGATCTGATTAACCATGTTGTTCATTATATTCTCAATCGAGTTATTCCAAAATCCATAAGCTCCTCCTAAGTCCTCTACAAATAGCGTTACTCTTTCGGGTAACCATATATATTTTTTGTTTACCCGTGAAGTCGGGTTCGTCACTTGTTTCGGTCCCCACAACTCATATCCATTTTTATAATTAGAGGTAAGTGATCTGAATGTGGTAATCCCTCGATGTATAGGTCATGTACGTAACCTAACAGCCCATGGGAGACAATACAGTAGTCTACCACCGAGGATCCCCGTGCTGATATGTATGTGTAGTTACCACTTCTGTCACCCCTTGTTCTGCCGTTCAAAATTGTGAGAGTATTATTATCCAATCTATCTATGAATTGTTCTGAATGCGTAGATATTACAGGATCTTTAGAAGTGCTTCTAGTAGTTAAGTAGCAAGGAAGGTATAATGTATTATGAAGAATTCCCATTGCACCCGTTCGTGTATTCAAGTCACCAGCCAGTAAAACTTTATATCCTTCAACTATTTTCCCTTCTATTTGGTCAAGTAAATTTTTGCAGTTGGTCAAATAGTGTTCGTTTGGTGGCAAGTAAGCAAAGATCATACACACTCGCATTTCACCGTCCAACCTCAGACAGATCATAATCCATTGTTTTTCAATTTCAGTCCTTTCAATCTTGTCTTTTATAGCTTCTCGAATCCCAACAATAATTCCCCCCCGATGATCTACCCTTCTTGTGGTCTCTCTGAGCAAGTGATTCATACAAATGAAATCCTGTTGGTTTATTCTTCAGATGTTGATCCTTCCATGTTTCTGTGAGTGCAAAAATGCTGCACTTTTCTAAATGTGTGAATTGGTCGAATTGCAGCAACATCCTTTCCAAACCATTAACATTCCAACACAGCACTTGTGTGTCGTCTTTGAACGAAAAACATGATTGTCTATTTACAGTAGTTTGCCCATAAGTATTTTTATCACTTTGTCAGTGGCTGGTTAGATTTATTTAATTTTAAATAATTACTTTTTTTCTCTAGATTATTTTTGTTTATTAGCTATAATTCAGACCCATTTGGACTGACAATTTTTCCATTTACAACTTGGTACTTTATGCCTGCGACAATCAACTTGTTGTCTCTTAATTTCGCAAATGTTCCACTTGCTAAAAGTTCTTTTCTCTTGGCGATCAATATTCTACGTTGTTCTCTGATCCCAAGAGTGTAGTCTTTACTTATGTATATTTTAAAGTTTCTAAGCTTAAATGCATTCTTAAATAGCTTTATTCTTTCGTTGTGGTCAGTGTTGAAGTTTGAGATTGAATCAAGGAATAAAAGGATTATTTATTAAACAAAGTAACTTAAAACAAGATGTTAAAGTAGCAAGGTTTTAAAGGCAAGTATATGTAGGAAGGCGAGAGACAAAGACTATATATATTGACGTCGACCGCAGTGCCGCCGCGGCCGTTGATTGGTCGATCCCCCAATGCTCCACGCCAATTTTGATCGCTATTCCAACACTCCCTCTCGATCCAAAATGTTCAGTAGACCTCTTAAGTAGTGGAATTTGTTTCGTGGAAGAGGTTTAGTCATTATATCAGCTAGCTGTTCTGAGCTGCAAACATGATGCACTTTAAGTTCACCTTCTTCATGTTTGGATCTAATGAAGTGGTAGCGAACATCAATATGTTTCGTTCGTTTGTGGAATACTGGATTTTCAACAAGTTTTATTGCTGCTTGGTTGTCGATAAAAAGTTCAGTTTCTTTAGTAATATCACAGCCGATGCCCTGTAGAAGTCTTCTGATCCAAATCAATTCCTTGGCAGCACTGCAGGCAGCGATGTATTCACTTTCGGTGGTTGAAAGTGCGATAATTGGTTGTCGTTGGCTTGCCCAAGAAACAGTTCCTCCGTTCATCATGAAGGCATAACCAGTCGTACTTTTTCTGGAGTCAACATCACGAGCAAAATCACTATCAGAGTAGCCAACAAGTTGGTCTTGTCCAGTGAAGAGAATTCCCATGTGTGGAGTGCCTTTCAGATAATGGAAAATATTCTTCACTGTTGTACAATGTGCAGGTCCTGGATATTCTAGGAATTTACTCACTTGTGAAACTGCCTAAGTGATATCTGGACGTGAAACACATGATGCAAACATAAGGGATCCAACAGCTTCTCGAAAAGGGAATTTAGGCATCTTTTCCTTTTGTTCTGGAGTAGGACAGTCCTGCTTTGTTAAGATGACAGAAGGATCCATAGGCACCGAAGCAGGAATACAGTCAGCCATATTAAATTTACTCAAAATTTTGTCAATATATGATGACTGGTGAATGAAAATACTTGCCCTATCTTCTGACTGCTCTATTTGTAGCCCAACAAAAAAGTTAACACTTCCAGATGTAATATCAAATGCGTGTTCTAACTCATCCATTATAATAGCTATTGCCTCTTTATCTTTAGATAGAATAATTCCATCGTCAACATAGAGAGCTAAGATAACATTTGAATCATTGTGTGTTCCAATGAAAATGCACGGGTCGGCGTCTGATGTTTTGAAATTATGGCTATACAAAAAATTGGTAAATTTCTTATTCCAATTTCTAGAAGATTGTCTCAGACCATACAGACTTTTATGTAATCTATAGCAGCTATTATCATCTCTCTTGTAGCCTTCTGGTTGTTCAAGATAAACAAGTTCCTCTAATTCGCCATTGAGAAAAGCTGTCTTTACATCGAATTGCTTAAGAAACATCCTTTCAGAAGCAGCGTGTGATAAAAGAATGCGTAACGAATCATACCTGACTACTGGGCTAAACGTATCGAAATATTCAACATTTTTGATTTGAGAATAGCCTTTTGCAACTAATCTGGCTTTGAACCGTTGAATTGTACCATCGGACTCCGTTTTAATTTTATAAACCCATTTACAACCGATAGGTTTATGACCATCTGCCAAACGTTCTAAAGTCCATGTTTTATTTTTATTTAATGCATCAATCTCTTCATCCATGGCTAATTTCCATCTTTCTGAATCTGAACTTGTTATTGCATCTATATAGTTACTGGGTTCATCAGCGAGCGCAAAGTTACATTGGCTATTCGAAACTTTAGAGCGTGTTATCATTGGATGCGAACTGATATCGGATACTGGCAGCATTTCCTGCACTGGGATGTTTGTTGTTGCAACTGGTGATTCATCCGGAGCGCTGTTAATCTGAAATATTATTTCTTTCGGTTTGGTAGATTCTCTATCTGAATGTGGAGTAGCTTTCTCATCGAATGTGACATCTTTAGAAATTCTTATTTTTCTAGTTTTCCAATCCCATAATCTAAAATTTTTGCTTGTATTCTCATAACCTAAAAACATAAGTTTTATCGATTTATTATCCCACTTTTTACGGTTTTCTTTGGGAATATGCATATAAGCATTACAGCCAAATATTTTATAGTTAGCTACATTAGGCTTTGTGCCAAAGAAAAGTTCATAAGGTGTCGTTCCAGGGGTTTGCTTAGTCGCACTTCTATTTAGAATATAAGTTGCTGTGTTACATGCCTCAGCCCAAAAAAATCCTGGAAGATTTCGTGAATTTAGCATGGACCTGGCTGCTTCCACAATCGTACGATTGTCTCTTTCTATACGTCTTATCTGTTCGTGCACATAAGGTGCAGTGAACTCGTGAATTATCCCAAATCTTTTACATAAATCTGCAAAATTATCGCTTTTGAATTCTAGCGCATTATCAGTCCTAAGAACTTTTATCTTATTTCCAGTTTGAGTATAGATTAGAGTAGCATATTCTTTGAATATATCTAGCACATCTGATTTGTTTTTAATAAAATAAATATGGCGATAACCACTAAAGTAATCTTTAAATAAGCAGATATACAGATATTTACTTAATGATTGAGTCTGCATTGGGCCACAAATATCAGCATAAATAAACTCACCTAGCTGGTAGTTTTTGCCATCTGAGGGATAGCACGACTTTCTATGGGCTTTTCCAAGTTGGCATCCTTCACAGAAGAAAAAATCTCCCTCTAAATCTTGAGGCTGCAGACCATCCACCAATCCTTTGGTCGCCATCTCTCGAAGTGTAGCAACTGGAAGATGCGCAAGTCTCTCGTGCCACAACTGAAGCTTGTTCTCGCTGGTGATGTATCCTTGTGATGATGACGTAACCTTGAAGAGCATCCTGTAGAGGCCGTCATGACGCACTCCTACGGCTTTTAGGTCATTATCCATGAAGATCTGTAGCTTGTCATGTTTGATAATGACGTTGAATCCTCTTCTTGTGGACGTAGAAAGGCTATACAAATTTTTCTTTAGTTGCGGCGAGTAGAGCACATTTCTTATGTACGTATTGTACCATCCACCGTCGACGTAGGCTTGAATCTCGATGTCTCCCATGCCTTCTGCAAGTAGTGTCGAGTTGTCTCCCAAGTAGATTGGATGATCACTGGTGAATGGCGTGTAGGTCTTGAACCACTCTCGTCGAAATGTCATGCTGCAGCTTGCACCGCTGTCAGCATACCAAATATCATTGGGCTCTACTTGATTATCGCACAAAATAAGTCCATAATCACTTGAACTTCCTTTTGAATCATGAAGATTTTTGGATTTATTTTTCTCATTAGCTAATCTTTTTCTACATTCGCGGCTCCAATGTCCAATTTTGTGACAATAGTGGCATTTAGTGTTCTTCTTGGCATCTTGAAAAGAACGTTGTGTATCTTTAGGCTTCGTTCCTGCTTGCCTGTGTAATAAGGCCTCATCTTGTTTAGAAGAACCGCTTTGTTGATTCCTTGTTTCTTCAATCAAAAGTCTTGCAGTTAAATTGTTAAGAGTTTGAGCTTTCGGATCTAACGATTCCCACGCTGCAACAAAGTAGCGCATACTCGAAGGCAAAGTATTTAAAATTTTTGCTACCTTTTGATCTTCCGTTATGGTTCCGCCCATTTGTGAAATTTGTTCAGAAATATTTTCAATTTTTGCTATGTAATCACTTATTGTGTCCGATGTCAATCGTGCATCGAAGAATTGTTGCCAAAGTAGGCCAATAGTAAATTCGGATTTTTGTTCATGAATAGCAAGTAATTTCTGCCACATTTGTGAAGCGGAAGTACAGTTCATCAGGGGCTGAAGAAACTTTAATTCGATTGCCTGTGATAATAACATCCTTGCCTTAACGTCCTTTGATTTCCAATTCTGTAGTGAACTTTCAGAGTTACTGTCGGAGGAAACAACACTCGGCTTTATTTCTAAGCCTTCCAATAATTCTAGTAATTTTTGTTGTTCCATAAGAAGCCTGAATTGGAATTTCCATAGTGAAAAGTTTTCACCATTAAAAACTTTAATCCTTGAAAGACAATCTTCGCTCATCTTCTTTGTCTTGGAATCGGCCAACGACGAAAAGAAACTAGGGTTATGGTTGGCGGTTGACGCCTAAACTTCGAGCAAAACAAAGGCTTACTCACTGCTGGCGTTTAATCCTTTTAGGCGCAGTGGAAGCGTGCTGGGCCCATAACCTGTTGAAGTTTGAGATTGAATCAAGGAATAAAAGGATTATTTATTAAACAAAGTAACTTAAAACAAGATGTTAAAGTAGCAAGGTTTTAAAGGCAAGTATATGTAGGAAGGCGAGAGACAAAGACTATATATATTGACGTCGACCGCAGCGCCGCCGCGGCCGTTGATTGGTCGATCCCCCAATGCTCCACGCCAATTTTGATCGCTATTCCAACAGTCAGGAATGCTAACAAGGAGTGGAGTCCTAGCCCTTTTGGACAGCCGCCGGCATTGTGAGATATCAATTTTCTCCGGTATCTGCATCTTGTTGGCAATTATCTGTTTTATAGTGAAGTAGGATTCTTCGGGATCCTCACCCTCATTTCCTTCTACTCCATGGAAAATTAGGTTATTTTCTCTCATTTTCATTTCCAAAAATTCTATTCGAGTATCCATTTCTCGTATTTTCTCCGAGTTCATCGAGACTGATTTCGCAGTGTTATCCATCTTTGTTTCTAACTGTTGTATGCGACGATCCAATTTCTCTATTCCTTGTTCAACAGAAGATAACTTTGTCTCTAGTTTCCCATGCCAATCTTCCATCTTGTCAGAGAGGGCAACAATTAGTTCTCGGATACTCTTATCAGAGCTGGAATCAAGTGTTGTCTGCTTAGTGCTTTTAGGTCCAGGATTTTGTTCAATACCCGAGATAAGTAAGAGAATATATATTATTTGTCTAAGATTATATTTTCTAGAACAAGTATCTATCTTGGTAATTGTATTTTTGATGTAAGTTAGGTCAACTTCAATAGTCCGATTTGCATATTTATCGTTACTGACATAATTTCCATAGTTAGACGTCGGGCATAGCCTTTTCTTAATCAAGTATAAATTAAGTAATATCAAAATTATAGTAAGTTTCATCATTTATTTCCCCTATTTCTATTTCAAAGTTAATTTAAGTTGCTATCTTAGCTTACTTTAAGTGTATAAGTATTAAAGTTAGAAAAAGAGATAAAAATACAAAAATAGAAAGTACTTAGCTGGAGCCGAGGTTTCTTGCTGCGCATCCGTTGGCCACCTAGCGGAAAATCAAAATTATTGATAAGCAAAATTATTAATTATACAAATCTAAAATGGCTCAAAAATATAATTGCGCAGACCCACACCTTTTAATTTCTCAAATCCAGGTGATTGGCTAAAATGGATTAGGAGGTTTGAACGCTTAAGGCAGGTAAGTGGGTTAATTAACAACCCAGAAAATGAGCAAGTTAACATGCTCGTGTATTGCATGGGCGATAATGCAGATGATATATTGTTGTCATGTAAAATAGCAGTAGACCAACTCGAGAAATATTATAAAGTTATCAAATGTTTTGAAAGCCACTTTATTCCAAGACGGAATATAATTTATGAAAGGGCAAGATTTAATCAAAGATGTCAACAGGAAGGAGAAAGGGTGAATGACTTTATCACAGCACTGTAATTTTGGGGTGTTAAATGATGAGTTGATTAGGGATAGGATAGTTGTTAGAGTAAGAGATAGAGCGTTGTCTGAAAAAATGCAACTTGATACAGATTTGACCTTAGTGAAAGCCACACAGATGTCAAAACAATTAGAAAGTGTTAAAGAACAGCAGTCTAGCCTTTACCAACAAAATTTTGTAGATCAAATAAAGAAAATGCCTAATCACATAAAAGAAACCAAAAGGCAAATGTCAAAAATAAGACAATTTAAGTCAAACCAGTAAGGAAGATCATCACATGGATGCACCAGGTGTGGCAATTCAAATAATAATGATTGGAAAAATTTCCCAGCCATGAACTCGTATTGTAATAAATGCAAGAGGAAAGGTCATTATGCCAAAGTTTGCAGATTGGTAGCCATAAATGAAATAAAATCAGAGATAACTTTTCTGGGATCTGTAGAAATTGAATCGTCTAAGAAATGGGTAGTACCAATTAAGGTGTGTGTAAACAATAGACAAATTAATTTTAACCCAAAAAGAGAGTTTCCAAAATTATTTAATGGTTTAGGACTTGCTAAAATAAATTACAAAATATCCCTACACCCTGATGCGAAACCATGTGCCTTATGCACCCCTAGGAGAGTTCCAATTCTCTTAATAAAACAGTTGAAGGAACAACTTGAAGAGATGACCAGGCTAGGAGTCAGTGAATCCTAGGACAGCTTGGAAATGCTTGCTATTTTTCCAAGCTAGATGCAAATTCTGGATTTTGGCAGTTCGGGTCAGCTGAAGAATCCGGAAAACTAACCACTTTTATAATGCTATTCGGCAGGTTCCTCTTCAAAAGAATCCCATTTGGAATATCATCGGCACCAGAAATTTTTCAAAGAAAGATGACTCAGCTTCTCGGCAAAATAGAAGGGGTGGTATGCTTCATGGATGATATTGTTGTATACGGATCCTCCTTAGAAGAACATAACGAAAGGGTACGCCAAGTTTTGAAGAAATTTCAAGAAGAAGGGATGACACTCAACCCAGAAAAGTGTCAATTTGGAGTTAAAACTATAAAATTATTGGGACACACAATGAGTTCAGAAGGCTTATTCATTGACGAAGAAAAGCTCGACGCTGTTACAAAAATGGAAGAGCCTAGATCAGCAAAAGAATTGAAGTCTTTCTTATGCATGGTGAATTACTTAGGAAAATTCATTCCCAACCTTGCGGACAAAATACAACCTTAGAACTCATCATCAAGAAATGGGTATTTAAGGCCAAATTTGCGTAAAGACGCTTAACACATGAAAAAAGAATAGAAAAAAATAAAAGATAAGTGGGTCAGGTGTATCTTATCTTTTATTTTTTCTATTGTTTTTTTCATGTGTTAAGCGTCTTTACGCAAATTTGGCCTTAAATATCCATTTCCTGATTTTTCGGGAAGCCATTGGGACCAAAAAAATCTTTTTGGTCGCAGTGGTTACAGCCTTCTCCACGCTGACGAGCGCCAACAGCGCGAAACGCGTTCGTGGATGGCATTTCTTGATTTATCAAGAAATTAGGTTGGCCAAATATCTCGGAGCAAGCTAAATAAACGTTTAGTTTATTTTTGCTCCACTAGATGGCGCTCTGCCATCTAAAAAGCACATGTGCTTGTGGTCAGGAAATGCCTTCTTTATTTTTAATATCAACACCTGACACACTTATCTTTTATTTTTTCCTATTGTTTTTTTTCACGTGTTAAGCGTCTTTACGCAAATTTGGCCTTAAATACCCATTTCTTGATTTTTCGGGAAGCCATTGGGACCAAAAAATCTTTTTGGTCGCAGTGGTTACAGCCTTCTCCATGCTGACGAGCGCCAACAGCGCGAAGCGCGTTCGTGGATGGCTTTTCTTGATTTATCAAGAAATTGGGTTGGCCAAATATCTCGGAGCAAGCTAAATAAACGCTTAGTTCATTTTTGCTCCACTAGATGGCGCTCTGCCATCTAAAAAGCACATGTGCTCGTGGTCAGGAGATGCCTTCTTTATTTTTAATATCAACCCCTGACCCACTTATCTTTTATTTTTTTCTATTGTTTTTTCATGTGTTAAGCGTCTTTACGCAAATTTGGCCTTAAATACCCATTTCTTGATTTTTCGGGAAGCCATTGGGACCAAAAAATCTTTTTGGTCGCAGTGGTTACAGCCTTCTCCACGCTGACGAGCGCCAACAACGCGAAACGCGTTCGTGGATGGCTTTTCTTGATTTATCAAGAAATTGGGTTGGCCAAATATCTCGGAGCAAGCTAAATAAACGTTTAGTTTATTTTTGCTCCACTAGATGGCGCTCTGCCATCTAAAAAGCACATGTGCTCGTGGTCAGGAGATGCCTTATTTATTTTTAATATCAACACCTGACCCACTTATCTTTTATTTTTTCTATTGTTTTTTTTTCATATCTATATTAATAAAAAATGGAAATTTCATAAGTGTTGTCCACTAAAAACTTTCGTTACAATGCATCAATTTCGACCAAATTTTCAACATTTATGTAAAACGAGATGGAGCAGGTTTTGCTTAACATCAAAATATATTTCCTAACATTAAAATGCGTAACTTCGCTGTTATCGATTAAATAAAAAAAATCAACAGAGTTAATTTTATTTATATATAAATACAAAATTAAATTTCAACAGAGTTAATTCTTTTACATACTAGCTAATAATCTCAATCTAAAAAATATTCAAAACAAGCAATTTTAAGATAACACCATATGTAAAACAGTCGGCCAAGAAAACAACAACGATATTACATCTTTCTCACATATTCACACACAATCTTGATTAATAATTAAAACTAATCTTTAACATTGTTTATTATATTTAAATTTTTATTTCTACATTTGTTTTTAAATACCCAATTGTTTTATCATGTTTCTAATTTCGCCTAACAAATGTACAAATTTATAGTGACCAACATATGCAAATTTTATCTTTGTTTTTATTTAACTTGATATCGTAAACATAACATCCATTGTAAGCATTTTTCTGTTCACCTTCCGTGGTTTCTCTTTTCTCTGATAGTTTTTAGGTGTAGTATATTTTCTTATTACTAGACTACAAACATTCCCTCGAGAAAAACCTGGGCGAAGCCGGGTACATCCGCTAGTATATATATATATATATATACACTGCGTGACATTGAAAATGGAACCCCAAGAAATAGTGGCCAGAAAGTGATGAAACTCGGCAGACAGAGAGAGACAGGGACGAACAATAAGTGATCTTTATTTCAAAACTAGCGGACGTACCCGGCTTCGCCCGAGGTTTTACACGAGTAAAGGTTTTTCTAACGAACATTTGGTAAAACAATTCTCTATAAATTTATAAAAAAAAAAGATATATTTTGATAATTTGAAACTCGTAAATTTGAATCTCTCGATAAAGTGAACATTTTTTCCCGGTCCCTGTGTGCCGTGTCATCCTGAATTTTGTCTTTCCTAATTTTCTACATTACAAAATCATCGTTTTATCTAGTGAACATATTTTCCCGGTCCCTTGAAAAATACTCGATAAGTTGAATAAAATCATGGTCGTTTATGGAAGATGGACGTAGTTCCCGGAGGTCACCCGCCCCCCGCGCGCCAGGACCTCTTGATCACTCTGATTGGTCGGTGGGAACTTGGACTGTCCAACCAGGACTGTCTTAAAACTTTTTTGTAATTCTTTACTTGTATGTATTTTATTTTGTAGTGTCTGTAAAGTTTCTGAGTTGTCAACATCAATTCGGGGCTGCGTAAACTGCTATGATGTAGAGCCCATTTCACCAACCACTCTACCGTCAACGACTTCGTATTTTTGTCCAATTGCAAGAAGCTTATTGTCTCTTAATTTTGAGCGTATTCCTTTTTCAGATAGTTCTTTCTTCTTAGAAATCAGGATGCGGCGTTGTTCTCGGGTCTTCAGAGTGTAATCTTTATTTACAAAATTTTTATCATCTCTGAATTTGTCGGAATTCTTAAGTAGTGCAATTCTTGTGATTTGTTTCGGTGTTTCAACAAAAATTGGCGCGTTAGCTTTCCTTTAAAGTCGATGACAACGCGTTATTTCCGATTCGACTTGTATTTGCATCTTTTCATTTATCACCTTAACTAATTTGCATAAAGTTTCATCTGAGTTTTCGGCTTCGGGCCCTTTTATACCGTAAAATATAGTATAAGGTTATTTTCCCTTATTTTCCTGTCCAACATATCACCATGATCCTCTAGACCTTTTTTTCTTAAATCATTTTTGTGGCTAATTCCAAGCATGTTTTCTGAGAAGTTTCGATAACGGTTAATCTTTGATTCCATTCCTCGAACTTTTGTTCAATGTTTTGTAATTTAGTTTCTAGTCTTGCTCCTAAAGTCCTTAGCTCTGTATGGATTTGTTTATCAAGAGAGATTTAAGATCATCCTCAATGACTTCCTTTGTTTCAGTAGTTTGTACAGTCGACAGAGTTGTTTGCTTTTTTGTAGGGGGCCCGGCGTTAAGTTCCACCCACCAATGATCAGTAGAATGGCAATCACTCTTATCAAGAAGGCAGAAAAATACTTTTGGGTTAGCCTAAAGTAGCGCAGAATGGGTACATTATTTTATTGTAAGATAGTGTTTTTAATTCATCGTACTTCTCAACGAGAAATTTAGGCTCTTTAATGGAAACGATGAAATACAATGCAAGTACTATGTATGTAAATTTCATTTTTTTCTCTTGGTGTCTGATTATAGAAAAACAGTAATATTTAACAGTAAGTGTTAAGATTATGTTTGGGGTATAGTATTACTAAGTTAATTAAATCTTTATAATTTGATTCATTAAATATTAAAGTAGATTATTAAAAGTATATTTACCGGGAGCGAAAGAACGTGCTGCTTTAGTTTGGCCTCCTGGCGGCGAATAGTAATCAAATATAATATATAAATTTTGCCGGGAGGAGATTGATCTAAAAAAGTCTAGGAGCCCTCTCCCATATAATTAAACGTCAAAACTAGGCGCCCTCTACGGGAGAGGAGCCCTATGCTTTTTTAAATCTATTTCTTCCAGGCAAAATTCCCATATATATTTTGGTCATAGATTTGGTCCAGCTAATTTGCCAGCTAAAAACCTCTTTGGCATATTGTCGATATTTCATTGGATCCCGAGTGGTTCTCGTGGGATAAATTCCGCCATTGCTCAAGAGGGCCATTAGCCCGAAACCATGGTTTCTAGGTGGACGCTTTTCAGTTATCCAAATCTGGTGTTATGGCTTTGTTACCGACACGAGGCCGCTAGTTTGCGGCGACGGTCAATATATAGCGTCTAGTTTGGACATTTAATTTTACGAGAAAGGAGCCCTATGCTCTTTTAGACATAAACTTATTTTTATGGATAATTAAAAAATGAAACACGTGCTTCCTCCAAAGAGGGTGTTCGCCATTCCAGGGCATCCACTGAATATTTTCATAGCATATATTGAAAAGGCCCATTGTACTCCAACCATATCAGCCATATCCCTGACGGGAAGCCCTCCTCTTGGCAACATACAGGCTCAGCTGGCTTCTCAAGAAGATCAAGGAAGGTAACTACGAATTAAAGCAAGGACCTAAGAAGGTTCAACTGTGTATATGGTGGAATCAACACTGCAAACTGCACTACGAATTTCTGCAACCAGGTGAAACAGTCACTGCTGATTGCTATCAACAACAATTAAATCAGTTATATCATGAATTCGCTCTTCATGACAAAGGTGGACGCATTCTACTTCACCCAGTGTGGAAATAAGAAAGAAAGAAGATGAAATCGCAGTGAAACGACCAGAATGGGCGCATCTACATTACAAGTTGATACTGCTTCATGACAATGCAAGGCCACATGTAGCACAATCTGTATAAGACACCCTGAAATACTTGAATGTAAGAACTCAACCACCCCCATAATCTTCAGACATCGCTCCTTTCGATCATCACCTCTTTCTGTCGATGGTACATGGACTGACTGACCAACACTTCCAGAATCACGAAGAAGTTCAAAATTGGTTTGATGAATTAATTGCCTTGAAAACAAACAATTTTTATTTTTTATGATGGCATATATAAACTATCCAAATTATGGGAGAATGTTGTATCTAACAATGAAAATTATTTGTAATCGATGTTTAGCTTAGTTTATAACACTTTAAAAACTTCTCAATATCGGGAATTAGATATAAACAAAAATGATTTATAAAAACATTTTCCCAAGTTTATTTCTAGGTTCAAAAAGAGGTTATAGAGAAAATATGATTATTATTGCCTCAGTGTGTGAAAAAAAGTTTTTTTATAATACAATATAATGCAGCTTATGATTGTAGAACCAATTTTTGCCATTATACCGCAAATGTTTCTTTTTAACGTAAAATCGAAATTTATTTTAAGGAGAAATAACGATTATTTCTAACTTTAGAGATGAAGTATGAAAGGACGAATTGTGAAGAGTAATGAATGATAAACCGAAAAATATAGTACCCCGGGATAGCTGTATAATTGCCAAATTTCGTTCTACAAAAAAAAAAGGGTTATCAAAATACAGACACATTTCGATATTTATATATTCATTGATAATTTAAAAAATAATATCAAAGTAATCTGTGATAATAAAAATATAAAAACAAATATGTAAATTTTATTTGTTCTATTTACTATATTTTACGCTACAGAATTCAAGTTGCATGAAGAAAAAGACGCATATTGAAACAAATGTGTATATTGATGAAATAAATATTTGAAAAGAGATTTAAAGAAAAAGTTTCTACAAATGGAAGAATCTGCCGAAATTTCGTATTCAAACGATACTCTCCAAAAGGTTTATGAGAAGATAAAAAAAATTCAAGATCGAATTGATAACGCGAATCTTACTGATTTGGAAAACCGTTATAAATTTTTAGATAAAGAAGAATTGGATAAAAAAGAAATACATTTGCATACTTTCTTGAATATTCTTGAAATGCCTCTTTTCAAAAATGGAAATGAAGTAATGGAGGAGTGTTATGATGTACAATATATGACACTCACATGGTTTCAAGGTTTCAAGGAAGTCGATAGACACTTTATTTTCAAAACGCTTTTAAAATATAATTCTAATTGTTTTAAGAATATCCTTAAGAAAATACTAAATGTGTTGAAGCATTATCGATCAAAATACATGTTTGTTTCGACGGTTTTTATTCAATTTATGCCATTTATTTACCTGTTGTATATGGTGAATATCTACAGCGGAGATCGTGATACCTATATGAATTCGGAAATACATATTCGAAAGAGATATGAAATAAAATTTGACTTTTCTTTGAATCAGTGCATTAAACCGAAAATACCTTTGAAGGAATTCGAGAATTCTGTTTTTTCAGATATTTCAGATGGAGAGTTTAAATTTGAATATTTTAGATATATTTGCATTGAGAAGCAGAGAAGGTTTCAACTATTTAATGAAGAATTAAAACAGTATGCGAATCGAATAGACATCTTAATAAAATTCATAATAAATCGATCAAATTTGTTAGATGATCTTTTTAAAATTTGCGAAATACATAAATATTGTTTTTCGATACATCCTGATATTATTGTATCTTTTATTAACGAGGAAGGTTATGACAATGGAGGATTAAAAACTGAACTTTTCAATTTGGCATTTGAACAAATTTTCGATTCAAAATTTGATATGTTTGTCTATAATGAAGAGATGCATCACTATTGGTTCAAATCAACATCTAACAAATCACTTGAATATTTCAGAAATGTAGGAATGCTTATTTGTCTGGCCATTTTCAATCGTATTCCTCTAAATATTCCTTTCCCGAAAGTTTTATACAGGAAGCTAGCTGGGGGAGTTGGCTGTTTCTCAGATCTATGGGATTTTGATCCAACGATTGCCCGTAACCTGACTCAAGTGCTGGATAATAAGAGTGTCAATGTTGGAGAAGATATGGGAATAACTTGGGTAAAAGAAGAATCAGAGATTCCCATAACACAAGCAAACAAGAAAGCTTATGTCGAAGATATGGCGGATGATATATTGAATAGAAGAATTTCAGAAAAATTTGATTCCTTTAAAAGTGGATTTTTTATTATAAAGGCAGTCAGATTTCATTTATTTTTTATTTTTAGACCCTGTGAATTAGAAGACATTTTTAGAAACGATGATTACGATATTGAAAAGCTGATGTCCATGGTGGAATATAATGAAGGTTATAGCAATAATTCTAAGGTTATCAAAATCTTTTGGGAAGTAATGAATGAGTTGGGTGAAGAATTTTTAAAATCTTTATTAAGGTTTGTAACGGGAAGTAAATGCATGCCTCGAGGAGTCCCATTAAATATAACTATAATAAGTGGTGATTCAGATAAGCTACCTACAGCCAGTACATGTTCAAACAACTTATACCTTCCTGATTATCCAACTAAAGAGAAACTCAAAGAAAAATTACTCAAGGCTTTGGAAAACGATGAAGGCTTCGGACTGGAATGACGACTCAGAATTAGCTTAAATAGGTATGCAAATATTCCTATATTATATACATAGGTATCAAAAGAGTAGCACTGCTCTATTTTAAGATTCATTAGAATAGAAAAACGATGTAGTCGGTATTACTAATTCTACGTTTAATGCTGATCATAACACAAATTACATTGTTTCTCTATTTTAGAGCATTTTAAAAGATGTGTCACTTTCAGTATATGAATATTATTTTCCTATTACTTTATGTGTTTTGTATATATTAATATTTGTCGATATATTTATATTAGTTTAATTACAAGAACATTAACCCATTCAACTAAAGGATCCAGAACTACAGTGTTACCTTAATAAAAGTTAATAATAAAGTGTGTGTTTTCATTTATCTTTATATAAATGTGGTATGGTTGCGTGCGTGTTAGTGTGGCTTGTGGAAAGGCCGCTGATAAAATTATTTATTTAAATAGCTTTACAAACTTGATACCTTAATATGATTGGGGGGAGATAAGAAAGAAGAGAAGACATATATAACACCTCCCCATTTAAGATAAAATCTTAGTATTTTATGTGGCCTCACCACTTTACCAGACTTTGTATCACAAGGGTTTGAAATTTCACTTTATACTTGCTGGTATCTTGAGTGTTTCTTGAGAGATTTACCATAGATGAGTAAGGGGTTTTGTGGTGAGGATAGGTTCTACATTAAAATCAGCTTCAATTATTTCCTGTCTGTAATCTTCAGTATCCTCATTATGCTTGAAATTTGGAGCTATATGAAATCAAGCTGTATAATCCTTTACATTCTGTCTAGCAGAAACAAAGGGTGATGGAAAATTTCTGACTTCATTTTTGAATTCAGCGTGAAACGTTACATTAGAAACATTTTCAATGTTTCTTCTGCAAAAGGAATAGTATTTTTTTGTAGAACTGTGTTTATAAATGGAAATAAGACTAAAAAATGGAACTGAGTTTTAAATAAAAACTTTAATATTGTAGCAAAGTATTTTTTATATTTTATGTACAGATTATTAATTTTTATTTAATTTTTATTCTGTTACTTTTGATTACCTCCTCTAATATATTTTCTGTTGAGACTGGATATTTCTTTCTATAGACAACTTTGTGTTGAGAGTAACAAAAAATGAAGAATATGAATAATAAAACAATATCAAAATTAATAACCTGTTTATAAAATATAAAAATTACAAACTATAATATTAAAATACCTCTATTCAATATTAGAATAATTAAAAATATCGCCATATAGATATAATCTACATATTGCTACAAAAATGTTAGTATAAAGAAAAACAGTTACAACTTGCGTTAACAGATGGCGCTCTATGCGAGATATTAGCCTATTTTCCTTCTAGGGCTAATGTATGGAGAAAACTAACTTCTTCAACCCTGTATTCTGTAGTTTGCTGGTTGTGTGTGATTAAATTATTATAAGGCGATAACGTGCCATCTATTTATAAAAAATAGAAGTCTTTACTGAGATGAAAAAGAAACATCCTTGTTTAATTACTCCATTTCTAATACATTATTATATTGGTTATAAGATTTAAATACTTGATAACTTATATTCCAGTTGTAAAATAACTTCGGTAAATGCCAATAAAACAGGGCAAACCTAGAAAATCATATTTACAATGATGGACGCGATTATATACAAAGGTTTATTTATACTTATATTTTATATAAGTTTTTTTAGTATATGGATTCTCAGGTGGAATCTTGTTCTTGAGGAGACTTTTTCTGGAGATTTTTTAATATTCAAGGTGTTTATTTTTCACTTTTCACACCTAATGTTATTTAGGATTACTTGATGAAGGATTTGTTTCGGTTTTAAATTATTTGTTTTTTTTTTGTTTGGCTGTGCTTTTCATCGTATAAGATCTTGAAGTTGAAGCTTTAATGTTATTTGACAATGAAAATAACTTATACCCAGTAGCTTTTGGGATTTCGCCCTTCAATATCTTTCTAGCCATGCACTGGTGAGTCCTGACAGTCCCTCCAGCAGTAGTAAGGCTAATGGATACTGCCAGAGGAAAAAGGATTCTCGATGGGAGAAGTAGTTCACAATAAGATTTGAGGGTGTTATTCTGGTAGGTATCCCGTGTATTTATATAATTGGTAAGGTCTAGATATACTGCAGAAGGATAAGAAGTTCAATAATGAAAGTGATTGTCAGAAGGTTTTAAGCAGACTTCTGGGTAAAGCTGAAGAAGTGTGAGGCAACTGCCCCATGGTAGGAAATCTATGGAAAGCGTCGTGTAATGAAGGACTGGAGGTAAAACAAGATAACTTAATTCATAATAACAGTTTTAAATTTTAGGTTTTCAGAATCTATAAAAAGTCCTCTCTCAAGTGTTTTCTGCTGCATCATCACAGCTTGTTGGTCTGTTAATTACCTTTTGCTTATTCCTTGTTAAATCTGGTATTAATTGCAATCAAAAATTATAACTGGGCAATAAGGTCTCTAGATTTGAATCCAACAGAACATGCCTGGGATGCCATTGTGAGACAAGTAGCCGGTCTATGTCCACCTCCCAGAAGTCTTGAAGAGCTCAAGACAGCTATCTGAAGAGAATGGACTCTAATTCCTATTGAACTGATCAACAACCTTGTAAGGAGTATGAGAAGCAGGTGTCAAGAATGTATTGCTGTAAAAGGGGATCACACCCAATATTGAGTATTTTTAAAAACATATTTATTTAATTTCTCAGCTCTGACCATAAATCATTCCTAATTATTGATGAACAAATCAAGTATTTACAATATAAAAACACAAAAAAAAATGTTTTAGAAAATATGTTTCATGATTACCTCTTTATATAATTTTAAATTAGTAATGAAACTAAACCAAAATTGTAACAAAACTTTGGATCATCAATGTAATATATCAAATCAGTTTCTTCACATTATTTCTTATTAAACATAGTTAAAAATATATATATATAAGATAAATGAAAAACACATACTTTATTTTTAAATTTTATTAAGGTAAAACTGTAGTTCTGGATCCTTTAGTTGATTGGGTTAAAGTTCTTGTAATTAAACTAATTAAAATATATCTACAAATATTAATATATTCAAAAAATAAAGATATAGGAGAAGAATATTCATGTACTAAAAGTGGCAACTCTCTCTTTTAAAATGCTTTAAAATAGAGAAAAAATGTAATTTGTGTTATGATCAGCATTAAACGTAGAATTAGTAATACCGACTACATCGGTTTTCTATTCTTATGAATCTTAAAATAGAGAAGTGCTACTCTTTTGATACATATGTATATAATATAGAAATATTTGCATACCTATTTAAGCTAATTCTGAGTCGTCATTCCAGTCCGAAGCCTTCATCGTTTTCCAAAGCCTTGAGTAATTTTTCTTTGAGTTTCTCTTTAGTTGGATAATCAGGAAGGTATAAGTTGTTTGAACATGTACTGGCTGTAGGTAGCTTATCTGAATCACCACTTATTATAGTTATTTTTAATGAGACTCCTCGAGGCATGCATTTACTTCCCGTTACAAACTTCAGCAAAGATTTTAAAAATTCTTCACCCAACTCATTCAATACTTGCCAAAAGATTTTGATAACCCTGGAATTATTGCTATACCCTTCATTAAATTCCACCATGGACATCAGCTTTTCAATATCGTAATCATCGTTTCTAAAAATGTCTTCTAATTCACAGGGTCTATAAATAAAAAATAATTGTTTTCCGACCTCGTTTATAAGAAGAAATCCACTTTGGAAGGATTTAAATTTTTCTGAAATTCTTCTATTCAATATATCATCCGCCATATCTTCGACGTAGGCTTTCTTGTTTGCTTGTGTTATGGGAATCTCTGATTCTTCTTTTACCCAAGTTATTCCCATATCTTCTCCAACATTGACACTCTTATTATCCAGCACTTGAGTCAGGTTACGAGCAATCGTTGGATCAAAATCCCATAGATCTGAGAAACAGCCAACTCCACCAGCTAGCTTCCTGTATAAAACTTTAGGGAAAGGAATATTTAGAGGAACACGATTGAAAATGGCCAGACTAATAAGCATTCCTACATTTCTGAAATATTCAAGTGATTTGGTAGATGTTGATTTGAACCAATAGTGATGCAGCTCTTCATTATACACAAACATATCAAAATTTGGATCGAAAATTTGTTCAAATGCCAAATTGAAAAGTTCAGTTTTTAATCCTCCATTGTCATAACCTTCCTCGCCATTAAAAGATACAATAATATCAGGATGTATCAAAAAATAATATTTATGCATTTTGCAAATTTTAAAAAGATCATCTAACAAATTCGATCGATTTATTAAGAATTTTATAATGGTGTCTATTTGATTCGCATACTGTTCCAATTCTTCATTAAATTGTTGAAATCTTCTCTGCTTCTCAATGCCGATATATCTAAAATAGTCAGATATAAACTTTCTATCTGAAATTTCTGAAATCATAGAATTTTCGAATTCCTTTAAAGGTATTTTCGGTTTAATGCACTGATTTAAAGAAAAGCCAAATTTTATTTCATATCTCTTTCGAATATGTATTTCCGAATTCATATTGGTATCACGTTCTCCACTGTAGATATTCACCATATACAGCAGATCAATAAATATCATAAATAGGAAAAACACCGTCAAATTTAACATGCTTTTTAATCGATAATGCTCCAACACCTTTAGTATTTTCTTAAGGATATTCTTAAAACGATCAGAATTATAATTTGAAAGCGTTTTGAAAATATAGTTTTTATCGTCTTCCTTGAATAAATTAAACCATGTGAGAGTCATATATTGTACATCATAACACTCCTCCATTACTTCATTTCCATTTTTGAAAAGAGGCATTTCAAGAATATTTAAGAAAGTATGCAAATGTATTTCTTTTTTATCCAATTTTTCTCTATCTAAAATTTTATAATGATTTTCTAGTTCAGTAAGATTCGCGTTTTTAATTCTATCTCGAATGATTTTTATCTTCTCATAAACATTTTGAAGACTATCGTTTAAATACGAAATTTCGGTAGATTCTTCCATTTGTAGACACTTTTTTTTCTTGAAATCTCTTTTCATATATTTATTTCATCAATATACACATTTGTTCCAATATGCGTCTTTTTCTTTATTCAAATTGGATTCTGTAGTGTAAAATATAGTAAATAGCACAAATAAAATTTACATATTTGTTTTTATATTTTTATTATCACAGATTACTTTGATATTATTTTTTAAAATTATCAATGAATATAAAAATATCAAAATTTGTCTTGTTTTGTTAAACCTATTTTTACACACTGAAACAATTATAACCAAATTTTCTCTATAACATATTTTTGAACCTAAGAATTAACTGATAAAAATATTTTATAAATCATTTTTTATATCTTATTTTCAATATTGTGTAGCTTTTTAAAGTGTTATAAACTAAGCTAAACATCGATTACAAATAAATTTCATTGTTAGATACAACATTCTTCCATAATTTGGATAGTTTATGGAGGCCATCATAAAAAAATAAAAATGTTTTGGTTTAAAGCAATCAAATCACCAAGTCAATTTTGAAATTCTTCGTGATTCTGGAAGTGTTGGTCAGTCAGTCCATGTAACAACGACAGAAAGACATGATGATCAGATGGAGCGATGTCTGGAGATTATGGGGGACAGTTTAAAATCTTATATTTGAAGTATTTCAGGATGTCTTATACAGTTTGTGCTACATGTGGCCTTGCATTGTCGTGAAGCAGTATCAACTTGTAATGTAGATGCGCCAATTCTGGTCATTTCATTGCGTTTTCATCTTTTTCTTCTTTTTTCTTATCTCCTCACTGGGTGAAGTAGAATGCGTCTCCCTTTGTCATTATGAGCGATTTCATGACATAACTGATTCAATTGTTGTGGTAGCAATCAGCAGTGACTGTTTCACCTGATTGTAGAAATTCGTAGTGATGTTTGCAATGTTGATTCCACCAGATACACAGTTGAACATTCTTAGGTCCTGGCTTTGATTCGTAGTTACCTTCGCTGATCTCCTTTAGAGAAGATAGCCGAGCCTGGATGATGCCAAGAGGAGGGTTGCTCATCAGGGATACGGCTGAAATTGTTGGAGTACAATGGCCTTTTTCAATATATGCTATGAAAATATTCAGTGGATGCTCTGGAATGGCGATTACCCTCTTTGGAGGAAGCACGTGTTTCATTTTTTAATTATCCATAACAATGAGTTTGTCTAAAAGAGCATAGGGCTCTTTTCTCGTGAAATTAAATGTCAAAACTAGACGCCATCTTCTGACTATCGCCGCAAACTAGTGCCTCGTATTGGTAACAAAGCCATAACACTCAGCTTTGGAAAACTGAAAAGCGTCCACCATGGTTTTGGGCTAATGGCCCTTGTCAGTCTAGGGCGCAATTATTTTCTTGAGAACCACTCGGGATCCGTAGAAATATTCACAATCTGCCAAAGAGATGTTTAGCTGGCAAAGTGGCTGTGTCGAATCTATGGCCAAAATATAGATGGAAATTTTTCCTGGAAGAATTGGTCTAAAAAAGCATAGGGCTCCTCTCACGTAGATACCGCCTAGTTTTAACGGTTATTTATACGGAAATTTAAATGGAATCAAATACAAACTATAATATTGTAGTAAAGTATTTATATTTTATGTATAGATTATTAATTTTTAAATATAATTTTGTTACTCTCGATTACCTCCTCTTCTATATTTTCTGTTGAGACTGGATAATTCTTTCTAGAGACAATGTTGTGTTGAGAGTAACAAAAAATGAATAATATAAATGTCAAAATGAATAATCTGTATATGAAATATAAATATTACAAACTATATTATTATAATACCTTTTTAATATTAGAATGATCAAATATATCTTCTATATGGATATAATCTATATGTTGCTACAAAAATGTTAGAATAAAGAAAAACAGTTACAACTTGTGTTAACAGATGGCGCTCTATGCGACTCAAGCCTATTTTATATCTAGGTCTAATGTATGGAGTAAACCAACTTCTTCAACCCTGTATTCTGTAGTTTGCTGGTTGTGTGTGAATATATTATCATAAGGCGATAGCGTGCCAACTATATATAAAAAATGAAGCATTAAAGCACAGATGTTGCTTATCAAATATAAAAAGAAAACTTCTACTGTCCTTACTGAGATGAAAAAGAAACATCCGTACTTTAATGAATCCATTTCTAATACATTATTATATTGGTTATAAGATTTGAATACTTGATGACTTATATTCCAGTTCCAAAATAACTTTATTAAATGCCAATAAAAAAGAGCAAACATAGATAATCATATTTACAATGATGGACGTGATTATATACAAAGGTTTATTTACAATTATATTTTATATTAGTGTCTTTGGATATATGGATTCTCAGGTCCTTGGAATCTTGTTCTTGAGGAGGCTTTTTTAGATTGTTTAATATTCAAGGTGGGTTTCCTTTCCATTTTCCCACTTTTCGTATTCTAGGATTACTTGATGAAGGATTTGTTTCGGTTTTAAGCTTTAGTGTTATTTGACAATAAAATTAACTTATACCCAGTAGCTATTGGGATTTCGCCCCTTCAATATCTTTATAGCCATGCTTCTGGTTAGTCCTGACAGTCCCTCCAGCAGTAGTAAGGCTAATGGATACTGCCAGAGAAAAAATATTCGATGGGAGAAGTAGTTCACAATAAGATTTAAGGGTAATATTCTGGTAGGTATACCGTGTATTTACATCACTGGTAAGGTCTAGATATACTGCAGAAGGGTAAGATGTTCCACAGTGAAAGTGATTGTCAGAAAGCTTTGAGCTGACTTCTGGGTAAAGCTGAAGAAGTGAGAAAACTGCCCCATGGTAGGAAATCAACGGGAAGGGTCGTGTAATGAAGAACTGGAGGAAACACAAGACAATTTGAATCACAATAACAGTTTTAAATTTTAGGTTTCCAGAATCTATAAAAAGTCCTCTCTAAAGTGTTTTCTGTTGCATGATCACAGCTTGTTGGTCTGGAAATTTCCTTTTGCTTTATTCCTTTTTAAATCTGGTATTAATTGCAATCAAAAATTATAATTGGCCAATAAGGTCTCTAGATTTGAATTCAATAGAACATGCATGGATGCCATTTTGAGACAAGTAGCCGCTCTATGTCCACTTCCCAGAAGTCTTGATGAGCTCAAGACAGCTTTCTGAAGAGAATGGACTCTAATTCCTATTGAACTGATCAACAACCTTGTAAGGAGTATGAGAAGCAGGTGTCAAGAATGTATTGCTGTAAAAGGGGATCACACCCAATATTGAGTATTTTTAAAAACATATTTATTTAATTTCTCAGCTCTGACCATAAATCATTCCTAATTATTGATAAACAAATCATGTATTTACAATATAAAAACACACAAAAAAAAATGTTTTGGAAAATATGTTTGATGATTACTTCTTTGCATAATTTTAAATTAGTAATGAAACTAAACCAAAATTGTAGCTAAACTTTTGGTCATCAATGTAATATATCAAATCAGTTTCTTCACATTATTTCTTATTAAACATAGTTAAAATATATAAATATATAAAAGTTAAATGGAAACACACACTTTATTATTAATCTTTATTAAGGTAAAACTGCAGTTCTGGATCCTTTAGTTGAATGGGTTAAAGTTCTTGTAATTAAACTAATATAAATATATCTACAAATATTAATATATACAAAATATAAAGATATAGGAGAAGAATATTCATGTACTAAAAGTGGAAACGCTCTCTTTTAAAATGCTTTAAAATAGAGAAAAAATGTAATTTGTTTTATGATCAGCATTAAACGTAGAATAAGTAATACCGACTACCTCGTTTTTCTATTCTTATGAATCATAAAATAGATAAGTGCCACTCTTTTGATACATATGTATATAATATAGGAATATTTGCATACCTATTTAAGCTAATTCAAAGTCGTTATATCAGTCCGAAGCCTTCATCGTTTTCCAAAGCCTTGAGTAATTTTTCTTTGAGTTTCTCTTTAGTTGGATAATCAGGAAGGTATAAGTTGTTTGAACATGTACTGGCTGTAGGTAGCTTATCTGAATCACCACTTATTATAGTTATTTTTAATGAGACTCCTCGAGGCATGCATTTACTTCCCGTTACAAACTTCAGCAAAGATTTTAAAAATTCTTCACCCAACTCATTCATTACTTCCCAAAATATTTTGATAACCCTGGAATTATTGCTATAACCTTCATTATATTCCACCATGGACATTAGCTTTTCAATATCGTAATCATCGTTTCTAAAAATGTCGTCTAATTCACAGGGTCTATAAATAAAAAATAATTGGAATCCGACTGCGTTTATAATAAGAAATCCACTTTTGAAGGATTTAAATTTTTCTGAAATTCTTCTATTCAATATATCATCCGCCATATCTTCGACGTAAGCTTTCTTGTTGGCTTGTGTTATGGGAATCTCTAATTCTTCTTTTGCCCAAGTTATTGCCATATCTTCCCCAACATTGTCACTCTTATTATCCAGCACTTGAGTCAGGTTACGGGCAATCGTTGGATCAAAATCCCATAGATCTGAGAAACAGCCAACTCCCCCAGCTAGCTTCCTGTATAAAACTTTCGGGAAAGGAATATTTAGAGGAACACGATTGAAAATGGCCAGACTAATAAGCATTCCTACATTTCTGAAATATTCAAGTGATTTGGTAGATGTTGATTTGAACCAATAGTGATGCAGCTCTTCATTATACACAAACATATCAAAATTTGGATCGAAAATTTGTTCAAATGCCAAATTGAAAAGTTCAGTTTTTAATCCTCCATTGTCATAACCTTCCTCGCCATTAAAAGATACAATAATATCAGGATGTATCAAAAAATAATATTTATGTATTTCGCAAATTTTAAAAAGATCATCTAACAAATTCGATCGATTTATTAAGAATTTTATAATGTTGTTTATTTGATTTGCATACTGTTCCAATTCTTCATTAAATTGTTGAAATCTTCTCTGCTTCTCAATGCCGATATATCTAAAATAGCCAGATATAAACTTTCTATCTGAAATTTCTGAAATCATAGAATTTTCGAATTCCTTTAAAGGTATTTTCGGTTTAATGCACTGATTTAAAGAAAAGCCAAATTTTATTTCATATCTCTTTCGAATATGTATTTCCGAATTCATATTGGTATCACGTTCTCCACTGTAGATATTCACCATATACAGCAGATCAATAAATATCATAAATAGGAAAAACACCGTCAAATTTAACATGCTTTTTAATCGATAATGCTCCAACACCTTTAGTATTTTCTTAAGGATATTCTTAAAACGATCAGAATTATAATTTGAAAGCGTTTTGAAAATAGAGTTTCTAACGTCTTCCTTGAATAAATTAAACCATGTGAGAGTCATATATTGTACATCATAACACTCCTCCATTACTTCATTTCCATTTTTGAAAAGAGGCATTTCAAGAATATTTAAGAAAGTATGCAAATGTATTTCTTTTTTATCCAATTTTTCTCTATCTAAAATTTTATAATGATTTTCTAGTTCAGTAAGATTCGCGTTTTTAATTCTATTTCGAATGATTTTTATCTTCTCATAAACATTTTGAAGACTATCGTTTAAATACGAAATTTCGGTAGATTCTTCCATTTGTAGACACTTTTTTTTCTTGAAATCTCTTTTCATATATTTATTTCGTCAATATACACATTTGTTCCAATATGCGTCTTTTTCTTTATTCAAATTGGATTCTGTAGTGTAAAATATAGTAAATAGCACAAATAAAATTTACATATTTGTTTTTATATTTTTATTATCACAGATTACTTCGATATTATTTTTTTAAATTATCAATGAATATAAAAATATCAAAATTTGTCTTGTTTTGTTAAACCTATTTTTACACACTGAAACAATTATAACCAAATTTTCTCTATGACATATTTTTGAACCTAAGAATTAACTGATAAAAATATTTTATAAATCATTTTTTTATATCTTATTTTCAATATTGTGAAGCTTTTTAAAGTGTTATAAACTAAGCTAAACATCGATTACAAATAAATTTCATTGTTAGATACAACATTCTTCCATAATTTGGATAGTTTATTGCGGCCATCATAAAAAAATAAAAATGTTTTGGTTTAAAGCAATCAAATCACCAAGCCAATTTTGAAATTCTTCGTGATTCTGGAAGTGTTGGTCAGTCAGTCCATGTAACAACGACAGAAAGACATGATGATCAGATGGAGCGATGTCTGGAGATTATGGGGGACAGTTTAAAATCTTATATTCGAAGTATTTCAGGATGTCTTATACAGTTTGTGCTACATGTGGCCTTGCATTGTCGTGAAGCAGTATCAACTTGTAATGTAGATGCGCCAATTCTGGTCATTTCATTGCGTTTTCATCTTTTTCTTCTTTTTTCTTATCTCCACACTGGGTGAAGTAGAATGCGTCTCCCTTTGTCATTATGAGCGATTTCATGACATAACTGATTCAATTGTTGTGGTAGCAATCAGCAGTGACTGTTTCACCTGATTGTAGAAATTCGTAGTGATGTTTGCAATGTTGATTCCACCAGATACACAGTTGAACATTCTTAGGTCCTGGCTTTGATTCGTAGTTACCTTCGCTGATCTCCTTTAGAGAAGATAGCCGAGCCTGAATGATGCCAAGAGGAGGGTTGCTCATCAGGGATACGGCTGAAATTGTTGGAGTACAATGGCCTTTTTCAATATATGCTATGAAAATATTCAGTGGATGCTCTGGAATGGCGAATACCCTCTTTGGAGGAAGCACGTGTTTCATTTTTTAATTATCCATAACAATAAGTTTGTCTAAAAGAGCATAGGGCTCTTTTCTCGTGAAATTAAATGTCAAAACTAGACGCCATCTTCTGACTGTCGCCGCAAACTAGTGCCTCGTATTGGTAACAAAGCCATAACACTCAGCTTTGGAAAACTGAAAAGCGTCCACCATGGTTTTGGGCTAATGGCCCTTGTCAGTCTAGGGCGCAATTATTTTCTTGAGAACCACTCGGGATCCGTAGAAATATTCACAATCTTCCAAAGAGATGTTTAGCTGGCAAAGTGGCTGGGTCAAATCTATGGCCAAAATACAGATGGAAATTTTTCCTGGAAGAATTGGTCTAAAAAAGCATAGGGCTCCTCTCACGTAGATGCCGCCTAGTTTTAACGGTTATTTATACGGAAATTTAAATGGAATCAAATACAAACTATAATATTGTAGTAAAGTATTTATATTTTATGTATAGATTATTAATTTTTAAATATAATTTTGTTACTCTCGATTACCTCCTCTTCTATATTTTCTGTTGAGACTGGATAATTCTTTCTAGAGACAATGTTGTGTTGAGAGTAACAAAAAATGAATAATATAAATATCAAAATGAATAATCTGTATATGAAATATAAAAATTACAAACTATATTATTATAATACCTTTTTAATATTAGAATGATCAAATATATCCTCTATATGGATATAATCTATATGTTGCTACAAAAATGTTAGAATAAAGAAAAACAGTTACAACTTGTGTTAACAGTTGGCGCTCTATGCGACTCAAGTCTATTTTATATCTAGGTCTAATGAATGGAGTAAACCAACTTCTTCAACCCTGTATTCTGTAGTTTGCTGGTTGTGTGTGAATATATTATCATAAGGCGATAGCGTGCCAACTATATATCAAAAATGGAAGCATTAATTCACAGATGTTGTTTTTCAAATATAAAAAGAAAACTTCTACTGTCCTTACTGAGATGAAAAAGAAACATCCGTGCTTTAATGACTCCATTTATGATACATTATTATATTGTAAGATTTAAATCATTCAAATACTTGATGAGGATATTCCAGTTCCAAAATAACTTTATTAGATGTCGATAAAAAAGAGCAAACCTAGATAATCATCTTTACAATGATGGACGTGATTATATACAAAGGTTTATTTACAATTATATTTTATATAAGTGTCTTTGGCTATGGATTCTCAGGTCCTTGGAATCTTGTTATTGAGGAGGCTTTTTTGGATTGTTTAATATTCAAGGTGGGTTTCCTTTCCATTTTCCCACTTTTCATATTTTAGGATTACTTGATGAAGGATTTGTTTCGGTTTTAAATTATTATTTTTTTGTTTGGCTGTGCTTTTCATCGTATAAGATCTTGAAGTTGAAGCTTTAGTGTTATTTGACAATAGAATTAACTTATACCCAGTAGCTAATGGGATTTCGCCCTTCAATATCTTTATAGCCATGCTTCTGGTTAGTCCTGACAGTCCCTCCAGCAGTAGTAAGGCTAATGGATACTGCCAGAGAAAAAAGATTCTCGATGGGAGAAGTAGTTCACAATAATATTTAAGGGTGTTATTCTGGTAGGTATCCCGTGTATTTACATCACTGGTAAGGTCTAGATATACTGCAGAAGGGTAAGATGTTCCACAGTGAAAGTGATTGTCAGAAAGCTTTGAGCTGACTTCTGGGTAAAGCTGAAGAAGTGAGAAAACTGCCCCATGGTAGGAAATCTACGGGAAGCGTCGTGTAACGAAGAACTGGAGGAAACACAAGACAACTTAAATCATAAAAACAGTTTTAAATTTTAAGTTTCCAGAATCTATAAAATGTCCTCTCTAAAGTGTTTTCTGTTGCATGATCACAGCTTGTTGGTCTGGAAATTTCCTTTTGCTTTATTCCTTTTTAAATCTGGTATTAATTGCAATCAAAAATTATAATTGGCCAATAAGGTCTCTAGATTTGAATTCAAAAGAACATGCATGGATGCCATTTTTAGACAAGTAGCCGGTCTATGTCCACTTCCCAGAAGTCTTGATGAGCTCAAGACAGCTTTCTGAAGAGAATGGACTCTAATTCCTATTGAACTGATCAACAACCTTGTAAGGAGTATGAGAAGCAGGTGTCAAGAATGTATTGCTGTAAAAGGGGATCACACCCAATATTGAGTATTTTTAAAAACATATTTAATTTCTCAGCTCTGACCATAAATCATTCCTAATTATTGATAAACAAATCATGTATTTACAATATAAAAACACAAAAAAAAAAAATGTTTTGGAAAATATGTTTCATGATTACTTCTTTACATAATTTTAAATTAGTAATGAAACTAAACCAAAATTGTAACTAAACTTTTGGTCATCAATGTAATATATCAAATCAGTTTCTTCACATTATTTCTTATTAAACATAGTTAAAATATATAAATATATAAAAGTTAAATGAAAACACACACTTTATTATTAATCTTTATTAAGGTAAAACTGTAGTTCTGGATCCTTTAGTTGAATGGGTTAAAGTTCTTGTAATTAAACTAATATAAATATATCTACAAATATTAATATATACAAAATATAAAGATATAGGAGAAGAATATTCATGTACTAAAAGTGGCAACTCTCTCTTTTAAAATGCTTTAAAATAGAGAAAAAATGTAATTTGTGTTATGATCAGCATTAAACGTAGAATTAGTAATACCGACTACATCGTTTTTCTATTCTTATGAATCTTAAAATAGAGAAGTGCTACTCTTTTGATACATATGTATATAATATAGAAATATTTGCATACCTATTTAAGCTAATTCTGAGTCGTCATTCCAGTCCGAAGCCTTCATAGTTTTCCAAAGCCTTGAGTAATTTTTCTTTGAATTTCTCTTTAGTTGGATAATCAGGAAGGTATAAGTTGTTTGAACATGTACTGGCTGTAGGTAGCTTATCTGAATCACCACTTATTATAGTTATTTTTAATGAGACTCCTCGAGGCATGCATTTACTTCCCGTTACAAACTTCAGCAAAGATTTTAAAAATTCTTCACCCAACTCATTCAATACTTGCCAAAAGATTTTGATAACCCTGGAATTATTGCTATACCCTTCATTATATTCCACCATGGACATCAGCTTTTCAATATCGTAATCATCGTTTCTAAAAATGTCTTCTAATTCACAGGGTCTATAAATAAAAAATAATTGTTTTCCGACCTCGTTTATAAGAAGAAATCCACTTTGGAAGTATTTAAATTTTTCTGAAATTCTTCTATTCAATATATCATCCGCCATATCTTCGACGTAGGCTTTCTTGTTTGCTTGTGTTATGGGAATCTCTGATTCTTCTTTTTCCCAAGTTATTCCCATATCTTCTCCAACATTGACACTCTTATTATCCAGCACTTGAGTCAGGTTACGGGCAATCGTTGGATCAAAATCCCATAGATCTGAGAAACAGCCAACTCCACCAGCTAGCTTCCTGTATAAAACTTTAGGGAAAGGAATATTTAGAGGAACACGATTGAAAATGGCCAGACTAATAAGCATTCCTACATTTCTGAAATATTCAAGTGATTTGGTAGATGTTAATTTGAACCAATAGCGATGCATCTCTTCATTATACACAAACATATCAAAATTTGGATCGAAAATTTGTTCAAATGCCAAATTGAAAAGTTCAGTTTTTAATCCTCCATTGTCATAACCTTCCTCGCCATTAAAAGATACAATAATATCAGGATGTATCAAAAAATAATATTTATGCATTTTGCAAATTTTAAAAAGATCATCTAACAAATTCGATCGATTTATTAAGAATTTTATAATGGTGTCTATTTGATTCGCATACTGTTCCAATTCTTCATTAAATTGTTGAAATCTTCTCTGCTTCTCAATGCCGATATATCTAAAATAGTCAGATATAAACTTTCTATCTGAAATTTCTGAAATCATAGAATTTTCGAATTCCTTTAAAGGTATTTTCGGTTTAATGCACTGATTTAAAGAAAAGTCAAATTTTATTTCATATCTCTTTCGAATATGTATTTCCGAATTCATATTGGTATCACGTTCTCCACTGTAGATATTCACCATATACAGCAGATCAATAAATATCATAAATAGGAAAAACACCGTCAAATTTAACATGCTTTTTAATCGATAATGCTCCAACACCTTTAGTATTTTCTTAAGGATATTCTTAAAACGATCAGAATTATAATTTGAAAGCGTTTTGAAAATATAGTTTTTATCGTCTTCCTTGAATAAATTAAACCATGTGAGAGTCATATACTGTACATCATAACACTCCTCCATTACTTCATTTCCATTTTTGAAAAGAGGCATTTCAAGAATATTTAAGAAAGTATGCAAATGTATTTCTTTTTTATCCAATTTTTCTCTATCTAAAATTTTATAATGATTTTCTAGTTCAGTAAGATTCGCGTTTTTAATTCTATCTCGAATGATTTTTATCTTCTCATAAACATTTTGAAGACTATCGTTTAAATACGAAATTTCGGTAGATTCTTCCATTTGTAGACACTTTTTTTTCTTGAAATCTCTTTTCATATATTTATTTCATCAATATACACATTTGTTCCAATATGCGTCTTTTTCTTTATTCAAATTGGATTCTGTAGTGTAAAATATAGTAAATAGCACAAATAAAATTTACATATTTGTTTTTATATTTTTATTATCACAGATTACTTTGATATTATTTTTTTAAATTATCAATGAATATAAAAATATCAAAATTTGTCTTGTTTTGTTAAACCTATTTTTACACACTGAAACAATTATAACCAAATTTTCTCTATAACATATTTTTGAACCTAAGAATTAACTGATAAAAATATTTTATAAATCATTTTTTTATATCTTATTTTCAATATTGTGAAGCTTTTTAAAGTGTTATAAACTAAGCTAAACATCGATTACAAATAAATTTCATTGTTAGATACAACATTCTTCCATAATTTGGATAGTTTATGGAGGCCATCATAAAAAAATAAAAATGTTTTGGTTTAAAGCAATCAAATCACCAAGTCAATTTTGAAATTCTTCGTGATTCTGGAAGTGTTGGTCAGTCAGTCCATGTAACAACGACAGAAAGACATGATGATCAGATGGAGCGATGTCTGGAGATTATGGGGGACAGTTTAAAATCTTATATTTGAAGTATTTCAGGATGTCTTATACAGTTTGTGCTACATGTGGCCTTGCATTGTCGTGAAGCAGTATCAACTTGTAATGTAGATGCGCCAATTCTGGTCATTTCATTGCGTTTTCATCTTTTTCTTCTTTTTTCTTATCTCCTCACTGGGTGAAGTAGAATGCGTCTCCCTTTGTCATTATGAGCGATTTCATGACATAACTGATTCAATTGTTGTGGTAGCAATCAGCAGTGACTTTTTCACCTGATTGTAGAAATTCGTAGTGATGTTTGCAATGTTGATTCCACCAGATACACAGTTGAACATTCTTAGGTCCTGGCTTTGATTCGTAGTTACCTTCGCTGATCTCCTTTAGAGAAGATAGCCGAGCCTGGATGATGCCAAGAGGAGGGTTGCTCATCAGGGATACGGCTGAAATTGTTGGAGTACAATGGCCTTTTTCAATATATGCTATGAAAATATTCAGTGGATGCTCTGGAATGGCGATTACCCTCTTTGGAGGAAGCACGTGTTTCATTTTTTAATTATCCATAACATTAAGTTTGTCTAAAAGAGCATAGGGCTCTTTTCTCGTGAAATTAAATGTCAAAACTAGACGCCATCTTCTGACTGTCGCCGCAAACTAGTGCCTCGTGTTGGTAACAAAGCCATAACACTCAGCTTTGGAAAACTGAAAAGCGTCCACCATGGTTTTGGGCTAATGGCCCTTGTCAGTCTAGGGCGCAATTATTTTCTTGAGAACCACTCGGGATCCATAGAAATATTCACAATCTGCCAAAGAGATGTTTAGCTGGCAAAGTGGCTGGGTCAAATCTATGGCCAAAATACAGATGGAAATTTTTCCTGGAAGAATTGGTCTAAAAAAGCATAGGGCTCCTCTCACGTAGATGCCGCCTAGTTTTAACGGTTATTTATACGGAAATTTAAATGGAATCAAATACAAACTATAATATTGTAGTAAAGTATTTATATTTTATGTATAGATTATTAATTTTTAAATATAATTTTGTTACTCTCGATTACCTCCTCTTCTATATTTTCTGTTGAGACTGGATAATTCTTTCTAGAGACAATGTTGTGTTGAGAGTAACAAAAAATGAATAATATAAATATCAAAATGAATAATCTGTATATGAAATATAAAAATTACAAACTATATTATTATAATACCTTTTTAATATTAGAATGATCAAATATATCCTCTATATGGATATAATCTATATGTTGCTACAAAAATGTTAGAATAAAGAAAAACAGTTACAACTTGTGTTAACAGTTGGCGCTCTATGCGACTCAAGTCTATTTTATATCTAGGTCTAATGAATGAAGTAAACCAATTTCTTCAACCCTGTATTCTGTAGTTTGCTGGTTGTGTGTGAATATATTATCATAAGGCGATAGCGTGCCAACTATATATCAAAAATGGAAGCATTAATTCACAGATGTTGTTTTTCAAATATAAAAAGAAAACTTCTACTGTCCTTACTGAGATGAAAAAGAAACATCCGTGCTTTAATGACTCCATTTATGATACATTATTATATTGTAAGATTTAAATCATTCAAATACTTGATGAGGATATTCCAGTTCCAAAATAACTTTATTAGATGTCGATAAAAAAGAGCAAACCTAGATAATCATCTTTACAATGATGGACGTGATTATATACAAAGGTTTATTTACAATTATATTTTATATAAGTGTCTTTGGCTATGGATTCTCAGGTCCTTGGAATCTTGTTATTGAGGAGGCTTTTTTGGATTGTTTAATATTCAAGGTGGGTTTCCTTTCCATTTTCCCACTTTTCATATTTTAGGATTACTTGATGAAGGATTTGTTTCGGTTTTAAATTATTATTTTTTTGTTTGGCTGTGCTTTTCATCGTATAAGATCTTGAAGTTGAAGCTTTAGTGTTATTTGACAATAGAATTAACTTATACCCAGTAGCTAATGGGATTTCGCCCTTCAATATCTTTATAGCCATGCTTCTGGTTAGTCCTGACAGTCCCTCCAGCAGTAGTAAGGCTAATGGATACTGCCAGAGAAAAAAGATTCTCGATGGGAGAAGTAGTTCACAATAATATTTAAGGGTGTTATTCTGGTAGGTATCCCGTGTATTTACATCACTGGTAAGGTCTAGATATACTGCAGAAGGGTAAGATGTTCCACAGTGAAAGTGATTGTCAGAAAGCTTTGAGCTGACTTCTGGGTAAAGCTGAAGAAGTGAGAAAACTGCCCCATGGTAGGAAATCTACGGGAAGCGTCGTGTAACGAAGAACTGGAGGAAACACAAGACAACTTAAATCATAAAAACAGTTTTAAATTTTAAGTTTCCAGAATCTATAAAATGTCCTCTCTAAAGTGTTTTCTGTTGCATGATCACAGCTTGTTGGTCTGGAAATTTCCTTTTGCTTTATTCCTTTTTAAATCTGGTATTAATTGCAATCAAAAATTATAATTGGCCAATAAGGTCTCTAGATTTGAATTCAAAAGAACATGCATGGATGCCATTTTTAGACAAGTAGCCGGTCTATGTCCACTTCCCAGAAGTCTTGATGAGCTCAAGACAGCTTTCTGAAGAGAATGGACTCTAATTCCTATTGAACTGATCAACAACCTTGTAAGGAGTATGAGAAGCAGGTGTCAAGAATGTATTGCTGTAAAAGGGGATCACACCCAATATTGAGTATTTTTAAAAACATATTTAATTTCTCAGCTCTGACCATAAATCATTCCTAATTATTGATAAACAAATCATGTATTTACAATATAAAAACACAAAAAAAAAAATGTTTTGGAAAATATGTTTCATGATTACTTCTTTACATAATTTTAAATTAGTAATGAAACTAAACCAAAATTGTAACTAAACTTTTGGTCATCAATGTAATATATCAAATCAGTTTCTTCACATTATTTCTTATTAAACATAGTTAAAATATATAAATATATAAAAGTTAAATGAAAACACACACTTTATTATTAATCTTTATTAAGGTAAAACTGTAGTTCTGGATCCTTTAGTTGAATGGGTTAAAGTTCTTGTAATTAAACTAATATAAATATATCTACAAATATTAATATATACAAAATATAAAGATATAGGAGAAGAATATTCATGTACTAAAAGTGGCAACTCTCTCTTTTAAAATGCTTTAAAATAGAGAAAAAATGTAATTTGTGTTATGATCAGCATTAAACGTAGAATTAGTAATACCGACTACATCGTTTTTCTATTCTTATGAATCTTAAAATAGAGAAGTGCTACTCTTTTGATACATATGTATATAATATAGAAATATTTGCATACCTATTTAAGCTAATTCTGAGTCGTCATTCCAGTCCGAAGCCTTCATAGTTTTCCAAAGCCTTGAGTAATTTTTCTTTGAGTTTCTCTTTAGTTGGATAATCAGGAAGGTATAAGTTGTTTGAACATGTACTGGCTGTAGGTAGCTTATCTGAATCACCACTTATTATAGTTATTTTTAATGAGACTCCTCGAGGCATGCATTTACTTCCCGTTACAAACTTCAGCAAAGATTTTAAAAATTCTTCACCCAACTCATTCAATACTTGCCAAAAGATTTTGATAACCCTGGAATTATTGCTATACCCTTCATTATATTCCACCATGGACATCAGCTTTTCAATATCGTAATCATCGTTTCTAAAAATGTCTTCTAATTCACAGGGTCTATAAATAAAAAATAATTGTTTTCCGACCTCGTTTATAAGAAGAAATCCACTTTGGAAGTATTTAAATTTTTCTGAAATTCTTCTATTCAATATATCATCCGCCATATCTTCGACGTAGGCTTTCTTGTTTGCTTGTGTTATGGGAATCTCTGATTCTTCTTTTTCCCAAGTTATTCCCATATCTTCTCCAACATTGACACTCTTATTATCCAGCACTTGAGTCAGGTTACGGGCAATCGTTGGATCAAAATCCCATAGATCTGAGAAACAGCCAACTCCACCAGCTAGCTTCCTGTATAAAACTTTAGGGAAAGGAATATTTAGAGGAACACGATTGAAAATGGCCAGACTAATAAGCATTCCTACATTTCTGAAATATTCAAGTGATTTGGTAGATGTTAATTTGAACCAATAGCGATGCATCTCTTCATTATACACAAACATATCAAAATTTGGATCGAAAATTTGTTCAAATGCCAAATTGAAAAGTTCAGTTTTTAATCCTCCATTGTCATAATCTTCCTCGCCATTAAAAGATACAATAATATCAGGATGTATCAAAAAATAATATTTATGCATTTTGCAAATTTTAAAAAGATCATCTAACAAATTCGATCGATTTATTAAGAATTTTATAATGGTGTCTATTTGATTCGCATACTGTTCCAATTCTTCATTAAATTGTTGAAATCTTCTCTGCTTCTCAATGCCGATATATCTAAAATAGTCAGATATAAACTTCCTATCTGAAATTTCTGAAATCATAGAATTTTCGAATTCCTTTAAAGGTATTTTCGGTTTAATGCACTGATTTAAAGAAAAGTCAAATTTTATTTCATATCTCTTTCGAATATGTATTTCCGAATTCATATTGGTATCACGTTCTCCACTGTAGATATTCACCATATACAGCAGATCAATAAATATCATAAATAGGAAAAACACCGTCAAATTTAACATGCTTTTTAATCGATAATGCTCCAACACCTTTAGTATTTTCTTAAGGATATTCTTAAAACGATCAGAATTATAATTTGAAAGCGTTTTGAAAATATAGTTTTTATCGTCTTCCTTGAATAAATTAAACCATGTGAGAGTCATATACTGTACATCATAACACTCCTCCATTACTTCATTTCCATTTTTGAAAAGAGGCATTTCAAGAATATTTAAGAAAGTATGCAAATGTATTTCTTTTTTATCCAATTTTTCTCTATCTAAAATTTTATAATGATTTTCTAGTTCAGTAAGATTCGCGTTTTTAATTCTATCTCGAATGATTTTTATCTTCTCATAAACATTTTGAAGACTATCGTTTAAATACGAAATTTCGGTAGATTCTTCCATTTGTAGACACTTTTTTTTCTTGAAATCTCTTTTCATATATTTATTTCATCAATATACACATTTGTTCCAATATGCGTCTTTTTCTTTATTCAAATTGGATTCTGTAGTGTAAAATATAGTAAATAGCACAAATAAAATTTACATATTTGTTTTTATATTTTTATTATCACAGATTACTTTGATATTATTTTTTTAAATTATCAATGAATATAAAAATATCAAAATTTGTCTTGTTTTGTTAAACCTATTTTTACACACTGAAACAATTATAACCAAATTTTCTCTATAACATATTTTTGAACCTAAGAATTAACTGATAAAAATATTTTATAAATCATTTTTTTATATCTTATTTTCAATATTGTGAAGCTTTTTAAAGTGTTATAAACTAAGCTAAACATCGATTACAAATAAATTTCATTGTTAGATACAACATTCTTCCATAATTTGGATAGTTTATGGAGGCCATCATAAAAAAATAAAAATGTTTTGGTTTAAAGCAATCAAATCACCAAGTCAATTTTGAAATTCTTCGTGATTCTGGAAGTGTTGGTCAGTCAGTCCATGTAACAACGACAGAAAGACATGATGATCAGATGGAGCGATGTCTGGAGATTATGGGGGACAGTTTAAAATCTTATATTTGAAGTATTTCAGGATGTCTTATACAGTTTGTGCTACATGTGGCCTTGCATTGTCGTGAAGCAGTATCAACTTGTAATGTAGATGCGCCAATTCTGGTCATTTCATTGCGTTTTCATCTTTTTCTTCTTTTTTCTTATCTCCTCACTGGGTGAAGTAGAATGCGTCTCCCTTTGTCATTATGAGCGATTTCATGACATAGCTGATTCAATTGTTGTGGTAGCAATCAGCAGTGACTTTTTCACCTGATTGTAGAAATTCGTAGTGATGTTTGCAATGTTGATTCCACCAGATACACAGTTGAACATTCTTAGGTCCTGGTTTTGATTCGTAGTTACCTTCGCTGATCTCCTTTAGAGAAGATAGCCGAGCCTGGATGATGCCAAGAGGAGGGTTGCTCATCAGGGATACGGCTGAAATTGTTGGAGTACAATGGCCTTTTTCAATATATGCTATGAAAATATTCAGTGGATGCTCTGGAATGGCGATTACCCTCTTTGGAGGAAGCACGTGTTTCATTTTTTAATTATCCATAACATTAAGTTTGTCTAAAAGAGCATAGGGCTCTTTTCTCGTGAAATTAAATGTCAAAACTAGACGCCATCTTCTGACTGTCGCCGCAAACTAGTGCCTCGTGTTGGTAACAAAGCCATAACACTCAGCTTTGGAAAACTGAAAAGCGTCCACCATGGTTTTGGGCTAATGGCCCTTGTCAGTCTAGGGCGCAATTATTTTCTTGAGAACCACTCGGGATCCATAGAAATATTCACAATCTGCCAAAGAGATGTTTAGCTGGCAAAGTGGCTGGGTCAAATCTATGGCCAAAATACAGATGGAAATTTTTCCTGGAAGAATTGGTCTAAAAAAGCATAGGGCTCCTCTCACGTAGATGCCGCCTAGTTTTAACGGTTATTTATACGGAAATTTAAATGGAATCAAATACAAACTATAATATTGTAGTAAAGTATTTATATTTTATGTATAGATTATTAATTTTTAAATATAATTTTGTTACTCTCGATTACCTCCTCTTCTATATTTTCTGTTGAGACTGGATAATTCTTTCTAGAGACAATGTTGTGTTGAGAGTAACAAAAAATGAATAATATAAATATCAAAATGAATAATCTGTATATGAAATATAAAAATTACAAACTATAATATTATAATACCTTTTTAATATTAGATTGATCAAAAATATCCTCTATATGGATATAATCTATATATTGCTACAAAAATGTTAGCATAAAGAAAAACAGTTACAACTTCCTTTAAAAGATGGCGCTCTATGCGACTCAAGCCTATTTTATATCTAGGTCTAATGTATGGAGAAAACTATCTTCATCAATCCTGTATTCTGTAGTTTGCTGGTTGTGTAAATATATTATAATAAGGCGATAGCGTGCCAACTATATATAAAAAATGAAGCATTAAAGCACAGATGTTGCTTATCAAATATAAAAAGAAAACTTCTACTGTCCTTACTGAGATGAAAAAGAAACATCCGTGCTTTAATGACTCCATTTATGATACATTATTATATTGTAAGATTTAAATCATTCGAATACTTGATGAGGATATTCCAGTTCCAAAATAACTTTATTAGATGTCGATAAAAAAGAGCAAACCTAGATAATCATCTTTACAATGATGGACGTGATTATATACAAAGGTTTATTTACAATTATATTTTATATAAGTTTTTTTTTGAGTATATGGATTCTCAGGTGGAATCTTGTTCTTGAGAAAGGTTTTTCATGATTGTTTAATAATCAAAGTGGGTTTCTTTTTTATTTTTTACACTTTTCGTCATTTAGGATTATTTGATGAAGAATTAATTTCAATTTTAATTGATTTGTTTTGTTATTTGGCTGTTCCTTTCATTGTATAAAATCTTTAAGTGGAGTGTGTAATGTTATTTGAAAATCAAAATAACTTGTACCCAGTAGCTTTTCGATTTCGCTCTTCAATATTTTCCAGCCATGCTTCTGGTGAGTCCTGACAGTCCCCCCGGCAGTAGTAAGGCTAATGGATACTGCCAGAGGAAAAGGATTCTCGATGGGAGAAGTAGTTCACAATAAGATTTGAGGGTGTTATTCTGGTAGGTATCCCGTGTATTTACATCATTGGTAAGGTCTAGATATACTGCAGAAGGATAAGAAGTTCTATAGTGAAAGTGATTGTCAGAAAGCTTTGAGCTGACTTCTGGGTAAAGCTGAAGAAGTGAGAAAACTGCCCCATGGTAGGAAATCAACGGGAAGCGTCGTGTAATGAAGAACTGGAGGAAACACAAGACAATTTGAATCACAATAACAGTTTTAAATTTTAGGTTTCCAGAATCTATGAAAAGTCCTCTCTCAAGTGTTTTCTGTTGCATCATTACAGCTTGTTGGTCTGGAAATTTCCTTATGCTTTATTCCTTGTTAAATCTGGTATTAATTACAATAGAAAATTATAACTGGCCAATAAGGTCTTTAGATTTGAATCCAATAGAACATGCCTGGGATGCCATTTTGAGACAAGTAGCCAGTCTATGTCCACCTCCCAGAAGTCTTGAAGAGCTCAAGACAGCTATTTGAAGAGAATGGACTCTAATTCCTATTGAACTGATCAACAACCTTGTAAGGAGTATGAGAAGCAGGTGTCAAGAATGTATTGCTGTAAAAGGGAATCACACCCAATATTGAGTATTTTTAAAAACATATTTATTTAATTTCTCAGCTCTGACCATAAATCATTCCTAATTATTGATAAACAAATCAAGTATTTACAATATAAAAACACAAAAAAAAAAAATGTTTTGGAAAATATGTTTCATGATTACCTCTTTACATAATTTTAAATTAGTAATGAAACTAAACCAAAATTGTAACTAAACTTTTGGTCATCAATGTAATATATCAAATCAGTTTCTTCACATTATTTCTTATTAAACATAGTTAAAAATATATATATATAAGATAAATGAAAAACACATACTTTATTTTTAAATTTTATTAAGGTAAAACTGTAGTTCTGGATCCTTTAGTTGATTGGGTTAAAGTTCTTGTAATTAAACTAATATAAATATATCGACAAATATTAATATATTCAAAAAATAAAGATATAGGAGAAGAATATTCATGTACTAAAAGTGGCAACTCTCTATTTTAAAATGCTTTAAAATAGAGAAAAAATGTAATTTGTGTTATGATCAGCATTAAACGTAGAATTAGTAATACCGACTACATCGTTTTTCTATTCTTATGAATCTTAAAATAGAGAAGTGCTACTCTTTTGATACATATGTATATAATATAGAAATATTTGCATACCTATTTTAGCTAATTCTGAGTCGTCATTCCAGTCCGAAGCCTTCATCGTTTCCAAAGCCTTGAGTAATTTTTCTTTGAGTTTCTCTTTAGTTGGATAATCAGGAAGGTATAAGTTGTTTGAACATGTACTGGCTGTAGGTAGCTTATCTGAATCACCACTTATTATAGTTATTTTTAATGAGACTCCTCGAGGCATGCATTTACTTCCCGTTACAAACTTCAGCAAAGATTTTAAAAATTCTTCACCCAACTCATTCAATACTTGCCAAAAGATTTTGATAACCCTGGAATTATTGCTATACCCTTCATTATATTCCACCATGGACATCAGCTTTTCAATATCGTAATCATCGTTTCTAAAAATGTCTTCTAATTCACAGGGTCTATAAATAAAAAATAATTGTTTTCCGACCTCGTTTATAAGAAGAAATCCACTTTGGAAGTATTTAAATTTTTCTGAAATTCTTCTATTCAATATATCATCCGCCATATCTTCGACGTAGGCTTTCTTGTTTGCTTGTGTTATGGGAATCTCTGATTCTTCTTTTGCCCAAGTTATTCCCATATCTTCTCCAACATTGACACTCTTATTATCCAGCACTTGAGTCAGGTTACGGGCAATCGTTGGATCAAAATCCCATAGATCTGAGAAACAGCCAACTCCACCAGCTAGCTTCCTGTATAAAACTTTAGGGAAAGGAATATTTAGAGGAACACGATTGAAAATGGCCAGACTAATAAGCATTCCTACATTTCTGAAATATTCAAGTGATTTGGTAGATGTTAATTTGAACCAATAGTGATGCATCTCTTCATTATACACAAACATATCAAAATTTGGATCGAAAATTTGTTCAAATGCCAAATTGAAAAGTTCAGTTTTTAATCCTCCATTGTCATAACCTTCCTCGCCATTAAAAGATACAATAATATCAGGATGTATCAAAAAACAATATTTATGTATTTCGCAAATTTTTAAAAAGATCATGTAACAAATTCGATCGATTTATTAAGAATTTTATAATGTTGTCTATTTGATTCGCATACTGTTCCAATTCTTCATTAAATTGTTGAAATCTTCTCTGCTTCTCAATGCCGATATATCTAAAATAGTCAGATATAAACTTTCTATCTGAAATTTCTGAAATCATAGAATTCTCGAATTCCTTTAAAGGTATTTTCGGTTTAATGCACTGATTTAAAGAAAAGCCAAATTTTTTTTCATATCTCTTTCGAATATGTATTTCCGAATTCATATTGGTATCACGTTCTCCACTGTAGATATTCACCATATACAGCAGATCAATAAATATCATAAATAGGAAAAACACCGTCAAATTTAACATGCTTTTTAATCGATAATGCTCCAACACCTTTAGTATTTTCTTAAGGATATTCTTAAAACGATCAGAATTATAATTTGAAAGCGTTTTGAAAATAGAGTTTCTAACGTCTTCCTTGAATAAATTAAACCATGTGAGAGTCATAAATTGTACCTCATAACACTCCTCCAGTACTTCATTTCCTTTTTTGAAAAGAGGCATTTCAAGAATATTTAAGAAGGTATGCAAATGTATTTCTTCTCTATCTAATTTTTTTTCTATCTAAAAATTTATATTGGTTTTCCAGTTTAGTAAGATTCGCGTCTTTAATTCTATTTCGAATGATTTTTATCTTCTCATAAACCTTTTGGAGACTATCGTTTGAATACGAAATTTCGGCAGATTCTTCCATTTGTAGACAATTTTTTTTCTTGAAATCTCTTTTCAAATATTTATTTCATCAATATACAAATTTGTTTCAATATGCGTCTTTTTCTTTATGCAACTTGGATTCTGTAGCGTAAAATATAGTAAATAGCACAAATAAAATTTACATATTTGTTTTTATATTTTATTATCACAGATTACTTTGATATTATTTTTTAAATTATCAATGAATATAAAAATATCAAAATTTGTCATTGCTTTGTTAAACTTTAATTTTACGCATTGAGATAATTATAATCAAATTTTCTCTATAACCTCTTTTTGAACCTAGGAATTAACTTATGAAAATGTTTTTATAAATCATTTTTGTTAATATCTTATTTCCAATATTGTGAAGCTTTTTAAAATGTTAAAAACTAAACTAAACATCGATTACAAATAATTTTCATTGTTAGATACAATATTCTTCCATAATTTGGATAGTTTATGGAGGCCATCATAGAAATAAAAATGTTTTGGTTCAAAGCAATCAATTCATCTAGCCAATTTTGAACTTCTTCGTGACTCTGGAAGTGTTGGTCAGTCAGTCCATGTAACAACGACAGAAAGAGGTGATGATCAGATGGAGCGATGTCTGAAGATTAAGGGGGATAGGTAAAGTTCTTACCTTTGAAGTATTTCAGGATGTCTTATACAGTTTGTGCTACATGTGGCCTTGCATTGTCATGAAGCAGTATCAACTTATAATGTAGATGCGCCCATTCTGGTCGTTTCATTGCGATTTCATCTTCTTCTTCCTCTTTCTTATTTCCACACTGTGTGAGGTAGAATGCGTCAGCCTTTATCATGAAGAGCGAATTCATGATATAACTGATTTAAAAGTTGTTGATATCGTTGAGCAGTGACTGTTTCACCTGGTTGCAGAAATTCGTAGTGCAGTTTGCAGTTTTGATCCCACCATATACACAGTAGAACCTTCTTAGGTCCTTGATTTAATTCGTAGTTACCTTCCTTGATCTCCTTGAGAAGCCAGCTGAGCCTGGATGATGCCAAGAGGAGGTCTGCCCGTCAGGGATATGGCTGAAATTGTTGGAGTACAATGGCCTTTCTCTATATATGCTATGAAAATATTCAGTGGATGCTCTGGAATGGCGAACACCCTCTATGGAGGAAGCACGTGTTTAATATTTTAATAATCCATAACATTACATTTAGGTCTAAAAGGGCATAAGGCTCATTCCCCGTAGAATTAAACGTCAAAAGTATACGCCATCTATTGACCGTCGCTGCAAACTATTTACCTCGTGTCGGTAACAAAGCCACAACACCAGATTTGGATAAATGAAAAGCGTCCACCTAGAGACCATGGTTTCGGGCTAATGGCCCTCTTGAGCCTAGGGCGGAATTTATCCCACGAGAACCACTCGGGATCCAATCAAATATTCACAATCTGCCAAAGAGGTATTTAGCTGGCAAATTAGCTGGGCCAAATCTAAGACCAATATATATATGGAAATTTTGCCTGGAAGAAATTGATATAAAAAAGCATAGGGCTCCTCTCCCGTAGATGGCGCCTAGTTTTGACGTTTATTTATCTGGGAGAGGAGTCCTAGACTTTTTTAGATCAATCTCCTCCCGGCAAAATTTCCATCAACAAGTTTAGAATTAAATACTTTATTCATTTATCATGCTAAAAGGTACAAAAACTTCCTGCTCTCTCTCGTTGGTCATTTATCATTTTCTTACTCGACAGAGTAGTTATTTATTTCTATCCATGTATAGTTATAAATTAGACATTTAAAAATAATACATAATTTTTAATCAACTCCGCGTTTGTCGATCCCAAGCCAAGATTAAAAAGGAGGAGGGAGAGCAGTATCAAGCTCGTTAAAACCCTGGGCTTAGCTGGCCCGGCTGATAGTACCCTGTAAGGGCTCCTAATCCAGGAATACAGGATGAGCAGCGTTTGTACTCCATGTTAGGAGCGTCTGCACATGGCGTCTGTTCCTCAGGTCAAAGGTGGCTATTTCTTTTGGAGCTAAGTCGGCCTGCCACTCAGTAGTGCCCCCTGTCTTAATGACGAAGGCAGACGCATTCTACCTCACCAAGTCATTATGGTTGTCCCACTCATCCATTGATTAGATATCCATTGATGAGCTTTACTCTTCCCCAGCAAGTCTCAAGCTTGATACCTTAATATGATTGAGTGGAGATAAGAAATAAGAAGAAGAGAAGACATATATAACACTTCCCCATTCAAGATAAGAGCTTAGTATTTTAGGTGGCCTCACCACTCTTCCAGACTTTGTATCACAAGGGTTTGAAGTTTCAATTTTTACTTGCTAGTGTCTTGAGTGTTTCTTGAGAGATTTACCATAGATAAGTAAGGGTTTCGTGGTGAGGATAGGTTTTACATTCAAATCAGCTTCAATTACTTCCTGTCTGAAATCTTCAGTATAGTCATTATGTTTTGAATTTGGAGTAAGTGACACCTATTCATTTTCAACTGTCCTCTTGAAGACATCACTAGATATAATCTTGGCTCTTCTGCTTTACCTATAATTGTTCCTGAAACTCTCAAATCCTTAAGCCACGCTTTATCTCCTATACCAATATATTTTGACTTTGGACTTTCCAATGTTGTTATAATTTATTCTTTTTCTTTCTCGGTATTTCTTTACCTTTTGATTTAGAAATTCGTGGCTGACCAGAGAGGGCTTAAGATGGTTCAGATAAGTAGATAGATTAGTCCTCTATTTTCTCCCTATCAGCAACTCAGGTGGACTAAATCCATTTTATAATGGTGAAGGTCTATAAGATTTAAGTTTTAAGTGAGTATCGTGCGATTTCTTCACTCATGCCTTGATTATTTTTGCAACACTTCCCGCCTTTCCATTACTTTAAGGACCGTGATGTCTGAAACTGTCGTAGCTCATTTTGAAGAAAACCTGCCAACCCAACTTCATACTGACGCCAGCAGGTATGGTATCGGAGCATTCCTCGTTCAGGTCCATGACGGGAAAAACGACCAGTTGGTTACGCCTCAATAATCTTAACAAAGGCAGAGAAGAATTACTCCATTACATAAGATTGGTGTTTGGCCGTGATAAGGGAAATAAATAAAATATCGCCCATACTTCTATGCTCGCGAGTTCGTCATCTTTTTCGGATCACTAAGCCCTTTGCTGTTTATCCAATTTGAAAGACCCGACAAGTAGACTGGCGAGGTGGGCCATTAAACTCCAAGCATACGGCGTTGCTGTAGCTTACTAATGCAGGCGTAAACACCAAGACGAGGATTGTCTCTCCTTGAAGTCCTCTCGAAAGCAAATCGGAAGAAGCAGATGAATATTATGATGATGTGCCCTCAATAACTGCTCTGATCTCCTTCGATACTGAACAGAGAAATAACCCTTGAAATAGAATAATTCTATATTGAATAAATTGAATAATCCGGATAGAAGATATTGAAGAATCCGGAGACGAACCAAGAGGAGATGAGCTGGTTAAAGGAACCTTGTAAAAAAAGAACTTCGACCTCCTGGGAAACCCACATCTCCTCATCATCTCTAAATACCTACGATTGGAAATACTGAGAAGCCTACACGAAGCTCCTACAGCGGGTCTTCTTGGATTTTCTAAAACTTATGAGAGGGTTAGAAGCAAATACCTTTGGCCAGGACTTCTCAAAGATATACGAAATTATGTAGCACATTGTAAAAAGTGCCAAAAAGGAAAAAGACAAACCACAAAGCGCCTGGGTTACTCAAACCCATTTTTCTACACCTTTCTCAATTCAAGAATCGGAATAGTTCTTCTTGGGAGATTCCCGAAATCCTTTGACGGTAATTAATAGATCATAGTCTGCACTGAATATTTTAACCAATTTATAAAGCCTTACCCACAGGGGAAGAAAAAGAAGCAGCCAAGTTCTTAATGGAAGATGTTGTTCTCAAGCACGGAGCCCCCAGAGAAATCATCACGGGACGAGAACGAGTATTCCAATCCAAGTTGATTGCGGAACTCACCAATCAATGCTTGTCGATACACTGGTTACGACAGCGTATCATCTCCAGACGAATGGACTGACAGAGAGGTTAAACAAAACCTTAGCCAAAATGATTGCGATGTATGTAAGTGTTGAAAAGAAGGACTGGGACGTAATCCTGCCCTACGTCACGTTCGCCTATAACACCACAAAACAAGACACGACGGGGACTTGACTCCACTCGAACTAGTCGATGGACGTGAAGCAGAAACAATTGTGGATACTTTATTTCCAAACCCTATAGAAGAGCGCCAAGAGGAATACAGCCAGTGGATAGCGTCGCGGGTCGAAGAGACTAGGGAGCTAGCAAGATTAGAAACCTTAATATCTTAATAATAATACAAGGACAGATATGAATTAGTGCCCGAGGAAACAGATTATAGCTTCGGTGACCTGGTATAGATTTTCATTGAGTAAAAAAAGCTTAACTTTCTAAAGAACTAATGAAAAGTTACTTCGGGCCATACAGGGTTACTTGGAAATTATCCGAGATAACCTTCGAAGTTGAACCTGTGGACCAATCAAATGACCGTGGACCAATTGTAAAACAATGATGAAGGAGCCCAAGTCCTATTTTGATAATCGACTCTACAGCTATGGCGTAGTTCATAACACCTTTTAATGAGCGGTGTAAAAGTTTCGCCTTTGAACTTTGAAAATTAATTCCCCACAGATATAACAGAAGGTATCAGGGAAGTTTATGTAATACCTCGGCATATTGACATAGTCTAGTGCATACGATTTAGAAACAATTATTTATTTATTTATTAACATCAAATCAGATGCGATACCTCAACATGGGATACTTGCGTCAAACAACAACACTAAATTCAAAGACCTATTTGACATAAACAATTATAGAGAGAAGAATAAACTGATCACCTTTAATTTTACTGTTTCACTTCTGCTGCAATTATATTAAACATATCATTTGTTTTAATGTAAATTTATTAAAATGTTATTCAATTAAATAAATTTGTTGTCGAATCTATATAAGGCGTGTATTATTATTAAATAATACGATAAATTAAATGCACAAATGATTATATTTATTAACTTACAAAACAATGGGAGAGATATTTAACACATATCTTATTTTATATATGTTTAAATTTAAAGAAATATAATAAACAAAACAAACAGTTCTATAAAAAAAGGCTTCAAGACAAATCTAATAACAACAACCAACTGCTGGTCAAAAATTAATAATTATATAAATATTTCCAATTTATATAATCTAAATATCTATATATATTTTTAATTATAGTCTATCAAACCCCCCTTTAATTAAAAATTCAGTCCTGTGTAAAGTCCATGTCCATTCCCAGCATCTTGGTCTGGTTCTTTAGGCGGGGACCGGAGAGGTCCTTGGTTAACAGGTCAGCCTCCTGTTGTTCTGTCCTCACAAAGATTGGTTGGATTGTTTTCTTCACATATTCATCTTTAATAAAATGGTATTTTCTATTAAAGTGTCGGTGTTCGGGTATTCTGCTTTTGGTTCTTTATCCAATCTATAAGTGATTTGCTATCAGTCTTAATTGGTGTGGGCTCTTTAATCAGCTGCTTCATATTGAGTTCTTCCAATAGGCTGGTGTAGAACTTGATGTCACAAACTCCGTCACAAAATGACAGCAGTTCTGCCTCCATTGTAGACAAACAACAATCTTCTGTTTTCCACTCTTCCAGTTCAGCAAATTGTCTCCAATCTTTATGATGTGTCCTCCAAAGGATTTGGCATCTGCGGTGTTGTTCCAGCTAGCATCTGTAAATGCAGTTAAGTGTCCCATCTGTGATGTTAATTTCAGACACAAATTTCTAGTTCCTTTTTTTGACATATCTTAGAAATTTCTTCAGTACTTTCCAGTGTATTTCATAAGGCTCCTTGCAGTATTGTGAAAGGTTGCTTATAGCATAGGCTAAATCTGGTCTTGTACCTGTAGACAGATACATCAATGAGCCAATAGCTTCCTGATATATTTGTGGTGAAAATTTCTTGCTATCCTTGAAGTCATCAAGGTTTTCTCCAATTGTTCCGGGTACAAATGAAGCGTTGCAATCACTCATCTTGAATTTGTCTAATATCTTATCGATGTAGATGTATTGAGACAATGTGATATCTTCATCTTTAACTAGAATCTCGATTCCTAGAAAAGTATCAGAAGTCACTTTCCTTACGGTAAGGAATTTTGAGATTTGAGTTTGAAAGTCATCAATCAATTGTTCTGAGGAAGCAATAACAATAATGTCATCCACATATATTCCTATGCATAAATATGCATCCCTTTCTTCCTTGAAATATACACATGGATCACTTATTAATCTTTTCAAATTGATATTTTTCAGGATTTCATCAAATATTTGATTCCAGCATCGACCTGATTGTGAGAGTCCATATATGCTTTTATTTACCAAAAGTACTTTGTCCTTCTCAGTAAATCCTGGTGGCATTTCCATGTAAATTGGCCTTTCCAGAGTTCCGTTTAAGTAAGCTGTTTTGATGTCGAAGATTCTTATCTTGAATTTGTTAATAGTGGCCAAAGACAAGAGTGTTCTAAATGTGCCCATTTTCATTACAGGAATAAAGCTTTCATCGTAGTCAAGTCCTTGCTTTTGATTGTAGCCAGCAGCAACAAGTCTTGCTTTATAGGTTGTTCTACATTATCTGGTGTGTCCTTTATGGAGTATACCCAGTTACTCTTAATTATTTTCTGATATTTTGGTCTATCCACTATTTTCCAAACATTATGTACTCTCATTGAGTTTAGTTCATCAAGCATGGCTTGATACCAAAGATCTTTGTCATTTGAATTAAGGGTTTCTTCATAATTTTTTGGTATTTCTTTCTCATGTGCTTGATATACAATATGGTCATTCTACTTGATTGGCATTTTTCTTTCTCTAACTGGTCTTCTATTATCTGGTGGTGTTTCTTCTGGTAATGAACCTGTTTCTTCTCCTTGATTAATCATTAGGTTTTCTTCATTAGGGTAGTCTGAATTATCTCCTTCAAAATGTTGTGGTGCAAATGTCATTTCTGGAGAATCAGTGATTTGAAAATCTAATGGTAGGTAGTCCAAATTGTCTGTCAAAGGTTCTATACATCCCTGTGATTCTTCTATACCCTTTTTGGATTCATCAAACTTTACATATCTTGTCTCATGTAGTCGACACTGATTTGCATCATATATCCTATATGCCTTCCTTTCTCTTGAGTATCCAATGAAAATTCCTTTTTCTGCCTTGGGTTGTAACTTATGTCTTTGGTTGGCATTAACTTTATAAAAGGCTAAGCATCCAAATACTTTCAAGTGTTTTACAGTTGGTTTCTGGCCATTCCAAAGTTCCATTGGTGTTTTTTGCTTTTGAGTATTGTTAGGAGTAATATTGTGAAGATATTCGGCTGTTGAAATTGCTTCTGCCCTAAATTGGACGGGCAAGCCTCCATCAGATAAGAGGGTTCTGGCTTTATCGAGCAATGTTCTGTTCGCTCTTTCTGCGATGCCATTACTTCTTGGTGAGTAATTACAAGTTTTCTCATGTTTTATTCCTTTAGTTTTAAAATATTCTTCTAATGATCTGTTGATAAATTCAAATCCATTACCTGTTCTAATTCTTTTGACCTTTTTATCTAACTCATTTTCCATGCTATTGATCAGATCTTTCAATTTGTTAGATGCTTCATCCTTGAAACTCAAAAAGTTCACAAAATATTTTCTAGAATATTGATCAACAGCAACCATCATATATTTGTTTCCACTTAAGGATTATTCTTTCATGGGGCCACATAGATCAACATGTAGGCATTCTATAGTACCCTTTGCAGTTTCATCATAAGTTGCCTGAAAAGGTGTGCGAGGCATTTTCCCTGTTATGCATGCTTGGCATATTCCGACTTCGCCTCTCAAGTCAGGGAGTCCTCGGACCATGCCATCCCTTTTCATTCTTGACATGTAATCGTCATTAATATGTCCCAATCGTTTATGCCATAAAATCCTAGAGTCCTTATCAACTTTAAAGCATTTTTCTTTTGAGTCATCCTGTCTAAGTTCATGGATTAAGCTGATGGTAAACATGCCTTCCTCAAATTCACCCTTACAGATTAATTGTCCACCTGGTGCATAAATGAAAGCACCCTCTTGGTTCAAGGTGACACTATTTCCTCTTTTCACCAGGCTCGGTACAGACATCAAATTGCCATTTAGTTGGGGAACAAATAACACATCTTCTAATTTGACATTATTATGTTGTCCATCATCCAATTCAGTTACTGCTTTGATATCTCCCCTTGATATGGAGTTGATACTTCTACCAGTTTCAGCAAGATTAACTTGTCATACCTCATCTTTCTCATTAATCATCCATGAGTTATCACATGACATGTGTGAAGTGCACGCTGAATCAAGTTGCCATTCATTTACTATTTTTCTTTGTTCAATTCCAGCTGTTAAAGCAAATTCTTGTTTGTCTTTATTAGGGATATGTTCTTTAGTAATATTCGCTTTCTCTTCATAATTCTTAGTAAAACGCTTGGTTGGAAACTGTTTGGTTTTTTGATGGTCAACTTTGTTTCTATTTTTAAGCCAACAGTCCTTTTGAAAATGTCCTGTTTTTCCGCAACAAAAACATGTTTTAACTTGGTTCTGGTTACTGGAGGTTTTATATACTTTGACATGTTCCTGTCTTCTTTCTGGATTTCTTTTTTCAAAGTCCAATAAATTTTGACGCATGCCATTAAAGTCCATATTTCTATTAGCGAGGATTGATGTAATCACATTGTTATATTTATCCGGTAATCCCTCGAGGATGTATCTGATTATTTCTTTATCTGTTATTGCTTTTCCCATTTCAATTAATTGTCTTGAAATCCCTTGACTTCTGGTCAAGTAACCTTAATGCTTTCATCATATTTCTTTTTTAGTGGAGTTAATTCAAGCATAAGATTCATAGATTTATCTTCAGCTTCTCCTTCATATCTGAGTTTTATAGCATTCCATAATTCTAGTGCATTTTTAATACCTTTGTAGGCGATAGCCTGATCAGATGACAAACTAAGAATAATTATTCCAAGAGCTTGTTTATTTTTCTTAGTCCATTCATTAAAAGCGTCGCCATTTTTATCATCTTTTGTAGGCTTTGGATTATTAATAACATCATCAAAAATATCCCTTGAATCTAACAAGGCTTCTATTTTCATACTCCAAATCGCATAATTACTATTTGTGAGCAATTCGATTTTTGGTGAAGCTAAAAAATCCATTTCTATTTCTTTAGTTTTATATATTTCTAAATATTTTATTTACGTTTTATTTAATAGCCACGCTCTGCTACCATATTGTTGTCGAATCTATATAAGGCGTGGATTATTATTAAATAATACGATAAATTAAATGCACAGATGATTATATTTATTAACTTACAAAACAATGGGAGAGATATTTAACACATATCTTATTTTATATATGTTTAAATTTAAAGAAATATAATAAACAAAACAAACAGTTCTATAAAAAAAGGCTTCAAGACAAATCTAATAACAACAACCAACTGCTGGTCAAAAATTAATAATTATATAAATATTTCCTCTATTTATATAATCTAAATATCTATATATATTTCCAATTTATATAATCTAAATATCTATATATATTTTTAATTATAGTCCATCAAAATTGATTAAATTAAAATAAATTCAGCGTGAAAAGTACCTTAGAAAGACTTTCAATGTTTCTTCTGCAAAATAAATAGTATTTTTTGTTGATCTGTGTTTTTAAATGGAAACAAATACAAACTAAAATATTGTAGCAAAGTATTTTTTATACTTTATGTACAGATTATTAATTTTGATATTTATTTTGTTCATATTTTGTTACTTTGGATTACCCACTCTTCTATATTTTCTGTTGAGACTGAAAAATTCCTTCTAGAGAAAACGTGTTGAGAGTAACAAAATATAAATAATATGAATATCAAAATGATAATCTGTATATGAAATATAAAAATTACAAAAACTATAATATTATAATACCTCTTTAATATTAGAATGAAAAAAATATCCTCTATATGGATATAATCTATATATTGCTACAAAAATGTTAGCATAAAGAAAAACAGTTACAACTTCCGTTAACAGATGGCGCTCTATGCGAGACTTTAGCCTATTTTCCTTCTAGGGCTAATGTATGGAGAAAACCAACTTCTACAACCCTGTATTATGTAGTTTGCTGGTAGTTTATTGACATCTAGTCAACAGTAAAATGAGAGTTTAAATATAGAGTTAAAAAATAAAGAGAAATATTTACACCAGACGAACACCTCTCCGAAGAGACGTCTGGATCCTATCAGGAGCTACAAGCTGCCTTGAGTTCGGACAATCCCTTGCCAATTACGGAGTTCTACAGTGATAATGGTTGTCAGAAAGCTTTGAGCAGACTTCTGGGTAAAGCTGCAGAGGTAAGGCAACTTCCCCATAGTAGGAAATATACGGGAAGCGGCGTGTCGCGAAGGACTGAAGGCAACGCAAAACAATATATATCACATTAACTGAGTTTTAAAATTTAAAGTTTCCAGATATCTACTCTGTGAAGATAATTAGCTACACCTTGAATATTCTTCCTTTGGAAACCCCATTTTATTCAAATATTGCTTAAAATATGTTTGATATCTAGGTGTTTTGATTGATTTGTCTATTATTTTTTTATTATAATTTATCTGATATAATTTACTAATTTATAATTTTTTTATTAATTTAATATAATCATGATTTATTAAATATAAAAAGAACTCCAAATAAATAAATATTCCTCCTACAATTTTCTTTGTTTTTCTTTATTATGTGACTTATTTTAATAAACTTAGTAACATCAATATTCTTTCGTAATTTTAATAATTAGGGTAAAAGAGTATTTCTTCTCGGAAAGTCTGAAAATGTAATATTTTACAAAATCATTTATAATTTTAGGTATTTAGAATATTTAATTTTTTTTGATGAAATATAAATCAATGCTTGCTCTTTCGAGTAAATATAACATCACACGAAACGTTTGCTTCTTTCGTGAGCTATATCGTTGCGAAATAGTCTGGCGACCACACTTTGCATCAGCGAGCACGAACTGGGACAAAGCTTCACTAAACATACGGGCAGTAGTGTGGCGGCCTCGGCAACCACTAGCTGGGAGAACACCTCACTACGCATGCGCGGGCGGCATCAGGGACTCTTGCCACGCGCGTCGTTCGAACAACAAGGCTTGTTTCCAGCGGCCGTTACTTCTTTCCTCTCTATATATTTCGAGACTTCAAATATATTAATTTATTTTATAAAAATAATTATAATTTCATCAGCGTCCTTTCCACAAGCCACACCACCACGCACAACAACCACCCACAAAATTATTTAAAAAAAAAGGAAGATCCTTTGTATTTGCCCCGATTTTGCTGAACTCCCCTTTATGAAGTTATCATCATTAACCTTCTCTCTGTGATGGTTAATCCAGTGCCCACTTGTTGCAGATTTGAGAGTACAATGTCAAATGAACAGTTCTAGTTTAAGCCAAATGGTTTCCAGTAAAGAAGAATATAGAAATTATAACAAATTCTGTAGACACTATCTCAAATGCCGTGGACCTGAATTACATTAAGAATTGAAATTTCTAGGTTTAATTAGTATAGTTTTTGTGCGAGCAATAGTTACCCAGATATTATTTGAAAGAGAGAAATAAAAATCAGGTAAAAATTTCTTTTACTTTTATTTTTGAAAGATTTCGAGCAAATACACTGCTCTTCAATGGGCTAATACTCTATGTACAATCGTTGAAGAGCAGTATATTTGCTCAAAAGCTTGCAAATTCAAATTTAAACGAAGCATTTTACCTGATTTTTATTTTTCCTCTTTCAAATAGTTTTTTCTATTGGTGTTATTGTTCTGGAATGTTATATATTTGTGCCATTGGTTTAGTGGTTGTAATTCTAAAGATATATTGGACTTTTGATAATATATGTGTAAATAATCTTTATTTCTGGTATAATATATTGCTCTAAAATGTAAATTTAAACAACTTTCACTCTATCTCTCTCTAAAACTATAAATAATTGGTATATATATGTGATAATCTGTTTATAGGAATATGTAACCCCACCACAATCTATATACCATGTATCGTCTAAAGGTTTAATAAAAATTAGGCCTCGCGAGATGGGAAAGAAACAAAGTACAGGATTGTATCATCCAGGAAGTAAAGGTCACTGCCCTGGACCCATAAAACTTAGGTTCGAAGGCCTTCTATTTCCTGGAAGATTGCAATCATGGCGACAATGGAGGTGCTGAGCCAATCACCTTTAAGTCGTGGTTCAGCACTCAGAAGCATACGTGATCCTAGGAAATTAGATTATACTTCTCCATCAGAGGTAAGATTATTGAGTAAGTTCAGAATCCAAAGGAACCAGAGAAAGTACAATGGTGTTATCACAGCCAGGTATATACCTTTAAATGATTAATTATTTGACGCTTGTGACCATGAAAATTAAATATTTATATAATCTAGATAAATTGAGAAATATGAAATATGTAAAGTATAGAAAACACTGAAATTACTTATGAAATTTGATGTGATGTTTTAAATATATGATTGAGGTATGTATATAGAAAATGATAATTTTGAGATTTTTATTCATTGTGTTTGTCGCTGTTCATAGAATATAGCTAATATTTATGCTCTATGAACATTATATAGTGAACAATATTGCAGAAACAGATGTACTGTATGTTTCTGTTCTTTTTAAAATTAATTCTAGTACCCGTGTTACAGGCCATAATAATCGTGGCGGTTTAGAAAAGCTGTTCGACCTTTTCACTTAAAAATGTCTCAAAGCCCCATTTTTCTGTTCCTGCATGACATTCGATCGTAATTTTGATTCAGTGGAAGCTTGAATGGAAGATGGCAAATGACATGAATGGTGATCTCTTCATAAAAATATCTCAGTTAAATATAAGTATTTATTTGTGAAATATAGTTGAATATTAGTAAAAATGCATATATTGGATTGAATAAAAGATTCACATGCCAATATTTTGGCTGGCTGAACGCCAACCTTTATCTAGGCATTACATTTTTGTATACACAAACTCAGCGCCGCATAGCGTTATAATATCACAGTTGAAATCATTTAAAAAAAAAGTAGGTGGGGAAAAATGTTTGCATGAAAATATTATAAAAATTACAATCAGAATAAGTTGAATATCTTAATATACTGATGTAAAAATAATGAGGTCTATCTCTTCTTGTCTATTTTTTTATTTAGTCGAATATATTTTGGCACTGATCGCAAATACACATGGTACAGTTCATGATAGTCATATTTGGTAGGGAGGTGTTCGTGACTTCTTGTACATTGGTTAAAAAAATATATATATGAACCACAATAAAGGACTTAACTTATTTCCCCTTAAATTCACACAGCAATACAACACACAACAAAATCTCAAATAGGTAAAAAATTGCGTGAAATATTGGCGGATGTATATTGTTAGCTTTCTCAAATTTGGAGTCCAAATTTAGAATTCATTTGACTAAATATTATATGACTTATTTTATAATGTTTAATAATGAACCACAATAAATGATATAAATGAATTTTCCCATATAATTCACATAGCAACACAACACACAATAAAGCTAAAATAAGTAAAAACGCGTGAAATATTGGCAGATTTATTGTTAACTTTCTCAAATTTTGAGTCCAAATTTAGAAATTCTATTATTGAAATGTCAAAAATATTTAATAGAAAAATCTTATTTATTAAAAATAAATGACAATATATTGATTTTTTTCGAATATAAGACAATCTTATTTCTTATGAAATTGGGACAATAAATTTTATTTTTTATTAACACTGGTTTCTCTTGAGGGAGTATATTCATTTATTATTTTTTCTTACAATAAATATGATTTTTTCTGTTTAATGGATTTTCTGTTTGTATTAAAAGAAAAATATAACTCCAACTAGAACTGTCTAACATGATGTGGTGTTGAATTCGATTGTTCATATAATACAGATTTTTGTTTTGGGAATAGTCAGCTTGTTGCACCAAATTTTTTTTGTTGCTTATCCCTAATACAGACCTAGGCCATAATTAATATGGTGAGTAGAGGTTGACGACTGCTTTTACTATAAGTGTACTACATGTCTACACATGTGAAAAGCAGTTCGACTTTGCACTTACAATTATACCAGAGCCCCGTTTGGTTACTTGCACTCGCTGGTGGGGGTTGGACTTTTGCAATCGATGTCATTGGAGTATTTTTTTTAATCAGAAAAAGGTGCCCAATGCGGGAATCGAACCCGGGTGTTAGAGGTCGTAAACCAAAGGTTTAGACCATCCTTCCACCGACCCCCTTTGCACCAATATAAATATTGGAATCCTGATCATTATTTGATAAATACACTGTAAATATAAGAAAAACTATCAATATACATTAGTAGAGCGGTCTGATTAAATTGACGAATATTCCCGAACCCTACTTTTAAAATATATCGATAAATTTGAACTATAATTGAATTTTTTCACATTCAACACACAAATCATGATGATATAAAATACAATTTATGATGATTTTCAATTAAATACCTACACTTTATATCTGTTTTACTTCAATATCTGTATCATAGTTGAAAATATTTTGGTATTTGTCCAATGAATGGTGTTATTTTCAGAGGATCCTAATTTCAAATAAAATATTTGAGCTCCTTCAATTCTAAATTCTGAAAGTATTTTTTTTATCAGCCCATATGATTCTCATTGTATATAATACACTGGTAGCCAAAGGTTGAGTTTAACACTTGGTATTTCATTTCTAATTTTGAATTTTGTGACATAGAGGTTTCATATAGAACATATATTTATACTTTTCTAAAACATTATTATACTGTAAATACTCTATAATATATTAATCTATAATTAGTGAACATTATAATCGGATTTATAAAACTATTTTAGTGGCGTATTATTCTTTTTAAAATAAAACAATTTCTACTGTCCTTACTGCGATGAAAAAATTAAAGGGAGGGCCTGGCTCATCAGTGGTGAACCCTCCCAGCGGTTTCGCCAGTTTAATCTGGCGAAACCGCTGGGAGGGTTCACCACTGATGAGCCAGGCCCTCCCTTTAATTTTTTCATCGCAGTAAGGACAGTAGAAATTGTTTTATTTTAAAAAGAATAATACGCCACTAAAATAGTTTTATAAATTGATAACAGATGGCGCTCTAGTACATCATAACATTATAATCGGAGCTGAGAAATTACATTTACAAATGTTTAAAAAAATAATTTACTCAATATTGGGTGTGATCCCCGCTTACAGAAATACATTCTCTTGACACCTGCTATTCATACTCTTTACAAGGTTGTTGATCAGTTCAATAGGAATTATAGGCATTCTCTTCAGATAGCTGTCTTGAGCTCACCAAGGCTTCTGGGAGGTGGACATAGACCGGCTACTTGTCTCACAATGGCATTCCAGCACGTTCTTTCGGATTTAAATTTGGAGACCTGGATAGCTATTCCTTTTGAATTCCAGTGTCTTGAAGATACTGAGTCACCAGGTTCGCTCTGTGGGGATGAGTGTTATCGTCCATAGCACAAATTCTCTGCCTTCTGTGTGAGCCAACGGAAGAACATATTGTTCTAGGATCTCATCACGATACGTTTTACCAGTCAGGGAACCTATTTCAAAGACATACAAATTGGTGTTACCATTGAGAGAGACGCCTGCCCACACCATCACACCGTCATCACCAAAGTTGTCTTTTTCTCTTACATTTGATGGGCTATATCGTGTCCATATCGTATATCGTCCATATCGTATCGATCTCTCTCCATATCTTGTATCGTTTATAATCACTCTGGAGGGTAAATCGGGATTTTATCTGTGGAGAGAACCTTTTTCCAGTCGTTGTCTGTCCAGTCTTTGGGCTATAAGGACTCAATTCAAACGTTTTCTTTTTGTAACTATGAAAATGGCATTCATGAAACTAGGAGTCTTGCATAGAGACCAGCATCATTAAACCTTCTGGACACAGGTTGGATAGAAAATTTCTTCCAGTGACCGACTCAAGCTCAGAAACAAGCATTCTGCATACTCCCTCACCTTGGGCAGTATATTATAAAAAGTACAAATTCGTGAGTCGAAAATAATTTCTTGTAATGTTTTTCATTTAGCGGATCATTCGAGCATTTTTACCCTTCTAAAAGAATAAAAATACGATCCTATTTCTTATATAACGATTTCAGTAGAAAGGTAAGAATTCACTCAAATGCTCGGCCAAATAAAAAATAAAAAACACAAGAAACTCTTTTCGCCTCACGATTATTTTCTTTTGGTAACTAGCGGACGTACCCGGCTTCGCCCGGGTTTTACCACGAGTAAAGGTTTGTCTAACGAACATTTGTTAAAACAATTCTCTATAAACTTATAAAAAAAAATATATATTTTGATAATTTGAAACTTGTAAATTTGAATCTCTCGATAAAGTGAACATTTTTTCCCGGTCCCTTGTCTCATCTTGTCTCAAATAAATTGCCGTGTCATCCTGATTTTGTCTTTCCTAATTTTCTACATTACAAAATCATCGTTTTATCTAGTGAACATTTTGTCCGGTCCCTTGAAAAATACTCGATAACTAGCTTTGACTTGTGCGCAATTAATAGGTAGAAAATCTTACTTTTGAAAATAATCTTCAAGATAATAAACTTAGTGATAATAAAACTTATAGATAAAAAAACTTGTTATCATCGTCGCAATGGGGGCGCTGCTTGCGAGGTAAATCTACAAATCTTCAAATAACTCTAAGGATATTCAAGATATTCAAGAAATTATTTTTCAGAAACCTTCCCAGTACTATACTAAATAACATCCTAAAGTTTCATGGCGTTCCAATGAGTGGTTTGGTTAGGCATAAAGGACCTTGACCGTCTATCCTCATCGGCCTCTGTCACGGATGCGCGCGTACAGGGAGGTCACGTGCTCGCAAGCAGCCAATAAAAAAATAAAAAAATAAAAACTCCCTCGAGCCGGATTTGAACCAGCGACCTAAGGATCACCGTTGTAACATCTACAGTCCTCCGCTCTGCCAACTGAGCTATCGAGGGATACAAACTGTATGAATAAGTTTACCTTATAAAGTCAACTAATCCTATTTCTACACAAAATGTACGCATACATCCTTTATATATATATAAAAATGAAATGCGAAATCGATGTTTGTTATCGCATCACGCAAAATCTACTGACTCAATCATTATGGAATTTCGCATGTAGGTAGCTGAAGATTTCGTTTAACATATAGGCTATTCAAAAAACTAAAAAAGTTAATGTGCTTTTTTTAAAAATAAAAAACCAAAAAGCGTTAGTTCCAGTCTTTTACCGCTAGGGCGCAGCACTTGTCGCGACGATAAATGAATTTGATTTTTTTAAAGCATCGGTGGTTCAGTGGTAGAATGCTCGCCTGCCACGCGGGCGGCCAGGGTTCGATTCCCGGCCGATGCATTTTTTTTAAACAATTTTTAAAACTCATTTATATTATATCTATATTAATAAAATGGAAATTTCATAAGTGGTGTTCGCTAAAAACTTTCGTTACAATGCATCAATTTCGACCAAATTTTCAACATTTATGTAAAACGAGATGGAGCAGGTTTTGCTTAACATCAAAATATTTTTCCTAACATTAACATGCGTAACTTCGCTGTTATCGATTAAATACAAAAAAAAATCAACAGAGTTAATTTTATTTATATATAAATACAAAATTAAATTTCAACAGAGTTAATTTTTTTACATACTAGCTAATAATCTCAATCTAAAAATATAATATAAAAAGCCAACAATGAAGAGTGAATGTAAGATAAAAAGCCAACAATGAAGAGTAAATGTAATATAAAAAGCCAACAATGAAGAATGAATGTAAGATAAAAAGCCAACAATGAAGAGTGAATGTAATATAAAAAGCCAACAATGAAGAATGAATGTAAGATAAAAAGCCAACAATGAAGAGTGAATGTAAGATAAAAAGCCAACAATGAAGAATAAATGTAAGATAAAAAGCCAACAATGAAGAGTAAATATAATATAAAAAGCCAACAATGAAGAATAAATGTAAGATAAAAAGCCAACAATGAAGAGTAAATATGATATAAAAAGCCAACAATGAAGAATGAATGTAAGATAAAAAGCCAACAATAAAGAGTAAATGTAATATAAAAAGCCAACAATGAAGAATAAATGTAAGATAAAAAGCCAACAATGAAGAGTAAATATAATATAAAAAGCCAACAATGAAGAATAAATGTAAGATAAAAAGCCAACAATGAAGAGTAAATATAATATAAAAAGCCAACAATGAAGAATGAATGTAAGATAAAAAGCCAACAATGAAGAGTAAATATGATATAAAAAGCCAACAATGAAGAATGAATGTAAGATAAAAAGCCAACAATGAAGAGTAAATGTAATATAAAAACCCAACAATGAAGAATAAATGTAAGATAAAAAGCCAACAATGAAGAGTAAATATAATAAAAAAAGCCAACAATGAAGAGTGAATGTAAGATAAAAAGCCAACAATGAAGAGTAAATGTAATATAAAAAGCCAACAATGAAGAATGAATGAAAGATGAAATGCCAACAATGAAGAGTGAATGTAATATAAAAAGCCAACAATGAAGAATGAATGTAAGATAAAAAGCCAACAATGAAGAGTGAATGTAAGATAAAACGCCAACAATGAATAGTAAATGTAATATAAAAAGCCAACAATGAAGAATGAATGTAAGATAAAAAGCCAACAATGAAGAGTAAATCTATATATATAAAATTGAATGTCTGTCTGTACTCTATAGATTCAAAAACCATACATCCAATCGCCATGAAATTTTGGGATATTATTAGGTATATCACCGGGAAGGTTTTTGAAAAATAATTTCATGAATATCTTGAATATCCTTAGAGTTATTTGCAGATTTGTAGATTTAACTCGCAAGCAGCGCCCCCATTGTGACGATGATAACAAGTTTTCTTATCACTAAGTTTGTTATCTTAAATATTATTTATCAAAAGTAAGATTATCTCAGGATGACACGGCAATTTATTTGAGACAAGAATAATGATACAATTCCAAGGCGAAGATACTATTCCTTTAACTTCCAATTACCGAGGGAACCAATTAATATTGATTTTATTAAACTTATCGAGTATTTTTCAAGGGACCAGGAAAAAATGTTCACCAGATAAAACTATGATTTTCTAATGTAGAAAATTAGGAAAGACAAAATTCAGGATGACACGGCACACAGGGACCGGGAAAAAATGTTCACTTTATCGAGTGATTCAAATTTACGAGTTTCAAATTATCAAAATATATCTTTTTTTTTTAAATAAGTTTTTAGAGAATTGTTTTAACAAATGTTCGCTAGACAAACCTTTACTCGGGTAAAACCCAGGGCGAAGCCGAGTACGTTTTATAATCCTTATCCTTATATCTATAAAAATGAAATGCGAAATCGATGTTTGTTATCGCATCACGCAAAATCTACTGGCTCAATCATTATGGAATTTCGCATGTAGGTAGCTGAAGATTTCGTTTAACATATAGGCTATTCAAAAAACTACAAAGGTTAATGTACTTTTTTTTTAAATTTTTTAAACTGAAATGGATTAGTTCCCGCCTTTTGCCGCTTGGCGCCGCACTGGTCGCGACGAACTTGATTGTGATTGGTTAATACACGTTTTGTTATTGCACGCTGCGTATTTCGAAAGGTAAGATTATATATATTTATATATTTCTAATTATGTTTTTTTTTTCTATATAGCTTGCTACGTATATTTTACTATATATGTTTGTTCCATGCAATAGTTTAATACTTATTAGCATTTATATTGTAAGCAGCTTCTATTCACTTTTAATAACTGCTTTTTTTTAGGGGTAGGCTCAATTTATTGGGCAGTTTTTTCATACAAATTAGACAAAGGTATACTGTTTGATTCTCATAAAAGGAATATTCATTTTGTATTATATATTCATATAATCATTTACGATTTAGATTATTGTTTAGAAATAATTTTCTAATTTCTAATTATGTTTTTTTTCTGTATAGCTTGCTACATATATTTTACTATATATGTTTGTTCCATGCAATATTTTATATTGTAAGCAGCTTCTATACATTTTTAATAACTGATTTTTTTAGGGGTAGGCTCAATTTATTGGGCAGTTTTTTTTCAACCAAATTAGACTTTTTTTTAGGCCTTCTTCCATTGTCTTTTTTTTTTGCTGTCATTTGTTTAGGTAGTATTTATATTTATCTGCTTCATAATATGTAGCTGCTCATATATATCTATATAAACTCAATTTATTGGGCAGTTTTTTCAACCAAATTAACTTTTTTTTTAGGCCTTCTTCCATTGTCTTTTTTTTTTGTTTTGCTGTCATTTGTTTAGGTAGTATTTATATTTATCTGCTTCCTAATATGTAGCTGCTCATATATATCTATATATGTTCTACTCATATTTATTGTGCATATTTTTTCAGCAATAGGCTCAATTTATTGGGCAGTTTTTTTCAACCAAATTAGACTTTTTTTTTTAGGCCTTCTTCCATTGTCTTTTTTTTGCTGTCATTTGTTTAGGTAGTATTTATATTTATCTGCTTCATAATATGTAGCTGCTCATATATATCTATATAGGCTCAATTTATTAGGCAGTTTTTTCAACCAAATTAACTTTTTTTTTAGGCCTTCTTCCATTGTCTTTTTTTTTTGTTTTGCTGTCATTTGTTTAGGTAGTATTTATATTTATCTGCTTCCTAATATGTAGCTGCTCATTTATTTATTGTGCATATTTTTTAAGCAAATTATACTTTTTTTTTTTTACGTCTTCTTCCATTTGATTTTTTTTTAATCAGTTGTTTTACGTTTTCACTGAGTTTTATGCATTTTTCCCCTCCTTCCAGATTATTTCTATGCATTTTTTTATTTTGGCCTTAGTCATGAGTCGAGCTTATTTTAATACACTATTTTTAATTTTTTTCTTCATTCTCAGACCTTGATATTTTACATTTTTCAGTTATCCTTATTTTTATTTTTACTAATGCTTTGTGTTTGTAGGTATGCCAAGCCATAGGAGAAGCAATCTTTCTCAGCGTTCCAATAGCTCTAGGGTTCAGCATGCTTACAGACTGCGCGAAACCAGAGGACAGAATATTAGAAGATTGCGTGCACAGTCTGCGCGTCAAGCCGCTGTGCGGTCGTTAGAGACACCTGATCCCATCCATTCTCGCTTACAGGCTCATTCAGAAATATATTCTTCTACTCGGAGGAATACTAGAACAAATAATTTTTTCAGCAGCGTTTGGTCTTCTATGGAAAATGCAGGTTTTAATTATTCTGTTGCTGTTGAATACTTTAAGCACCCTTTAATTTCCCTTGGGATTATGGACACTACATGCAGGTTTTGTGGGGCCTTAAGATGGAAAGATGAGTCTTCTGGAATGTGCTGTTCAAACGGGAAAGTCCGTTTGCCATTAATTGACTTACCTCCCGAGCCACTTCGCAGCCTATTATCTGGAGAGAATTCTGATTCAGTCCATTTTTTGCGTAATATTCGCAAATATAATTCCTGCTTTCAAATGACATCATTTGGAGCTGAAAACCAAACCCACTCTGTTACTTTTCCAACCACATTTTCTATCCAAGGCCAGGTCTACCACAGAATAGGTTCACTTATGCCATCTGAGAACCAGCCAAGTAGATTTCTTCAGATCTATTTTATGGGCAATGATGATGATGATGATATTCAGACTGATCGAAGATGCCAGCAAATACAGGGAGTACGTCGTAATATTGTACAGGGTTTGCAGCGCATGTTGCACCAACACAATCTACTGGTTCAACAGTTTAAAACTTCACTTGAAAATCTCCCCAGTGATGCCTACAGAGTTGTTGTAAATGCTGATCGGACACCTCCTGGTCAACATCCTAGACGGTATACTGCTCCTACAGCTAATGAGGTTGCGGTTGTCTTAGCTGGTAATCAGTTTGGCTCACGTGACATTGTTTTACATCAGCGCGATAATTTGCTGCAACATGTTAGCGACACACATCGCTTTTATGATGCCCTTCAATATCCTTTAATTATCTGGAAAGGCCAAGAAGGATATTCTTTTCATATTCCTCAGATCGACCCAAACACTAGACAGCCTTTGTCAAGTAAAGTGTCTTCTATAGATTTTTATGGCTATTTTATTATGGTTCGCCGAAATAGTCCAAATGTCATTGTTCAATTTGGCCAGCTCTTTCATCAATTCCTGGTCGATATGTATGCGAAGGTAGAAAGTGAGCGTTTGCGCTATATTACGCTGCACCAGAGAAACTTGCGTGCAGAGAGTTATATTCATTTGCGCGGTGCCCTGTCAACTGATGCAAATATTAACCCTAATAGCTTGGGTCAAAGGATCATTTTACCATCAAGTTTTGTCAATAGTCCCAGGTATTTGGCAGAATATACGCAGGATGCTTTTTGTTATGTTCGGAAATTTGGGCGTCCAGATCTTTTTATTACTTTTACAAGTAACCCCTCTTGGGAAGAGCTATCTGCAGCGTTGCTACCAGGACAAAAACAGCTGGATAGACATGATATCACAGCTCGGGTTTTTCGGCAAAAATTAGTTAAATTTATTGGGGCTCTAACAAAAGGCCAATTGTATGGAGCAACAGTTGCGTGGATGTATTCTGTTGAATGGCAGAAAAGGGGACTTCCTCATGCTCACATATTAGTTTGGCTAGCAAATAAGCTCCGTCCCACTCAGATAGACTCTGTTATATGTGCTGAGTTTCCAGATCCTATTCAAGACCCGCTATTGTATAACATTGTGGTTAAGAATATGATACATGGGCCTTGCGGTGAGTACAACCCTGTGTCCCCCTGTATGAAGAATAGTAGCTGTTCTAAAAAATATCCAAAACAGTTTTTGCTGGAAACCCAGACTAATGAGAATGGTTATCCTTTATATAGGAGACGCGCACCTGAAGCAGGTGGCTTTACTGCAAAGGTTAAAATACGTGGACGCGAAGAGGTCACAATTGACAATCGTTGGGTGGTGCCTTATTCTCCTTTGCTATCGAAGATGTTTTGTGCATATATCAATGTTGAGAACTGTAGTTCTGTTAAGGCAATGAAATATATTTGCAAATATGTCAATAAGGGCAGTGATCAAGCTATTATTAATTTACGCAGAGAAGGTAGAGGTCCTGACCCTCAAAATGAGGTGCGAATGTATCAGTGTGCCAGATACATAAGCAGCAATGAAGCTGTTTGGCGTCTTCTCAGCTTCCCTTTACACCAACGCCATCCAGCTGTTATCCATTTAGCTGTGCATCTTGAGAATGGAGAACGGATATATTTCAATCAAAACACTCTTGCCCATCGAATGCGTAATCCACCAAGGACAACCCTGACTGCATTTTTTTCATTATGCCAAACTGATTCCTTTGCTCTATCCAGATGTTCCCCAATACTACACTTGGAATTCTTCTGCCCACGAATGGAGAAGGCGCGTTCAAGGCAAGCTGGTCGAAGGACAGCCTGGAGTGAAGAGATCAGACACTATTGGACGGGTTTACGCTGTGCATGTCAGTAACTTTGAATGCTTTTGTTTACGTATGTTACTACATAACATCAAGGGACCAACTTCCTTCGCATATTTGAAGATTGTTAATGGCAATCAATACGAAACATTTAGAGAAACATGCGCAGCTCTTGGATTATTGGAGAATGATAACCATTGGGTTGTCACAATGGATGAGGCCGTTCTTTGTCAGGCTCCTACAAGAGTAAGGCAATTGTTTGCCATATTAATTTCTACGTGCACAATTTCGAACCCTCAGCAGTTATGGATTACCTATAGAGATGAGATGGCAAGTGATATTCTTCATCGTTATCAGCTTCTCGATTCCTCCATCAGGTATAATGATCTGATATATAATGAAACATTGTGTAACATTGAGGATCGTGTCGTATCTATATGTGGGAAGAAACTGCAGGAATTAGGCTTAGGAGCACCCAGGAGAAATGTGGTTACCAATTCTGACATTTTGAGAGAACTTGCGTATGATACGGCAGAACTTGAAGACAATGTTGCATCCATGCTGCCCAAACTCTTGCCAGAACAAATAAGAGTTTTTGATGCTGTCTTAGCAAAAATTAATTTGTCACAACCCATAATTATATTTTTAGATGCGCCGGGGGGAACAGGTAAAACATTTCTTTTGAATCTTCTATTAGCAATGATTAGGAAGGAACAAAATATTGCCATTGCTGTTGCTTCCTCAGGGATAGCTGCAACATTGCTTGCGGGCGGAAGAACTGCACATTCAGTGCTGAAATTACCTCTGACTTTTGCAGAGGGCCAGACTGCTGTTTGCAATATACGAAAAAATAGTGATAAAGCTTCACTCTTATGTAGCTGTAAGTTGCTGGTTTGGGATGAGTGCACCATGGCCCATAATATTGCCTTGGAAGCCCTTGATCGGACATTACAGGATATCCGTGATGATCCACAACCCATGGGTGGTTTAGTAGTGCTTTTGGCCGGTGATTTCCGACAGACTCTTCCAGTAGTCACTAGAGGTACACCTGCTGATGAGCTGAATGCCTGTTTAAAGTCTTCTTATCTTTGGAGCCATATTGTGAAAATGCACCTCACAGTCAACATGAGAGTTCAACTCCATAATGATACCACTGCTGCACAATTTGCAGACGAACTCTTAAAGATAGGAGAAGGTCAACTAGAAACTGATTCCGAGGGTAATATCCAGTTTTCAAATACTTTTTGCCAAGTGGTGGAATCTTCAGAAAGTCTGTATGAAAAGGTTTTCCCTAATATAGGTGTAAACTATTTATCTGAAGAATGGTTATGTGCCTGCACTATTTTAGCCCCCAAAAATAGCACTGTGCTAGAAATAAATAATACAATATTAAATTCAATCCCGGGTGAAAGCAAAATCTATAGATCAATTGATACAATGGTTGATCCTGATGAATCTGTGTCGTATCCCCCTGAATTTTTGAATTCACTAGAATTGTCTGGTACACCTTCACACAAAATTGTACTAAAAGTTGGTGTGCCAGTAATTTTAATACGAAACCTTGATCCACCACGTCTCTGCAATGGCACTAGATTATGCATCACTCAAATGGGCACTAATGTTCTCCAGGCTCGGATTTTAACTGGCTCTTTTCGAGGGGAAGAGGTCCTTATTCCTAGAATACCTATTATTCCAAATGATCTGCCTTTTAAGTTTAGACGCTTGCAATTCCCAGTTATGGTTGCCTTTGCTATGACAATTAATAAATCTCAGGGTCAAACATTGCAAGTAGTTGGTGTGCATCTTGAGTCTCCCTGTTTCTCGCATGGGCAACTCTATGTAGCATGCTCCCGTGTTTCCAGCCCTAAAAATTTATTTGTCTTTAGTTCTACTTTTAGCAAGACACGCAATATTGTTTATCAGGGGGCTTTGATCTAGATTTAGACCATTTTTAAAGAGATTTCTTCGAATAATGATTTTGGGAAGCTTGCCTTTTGTAAATACATAATTTGTTATCATTATTGCTCTACTGTTGTTTCATCAATAAAGATTTTTTTACTTTATTTTATTTTAATTTTTTCACATTTAATTCATTTACATAACTCTATTCTTGAAAATTGTTTTTTTTTTATGGTATCAACATTTCTGGTTCAATTAAAGGTTTTGTTAGCCTGCAACACACCTTATCATAGCTCATTGCATTTATCAGGATAACTTTGCTGTTTTGATTTTTACACCATTAGTATTTTCATGCCTCTATAATATTATATTTGTTTGCAGAATTTTATAGACAATTTGGTTTGGGTTATGTACATTAAGAATTTGTAAAAATATAAAGGTCAAAGTTTTACAACAACAAAAAAATTTGGAACACCATTTCTCTCCCATTTAATTTAATGATGCTTCATTTATGATTTTTAGAATTGCATTATTTTTATGCATATTATTTTTAAAAATTTGTGTTAGCAAGACATGGAATATTGTTAAGTTAATGTAATATTAACAGAAACTTTACCAACCCGTGAAGCGTTAGCTCCAGTCTTTTACCGCTGGGGGCAGCACTGTTAGAGCTAATAAATGCTTTCGATTGGTGCTTACTTTTACATGCTGTTTGTTTTTAGACTAAATTGATACACATCAAGTTAGCATTTTTTCATGCTTCAAAAGTTAAGATTATATTTTTAACGTTTCATAATACTTTTTCAAATTAAAGCCGGAAATAATATTGCTTTTTCCCATCCTGCAGGTCTACATTACACTGCAACATGCCATCATAACTCTGGATTTTGGCATTGATATTTATATAATGTGAAAGTACTGTTTGCTACCTTAAGCTCTGGAGAGATTATAATGTGTCTACAGATCCATCATGTGGAAATCACACCATAGTGAAAATGCATTTAGCTGGTAGCAATGTATCACATTTGTAGACATGTGGTGCGCTTACAGTAAAAGCAGTCGCTACCTACCCACCATGGTTATCATGGCCTGTACCACGCGTACTAGGGAGGATTAAAAAAAAAGGAAGCAAGACCGAATACAAATAATTACATTATGTGTGGTTTCAGTTACATTTTGGCTATCTTCAGACAAAGGTACTGAATACATTCAGTAATTTTGTCTTTATATGGCAACAATGCTGTTACTGAAACATCACACACATATATATATTTTTTTATTTGGTCTTGCTTTTTTGGTATTTTTACAATTGCCCTTGACTATTAGAAAATTATGCAAATTTCCTTTTTATTTTATATACCATTTTAAAAATTATATTCTTTTGTTAAAATATCCAATTTCCCACACTTTTCTAAAACTGCAACAATAACTAATACAAAATTCTTCCAAGTCCAGGTATTTCAATATTGCAGAAATATATTACATTTATAAAAGTTGCTTAACTGTTTAGATATGTAAATGCCGGATTAGGTGCCCTTTAAAATGTTTGCTCTGGCTGTTTCTTCTTGGACAGCCGAGAGTGAAGTGGACAAAGTGAAATTTTCAGGTTGTGCCGACCATTTTCCTTTATTCACACTAATCATTAGATTTTTTTTTATTTCTAAGAATAAAAGCCCAGTTTGGTTACTTGCACTCACTGGAGGGGTTGGACTTTTTCAAGAATCAGGAGCCATTGGGGCAATTTTTTTTTTTCAGAACAAAGTGTCTGAATCTGCATTCGATGACCCCGGGTCATGGTTTTTAAAAATTAACAGTTTAGACCACTCCTCCAAACAGCACTCTTATCATTATATGTGTTTGTGAAATGGATCCTATATTTCAGATTTTTTTACACGCATTTTCAATATTGCTGTTTGCAATTTATCTCCATTTTGCTGAAAGAAAATTCATTACATTGAGTTTACAAACAGTTGGGGCCTCTATTCATTCATGAGTAAACCTCGCTCGAACACTACCCAGGCGAAGCCGGGTCCAGTCGGGTAAAACCCGGGCGTTGCCCGGGCCACTCGGCTAGTCTTCTATATAAATGGTAATTTCATAAGTGGTGTTCGCTAAAAACTTTCGTTACAATGCATCAATTTCGACCAAATTTTCAACATTTATGTAAAACGAGATGGAGCAGGTTTTGCTTAACATCAAAATATTTTTCCTAACTTTAAAATACATAACTTTGCTGTTATCGATAAAATACAAAAAAATTCAACAGAGTTAATTTTATTTATATATAAATACAAAAAAAAAATTCAGCAATTCATTCAACTCAATCTAAAAAAATATTCAAAACAAGCAATTTTAAGATAACACCATATGTAAAACAGTCGGCCAAGAAAACAACAACGATATTACATCTTTCTCACATATTCACACACAATCTTGATTAATAAGTAAAACTAATCTTTAGCATTGTTTATAATACTTCATAATATATAATATTCGTTAGGCAAACTTTCACTCGGATAAAACCCGGGCGAAGCCAGGTACACATCCGCTAGTATATTATATATATATAGTCACGAGAGTCTTTCCTGATCAGTCAGTCATTGGACGGCCGCCTCTATCACGGATGCGCGCGCACAGGGAGGTCACGTGCTCGCCGGCAGCCAACAGGCGCGCAGGGGGGGGGGGGGGGGGGGGGGGCATTACGTCACTCAAGGTCACCTACGCGCCCACGATGACACGTGATCGTAGCCGTCCAATAGGAGGGCGCCGGCCATCCGTGACAGAGGCGGCCTATGACCGATTGATTAGGATTAGGATATGCATTTATTTAAGGCGCCAATTTATAATTGTAACAAATAGTATTTGAATAAAAACATTCAATCGGGTAAAACACGGGCGTTGCCCGGGTCATTCGGCTAGTATATATATATAGTATATATACTATAAGGTAATGGTCCTCATATATTATATTAAAAAAAAGTATAGATAGGACTATATATAGAATATACGGTTCCGTAAGGACCAGTTCAAATAAATTGATGATGTGAGTTATTATGGGAAAGCATTTCCACCATCTTCAGACAAGGGACTTATGTCTTTGTCTGATGAAGCTGATTTTTCCATTTATGTTATGACGCACATTCTTAACTTGTTTGAATTTAATCGTACTTTCTTGTAGTTCCAATTAATCCTTATCCTCTCGTCCTACTAATATCTTATTATTTTCCTGCAGTCCTATTATTTAGAGTGTATGAACACAATTTGGACTATAATCTGAACCTACCAACATCAGACAAAGTTTATTTTTCTATGTTCTTTAATGTTAGATTTCCTGTTCCCTTGTCGACGCACATTGTTAAAGGCTTGGGATATGATCATTTTTTCCTATATTTATAATAATCGTTTAACTGTATTACTAATTTCTTATCAGTCTCTTACAGCCCTTATACCCAAAAAGAATAAACACAATTTGATTTAAAGTTTAACACTAAGGGATAAGTATGTATCAATCTGATTAAGTCTAGGGAGAGAGAACCGAATCAATTTAACTTCTGAACTGAAAAAACATTTTTTGAGTAAGGTTTGAAAGTGCAGAAGATGACAATGTCTTAGTTCATTAGTTGATTTTTGTAGTATCTAAGGCTCAGCTATTACCCTATCTCCGTTCCAACCTAAATTTGCTTTCTATTTGGTCGAAGAGGTATGGTTTGGCAGTAATGGAGTAAGGGCCGAAACTGCTGCTCAGGTCTTCATCTGAAGAGGCCCACCTGAGTACCATCCTCTTTCCATCTGGTCTAACCTTTATGGTTTTCAACTGGTCTAACCCTTAAGGTTTTCATCCTTCCTAATTTTATATATTATCTTATATCGTGTCCTCCACATTTACACTAGATTGTCTTTAAAATAAGCTTATATAAAAAAAGAAAATTCCAAAAAATATATATATATACAAAAATCTTACTTCTCTCATCAAGAGAGAAAATAGAGCAAAAAAATACTTCTCTCTCTCTAATTAGCTTTATTTTATATTTGGAAAATTATTATCGTGGTTCTGTCTTTGCTCTTCTCTTTAAAACTTTCTCTTCGCTTATTCCTTTTTTCACCCAGCCTATGACGCGTAACTGCCGATGCTTTGCTGGTGTTACCTTTTTTTTTCTTTTTTAAAAATATAATCTAACTAATTATTTATTACAAAAAAAAAAAAAAAAAAAAAAACCTCACACATTTAAACTAAATAAAAATATTTATTAATCTTAAAAATTTTCATAACTATACTATTTGATACAGAATTAGCTTGCTGTTCTGACTCAAAATTAATTCAAAATCTGTTGTTCTTAATAGTTTACTTTTCCTCTATTTTCCAAATATAAAAGAATTACTATTAATATATATATATATATACTAAGCGAATGACCCGGCTTCGCCCGAGAAATCCTTTGGGTGCAATTTCCTTCATACTAAAAGTATATCAATAATAAATATTAGAAGTGCCATAGAATAGCAATACAGAAGTAACACATAAACTACAGGAAAAAAGTGTGTGTGATGGCAAAAATTGTATTATATTAGTGTTTAGGTATTTGATTTAATTAATATAGTTGATATAATAGTATATATTTATATTATATTTTTTATAAATGAGTTTTAAAAATTGTAAAAAAAAATGCATCGGCCAGGAATCGAACCCGGGCCGCCTGCGTGGCAGGCGAGCATTCTACCACTGAACCACCGATGCTTTAAAAAAATGGCCATATTTAGGTATTCATTCCATTCCGGATTAGTCCGCGTAAAAAAAAATTCAAATTAAAAAAATAAATAGCCAAAAATACTAATCAAAATGCAGCCGAAAATTTTCCTCAGGTTTATAAAAAGCGACATGCAAAATTTGGTACCAATTGGTTCAGTAGTTTTTGAGTTTATCGCGAAACAGACAGACAGAAATTGACTTTAATATATATAGATATAATATATATATATACATATGTCATAATATATGCTCTTCCAGGATTAATAAAACAAACCTACAGTCAACGAGAGAGAGATGGGCAGCTAAAGCGAGTCACTTTAGACATCACGACATTCCAAAGTGGCGGCAAAAGGGGCCCGCCCGTCAACACCTGAGGACTATTTTTGGGACAGATAGTCGGGGGGTGGTGACCACACAAGACGGTCGTTCAGGGGACATCGCTCGCTCTCCCTCTCTCTCTCGGATGGCTTCCAGATTCCTCTTCCAACTCGTCGTGTGATTATTTCTCTCCTCACCACATTATTACCACTATATTGTCACATTGAAAGTCGACAGGATAAGACCTGGCCGGGAAGCAAATCACTCATATACCAGAGTATGAAGAAACAAGAAGCCAAGCCACGATGATCGGCCAAACCCAACTCAACTGTAACCACTCCTCTTCGAGCCCTCAACCCCTTCCTCGCCAACCTTTGAACCGTTACCCAGAAGAAGTGATCACCTACGACGGAGAAGGAGCTGCCACACACTTCTCCCAGCACTAGATCTGCCCAAGAACGACCACCGTGCCAGGGCAGGACACCTTCCACCATCATGGACAAGACTCCGCCATATCCCTGCCGCTACTGTGATGTACAAAACTGGTAAGCACAATGTCACAGACAGAACTCTCCCGAAGCTCAATGAACTTACCTGCGCCCTAAACCAACATAACTCGTGAGTGTAATTGTTTTAACTCCTACCATTCATTCTTTAAATAAGTCATTCCTTGTAAATTGTCCCAATATTTCCATAATTAGCTCAATATGTGTGAATATGTAAAAATATTTAATATTTCCATTTATCTCTCCACCCCTATTAACAGTGATCTTATTATCCATATTATATCTAGCTATGTGAAACCCATTTAATTAGTTACCTTACCAGTAGAATGTAACAATCGTCATTTTAATTAAATAATTTCCATTTTAACGTAACTCTTTAAAAAAAAGGAATTCTACCTATTGATGCTTTACGATTTTTACTATTAACAATAGATTTTTCATAATCAACTTATCTATCTGCCCCTTAATGCCCCTCTCATTCTTACAACTTTGTTAACCTTATACCAGCTCAGGACCTTTATAGAGAATTATTGATTAATCAATTATCAAACTTCTATATTGTCATTTCAAAATCCTAACCTTCGCCCTTCATTTATGATAATATATTTCGTAGTTCATCTCTAGCATATCCACCGACCCACACCATCTAGCCAATGGCGTGTTCGTCACAGGGTGCAGATTGACTAACTGCTAGATATTTATCAACCCCTTTTTGTTCGCACTTGAACAATCTGCATCGAGCGACACAGTTCGCTTCTTCTCCTCGCGCCACACGTTCGCCACACGGAGACTGTCTTCAAATTTATGTTTGTCCCTTGTTCAAACCAGCACGATATAGCCTACCTCCGATATTTCCCACGGAGGTACTTTAAACATCGTCGCTGATTCTGTCCGGTCCGTCATCATTTCGCGCAGACATGGGTCTTACGTTCAACTCACCGCGAAATCATCACCCTGCACAAGCTCCCACGACGGCTCAAACACCTCGTGTCCGAGCAGCTTGTCACTTGTAACGGACAACGCAGTCCTCGTCCCAATTTTTGGCACTGTGCGCGCATACTTCCCGATTAAATATAAGTCCATTCGACTTACTCACCTACACACGGGACTTTTCCCCTCGGACTCGCTACACAAGTAACTGCATAGATAAGGTAGAATGGCCCAGGGCAAGTTTCCCCTCGCTCTGTTCGCCAAGGTTCTAACATTGTATGTAGTTCTGTATTTAACTCAGTCCTGAGCTCACACAATTGCCAACCTCAATCTCATTTCTCGTACTCTACACTTATAGCATAGAAAGCCCATGACAAGTTTCCCCTTGCCATGTCCGCCTGAAAAATATCTTAAAGTGCAGAGTACCCCAGTCTTAATGATCTTCAGAATTCCATCATATGCATGTGACTCTTCTTCCCCTTGTTCACACTCCTCAATAACATTTCCCTGATAGTACATTAGATTTTGTTGTATATAGCCTTTTATAACCTTGATATTTTCAAAGATTTCCTTAAATGTCAAACTCTCCGGTGTTGTAAAACTGCTTGTAAATAATATTTACTTGTGTACTATACAATATTTTATTTACATAAAACTATGTCACCATTACCTTAACTAATTTCAACTGTAAAATTATTTTCTCTATTCCTGGCTTCTCCAGCTTTAAGTATACTCAAACCATGTTCAGCCTTCTTCAACGGGGGCCATATGTCATAATATATGCTCTTCCAGGATTAATAAAACAAACCTACAGTCAACGAGAGAGAGAGAGATGGGCAGCTAAAGCGAGTCACTTTAGACATCACGAATTCCAAAGGGGCGGCAAAAGGGGCCCTCCCGTCAACACCTGAGGACTATTTTTGGGACAGATAGTCGGATATATATATATAAACAGTCAAATAGATATTCCTAGAACCTAATTATCATCCATAGTATCAGACTTCAAGAACAACCCACCAACGGTCTATTCGTTATACACTGCAGGGATGCGCATCAAAATCTTGAATAAGCAATTTGAAAAAGAAAGACATTCATCTTCTCAAAATATTGCGTATATAATTTGTTCCAAATACACTTTTCGAATCAAATCCAAAATAGGTTATTTTTGATGATATTCAATAAATTATTGTCCAAAAAGGCATGCAGCCTCAAATCATCACTACCTAACCATTGATACCATCCATATATTTGAAATTACAATATGAAATTGATAGAAAATGCAGATATATATAATTACATAGAATGAAACATAAATCTTCTGCAATGAATTGCTTTTAATGGTATGAATTAGTTAATTTTCAAGTCACTTAACATTCATCCTCGATCCTGTTAGAATTAAATTATTAAATACAAATATAACACTTAAATATAAATAAAGAACGCGATATAATATTAATACACTTTTTTAAATCGTCTAAAGAAGTTACAATAAAATAAAAAGAGAAAAAATATGAAAACTTACTGGTGTATACTGTGAAAAGTATTAGAGACGAATTGAATGTTTTGTCGCAAAAAAAGAATCACTACAAATAATATAATTCAAAACTATTAGACGCGTATTATTCTTTTGAAAAATAAGCAATTTCAAAACAAATAAACAAAAGAATCATACGCTTCTGTTAGCCAATCTTCTTCTGGCTGGTTCTCTGATGTTGCTCACTCTTCTGCCTAGAGGTATAGTCAGCGCCGAGGTCTTGTCCTAAATGAAGCGGGCTTTCCGAGCTCTAACTACTGTGAAAGCACGAATCTCACAAAAGCTCAACTTAACACGTATTTTATTTTCAACCACACTATATATACAATAAATTCACACACGTGACCAGGCACTCCTAGTCAAATATAATATAAACATATATACACAGAGTTACATTAAAATAATAATAATAAACTCTAACATTCCTCCCCGAGTTGATGGGTCACATCAAATTCCAGAGGGGCCACCGGGAGCAGCACCAGCTTCACCAAGGGTCTTCGGAGCACTCCAACCGATGTCCGCACCGAAACAACCCGCACCAGGCCGTCCCTCCCAGGATGTGTCTCCACCACTCTGCCCATAAGCCACTTTGCAGGGGGCATTCTTTCCTCTTTTATCAATACTAACGTATTTATGTCGACATTGGGAGAGATGGTCTTCCACTTAGTGCCATCATTAGCTAACACGGCAGCTAGTTCTTTTAATTGATTTTGAGCCAGATAGAAACATGTACGTAACTGTCGTGCAGCTCCCACAAAAGATGTTCCTTGATCACCATATAGCCGAGTGCAATGTCCTCCTCGCGCTACAAATCGCTTAAAGGCCGACATGAAGGTGGGTGTAGAGGCATCGGTGACCAATTCAAGATGTACTGCTCGGGTCACAAAGCACACAAATAGACAGATGTTGCCCTTGTCAGTCTTTCGGCCTCTACCCTTGGACAATCGAAGGTTCACAGGTCCAGCATGATCTACACCACTGATTGAAAAGGGTTTACCCGGTGTTAATCTCTCCTTGGGTAAATCGCTCATTAGCTGGCCTGGAGTGACGCGATTGTATCGACAACATGTCACGCACTCTCGAATGCATCTCTTCACCTGATCTTTTACTCTCAGTATCCAATACTTCTGTCTCAATATGGACAGCATCAGGTGCACACTTCCGTGCAAAGTCCGCATATGAACCACTTGAACAATCATCTGAGCCACCTTTCCTGATGAAGGCACTAGCGCAGGATGTTTTTGTTCATATGTCATAGATGGAGCCCATCTTAATCTACCGCCGACTCTAAGGATTCCTTGATCGTCGAGGAACGGTGTTAAACCATAAATCTTGCCCGTGCGCTTCACTGATCCTAAAGTGGTCAAACTTCTTATTTCTTCCCTGAAATGCTGGCACTGAATTGCTTGAAGTATTTTCCTATGAGCATTTCTCAGTTCGGCTGTGGTTAAGTGCGACTGATATCGCTCCGCACTGTAGCGGCAGTTATGGCAAAAACGCAATATCCAGGCCACTTTTCGGATATATCCATCAAAGGTTGAGCTCATCTCTCCGATAGCCACCAAGAAAGGTGTTTCACTGATGGCATGAACACTCAGGAGCTTAGTTTGACTTTGGTTCTCAAACACAGGAAGCTTTCTGGGCCATTCTGTTGATTCTGCTGATAACCAGGTAGGTCCCGTCCACCAGATGGAAGACTGTTTCAGCTCGGACCCCAGAATTCCTCGCGAGGCAATATCCGCTGGATTATCTCCTGTGGGAACATAGCGCCACTCCCTGACTTGTGGACAACTCTGAATCTCCGCGACACGATTGCCGATGAAAGTGGGGAGATTTCCAGACATAGTTCTTAACCAACTCTAGACTATGGTAGAATCGGACCAACAGGTAGCACTCTCCCTTTTGATATTCAATTCTTCCATTATATATTTCACTTGTCTGGTCAGCAGAAGAGCTGCGCACAATTCTAAGCGTGGAATTGACATCTTCCGCATGGGAGCCAACTTAGTCTTTGATGCCAACAGTCTTACACTGACTCCATCATCAGTGGGAATTCTTATGTAGACAGCTGCCGCATAGGGGTCTTCAGCGGCATCACCGAATCCATGCAATTTTATTCCCTGGGTATTCCTTCCGAGACCCAACCATCGGGGTATTCTCCAACTTCCTATTAATCAGTCCATGTTTCAATCAATGATTCATCCATCGGATCATCCCAATGTAATCCCGTTATCCACAACCTTTGAACCATTATTTTTCCTGTTACAAGGACAGGTGCCAACGATCTTAAGGGATCTTCTAACTTGGCGATGAAGGAAAGCATTTCGCGTTTGGTAGTCACCGATGTCTTTTCCAACGACTGAACGTCATATAGAAAAAAGTCTTCACTTTGGATCCATCCCAAACCCAATGTCCTTATAACATTGGACTGTTCAAATGTAATCTTTTGTGCGCAATGTTCTCTCGCAATGTTGCCCAAAATCGTCAGATCAATTTCTTTAGAATCTGTGGTTTCTAGGGCTTTGAAGGTGATTGAGGCCGGAGAGGGTTCGTTTCTTCCAGTGTCTTCCTCTTCCAAGTCTATGCTGGATTCTTCTTTCTTCATGCAAAGTATTTTGGAAGATATGGCTTTAGGGCTCTTTGTTTGAGCTCTTACCTCTACATCGCTTGAAGCCCCCACTCCAGAACCCTCCACATCAAGAGGCTCTGAAGGTTGAGAATCCTCAATTGCAGACTTTTCGTCAGAATCTTCTACTGCAATTTCTGGAACCTCTTGAGAACCTTGAGCTTTACCTTTTGAAGAATCAGGATCTGATGCTAAGGCATCGTCTGCAGGCTTAGAGGTATCGTCCGAAGGCCCAGAGGTATCGTCTGAAGGCCCAGAGGTATCGTCTGCAGGCTTAGAGCAGTCATAGGATTCCGAAATCTTCTTTAGAGATCTCAAACCGCTCAATATTAGTCCTATAATCTACCGGATTCGCAATCCTTTCCAGTTTAGCACTTTTACCAGACTTTTCTAGAGACTTGTCTCCTAAATTAAGACCTTTCGCCGGAGTAGGCACTTGCCCCTTTGGAGAACTGGCCGGAGTATATAATATTGGAGTTACTACAGCTCCAGAAACAGGTACCTTCGATACAAGTTGCATTTTATTGTTTGGAAGATATTTGCCAAATGAACCTTTGATGTACGGGGCACTTAATTAAAATCGTCTACAACGATTTCCCGCCCAAAAACCATCAGTTGTCCATCTTCTTCTTCCAAAGAAATCTGAGGTAGTCCCAATCATTCTCCTTGATGGCCATCAACCGGAAATATCTTCCCATGTCGGCCAAAACTCCGAATTTATTTTCCCGAAGTTTTATCCTTCTCTCAGGGATTCCTCTCAATAGACTGGGTTTCCTCCTTAAATATCGTTTCAACGAGAGTCCGTTGCGTCCTCGACAGGAAGCGTCGTCAAATACTGGCCGCACAGACGCAGCCTTGGATTCACACCCAAATACAGGGCGATCAGGCAAATAGCATCCTTTTACTTTAAATTCTACATCTCCAGTCTGTCCCGCTTCCACCAATTTCCTCGATGCTGGAACTCTGACAACTCTTTCCTCAATATCATCAATGGACTCAGCTTCACCATCTGAAATCTCCACTTGATTAGCGCCCTCAGCTACCGCTTTAGAATTGCTCACCGATTCATAAGCCTCAATTGCAGTTTTAGAATCCCCTACTTCATTGTCCTTGGTTTCAGCTTCTGAGTCTTTCCCATTCTCTAAATCTGCGTCTTGCCTATCCGCCACCTTTGAATCGGTACCTTGTTCTGCATCTAGCTTTTCTGCCATCTTTGAATCAGTACCTTGTTCTGCATATAGCTTTTCTGCCATCTTTGAATCGGTACCTTGTTCTGCATATAGCAGCTTCACTTCTTCAGTGTTCTTTGAATCCATTCCTTGTTCCACATCCAGCCCTTTCTCTTCATCTGCTTCAACGGATTCTTTCTCAACTTCAGCCCTATGACTTTCGTCAACTTCTACAACAGACTTCTTCTTGACTTGAGCCTTTTCACCGTCTTCAGCAAAATGCCTTTTACTACTTGAGCCTTTTTACTTTCTTCAACGGAAATCTGCTTGGATGTCTCTTCTACCATTTGCTCGGATGATACCACAATCCCAGCATCTTCCTTAATAGAAGCTGGATCAACTCCCTTCATCAAGGTAATTCCTACAACCCTTGGCTTCTCACTCATCCTGAATTCCAAACTGCTTCCATCGTAGATCCTCATATCCAATTTGGGCAGTCGGCAAACTCCCGTTCCAGGCAGCGAGCCCTTTTTCGAACTAGCACCATGGAGGGCTTCCGTATCCTTCATCAGAGAGCTGAGGAAGTGATTTATCTTACTTTCAAGACCTATCCACTTCAGATCATACTGGCTCACTGTATCCTTCTCCTCCTCTAGTACCTTGTAATCAATTTCCTCATCGTCCAGCATCAAATTCCAGATCAACCCATCTTCTTCCCGAAGATCTGCTATATACTTTTCGATGAGTATATAATTCGTTCCTACCATAATTTCAGAAGGAGTTTCTTCATCCAACTCCGCTTCTGCCTTTTTGATCAACTTGGAAATAATCGTTCTTTTAACGGCTCTACTTCTTAATGCCCGCTTCATTCTCTAGCCTTGGTGATGTTCTCAACTTAACCATTTATCCCTTAACGCATTATACCTCGGCCTTATCTTTTTAATCCAATTTGCAAAACATTTTTTTTGCAAAACTTTCTTAAAACTTATTTACATAAATTCTTCTTTGTTCTAATCTTGCTTAAATTTGCATAAGCCTTTTTTCTTGATTCTCTTAATATCAACAAATTGAATTTACGAATTTTTAACTTTTAAACTTTTGAGTGAACCTTTCTAAATCCGGTAACTTGAATCCGGTAACTTAAATCCGGTAACTTATATCCGTAAACTTAAATCTTGTAGCTTAGATCCGGCTCGAGGGACCAAAATGTTAGCCAATCTTCTTCTGGCTGGTTCTCTGATGTTGCTCACTCTTCTGCCTAGAGGTATAGTCAGCGCCGAGGTCTTGTTCTAAATGAAACGGGCTTTCCGAGCTCTAACTACTGTGAAAGCACGAATCTCACAAAAGCTCAACTTAACACGTATTTTATTTTCAACCACACTATATATACAATAAATTCACACACGTGACCAGGCACTCCTAGTCAAATATAATATAAACATATATACACAGAGTTACATTAAAATAATAATAATAAACTCTAACACTTCTATAATAGTTTTGAATTTTCATAACAGATGGCGCGCTAACGCATCATAACATAATAGAAAATAATAAGAGTTATTTAAAGATAAAATTTATAAAAATACATTTTCAAAAAACTTTTATCAAATCACTTTACATCGCAAACTTTGATGTTTAAAGCCACACTCTTGTGCTAAAATATTCATCAATTCAAACTCACAGAAAGAACAAAATGCCTAAAAAATAAGTTAAATAACAAAATACTAAAGAATACAACAATAAAATTATACAAGTGTTATTTAAAATACGCATTAATATTTAAGAAGTCTTTTAATTCTAAATAAAACAAAAATAATTAAGTTCTAAAAGCTTCAGTTACAATTTAATTGTAATCCACAAAGCGTTACCAAACTAAACTTCTCAATTGAGTGGAATTAGGGAAATGTCCCGGTTGATAGCGACTCACCAAATATGCACATTTACAGGAACGACCGACAAAATAAGGGACAATTTAAATGCAAATGGCGGTTCGGCATTCCAGTAGGAAATGCAGAAGATTCTGGAGGTTATATAAATGTAAATAGTGCAAGACCGCGCTAATCTTCACAGCAGAAAGTACAGCGCGACAATTGCGACACAATATTTCCTGTAGGCACTTACATGCATTATTTATATTCAGAAGATTTTTGTTAAAAGCTTATTCTTACTATAGAGAGCTCTGACCGTAATCAAACGATAAATTCAAAAAGAGGTAAACATTTAAAATTCAAGTTCTTTCTCTAAATATAAAAGTTTACGATAATTTTTTTTTTGCTTCTAAAATATCTACATTTTATATTTGTAAAAGAAAGAATCAAAAATATATTTGCGTTAATTCCAGCAGAATATATTTAAAAGTTCAGGCTTTTTTTTTCGTATTCAACTTAATCAAACGATAAAGTTAAAAAGGCGCGAAATATTTTGAGGCTTAATTTGATTGTTTGAATAATAAAGTTTTATTTTATTATATTATTTTTATTAAGGTTTTTAAAATATATATTAAAATTTTTGATATTTGGGGTATTTATTATATTTAAATTAAATATGATTGAATTGTGAAAAGTTAATGTTTACTCATGTTATGTCTAAATGTAAAGTGAAGCCAAAAGATTGAGTCCCGTTGTTCTGTCTTACAAATGTCTGTCCCCCATACCCCCAGCTTGGACTTCATGGTCAAAATTACAATAACAAAAGTCTTTATTAAGTCGTTTTTTTTAATTTCCCCGAATTCTAGGAAGTCATTCTTTTTATCTAGACTCATCTTGAATTCAAAGGTAGAAAATATATATAAATAAATAGGTAATAGACTATACACATTCTTAGTGGAAATACAACAACCATTGGAGTTTTTGAAAACTTATATTCAATTTACATCCATGTCTGACTATTATTCTGTCTATTTACAAATCTTGTATCTTGTATTCAATTTAATATACTTATAGAGCGCATCTAGAAGTATGAAATTTGATCTACTTATTATTAACAAAATGTCAGACTTCTGGGTGGAGGAATGGTTGGCTATTGATTCCTTTTAATTTATATACAGTTAAACCTGTCTATAGCGCCCCCTCTAAATAGCGCCTCCCTCTCTATAGCGCCCGATTTTAAATACGCTGTACGATGCGATTTACATTTTAAAATGACCTGTCTATAGCACCCCCTCTAAATAGCGCCTCCCTCTCTATAGCGCCCGATTTTAAATACGCCGTACGATGAGATTTACATTAAAAGTGACCTGTCTATAGCACCTCCTCTCTATATCACCCTATTTTGGTGAATCCCAAGAAGGGGCGCTATAGACAGGTTTAACTGTCTTTATCATCAATGTTAATAGACTTCTCTCCAGACCACACAGAAGTTTGAAAATTTGTATATAGCAAACAATGCAATTTAACAAAATTTCAAACTTCTGGATGAATCGACCCTTATTTCCATATTTCTTTAAATTTTATGATCAATTTATAATATACTTCTTGACCAGGTAGGAGTATGGCATTATAGAGAGTATATTCCATTCTTACTGATATTGCTAACATGAAATATTTCAGATTTCTATGTGGCCGTGGAAGAGAATAGAGGGAAGCTAAGATAATTTTTATATTTCCTTTCATAGAAGGAAAATAAGGTGCAGCCGTTTCGTTGGTGTAAATAAGCGGCTGAAGTTCCAAAGGGTCGGGATGGTCAGAATTGGACTAATTTATATATTTCCTTTTAAAATATTTTAAACCAAGTTTTAATATACCTTCATTTCACATAGATCTATGATATTTTGTATACTCGCTCAATCCAGCTAACTATGCAAATATACAAAATTTAAGACTTCTTGGTAGTCGGGAATAGACTAATTTTTATAATTATTTTCAAATTTTGCGGTCAATTTTTAATATATTTCCAGACCACGTTGAAGCATAAATATTTGCACATTCACTTGTTCAAGCTATCAAAACAAGTTTACCAAATATAAGAATATTCTAGACAATAACAATTAACAAATTTATTGAATTATAGTAGTCAACAGCAAAGATAAAATTTGAGCAAAATACATATTATTCACATAAAACAACAACAACAACAACAAAAAAAGAAAATATTTTCATCAAACGAAGCCTTCTCTGAAAGGACATCTGTATCTTATCAAGTGTTACAAGCCGCTGTGACTTTGGACAAGCCTCGCCTATAATGAGGTTTTTTGTTCGCAACATTCTAAATTGCAATTGTGAGGAATTCGTACAGAATGGTATTACGCAAGACTTTTAGATGGCCGAAATGTTCTGGGGGAATAAACTATAGAATATAATTTGGAAATGTGGTTAACAGGTAATGCAGTCATGAGGCCAAAGTGGTTTCAGGCGTCAATGAGCAACACAAAAAGACGAAGCAGGTTGTATGTCACTTTAGAGAGGCCAGCGCTGAAGACGCAGAGATTCCAAAGATCTTCACTCTCTTCTCAAGACAGCCTGACCCCCTGCTGCCTGGGGAGGAAGTCTGACACAGCCTCCAGCACCCCAGCATCCTCTCCTGTGAGCAGACCCCGTCCCTCCAGTCTCCGGCCCTTGGGGCTCAGAAATAAAAAAAAGGGGACATTGTTTCTGGACCCAATGGCATAAAGAAAAAAATTCAATGGGAACAATGGCGAAGATTGTGCTCTAAAGAAGGTTGCACAAAGGAATCCCAAAGGCGGGGATACTGTTCTAGGCATTTAGCCCTAAAAGGCAAGAGTCTAAGGCTCCAGTCTCACAGCTACCCTGGGAGGAGGAAAGGAACAGGGGGGTGTGATCTATATGAGAGAAGAAGATGAACTGTTTATTGTGCGACCCTTTGTCGGTCGAAGGACGGATGTAAACAAACTAACGATTTCTGAAATAGGACCTCTCCCGGTCTTGGATGTGAAGGACTCTCAATAAAACTTTATTGCTTTGTTTTATATGATGGTCAAACTGGAGCGTTGAATTGTATCTTAGGGGCTGTTACACTATTTATAACTATGATATATATGAAAATATAGTGTATATTAAAATATATTACTACATATATGTAGTATATATAATATACTAGCCGAATGATCCGGGCAACGCCCGGGTTTTACCCGATTAAATGTTTTTATTCAAATACTATTCGTTACAATTATAAATTGGCGCCGTGGATGTCACTTTTGTGAAACGTCCCGCTCCAAACTTTGTGTCTGAGAAGCGATATTTTTATAGAAAGATGATCTGGCTTTTGTTTTCTGCTCGAATGAATGTTTTTCTGTTAGAATTTTGTTCCTGCGTACAAAATAATGAACTGGCTTCTCCCGTGGTCTCTGCTTTTTGGAATTTTTCTCGATATAATTTTGTATCAGATAATCAAACATGATACAGCAATATCGTCATCATCATTTTCTGACTAAAAATATATAGTTTTAATAATTGATTTATATATTTTTTAAAATAGCCTATCGTCTTCCCCGTATTTTTTACCTTTGTATGGAAATTTTGGTTTGAATTAGTGAACTACTGCGAATTTGTATACCGGACATACAGACAGACAAACAAACATACAAACATTCATTTATATATATATAGAGATATAGAGATATTATATTATATATTTTCCCGATATAATTTTGTAGCTGATAATCAAACATGATACAGCAATATCGTCATCATCATTTTCTGAATAAAAATATATAGTTTTAATAATTGATTTATATATTTTTTAAAATAGCCTATCGTCTTCCCCGTATTTTTTTACCTATGTATGGAAATTTTGGTTTGAATTAGTGAACTACTGCGAATTTGTATACCGGACATACAGACAGACAAACATAAAAACAAACATTCATTTTTATATATATAGAGATATTCCAATATATACTAGATTTATATGTAATATAATTATAGTATAACAGCCAAAAATATGTAGATATAATCCAACTCGCCAATTTTGCCATCATGTAATACAAAACAGGATAGTGAAGTTTGATTGAGAGTCCGCCGGTGCCAAGACAGAACAAAGTGTCTCCGATTACACGGTCGGACCGTCAAACACAGTCGGATAACAAATAGTTCATCTCTACCTCTCATACGAGGTGTGTTCAAAAAGTATCGCGACTTTTGTGTTTTTTCAAAAATTATTTATTTATTCATGAATACCTATTTTGTCCCCTCCAAAGTAATCCCCATGAGATATTATACACTTGTGCCAACGGTTTTTCCAATCTTCGAAGCACTTCAAAAAATCATTTTTAAAAAATCTTTTTCAGCTCCTCCTTCGATGCCGTCTTTATCTCGTCAAGCGTAGCGTAACGTCGTCCTTTCATGGGCCTCTTCAGTTTAGGGAACAAGAAAAAGTCACAGGGGGCCAGATCTGGGGAATACGGTGGCTGCGGCATCATTAGTGTGTTGTTTTTGGCCAAAAAGTCGCGCACAAGCAACGATGTGTGAGCAGGGGCGTTATCGTGGTGCAAAAGCCAATTTTTGTTCTTCGACAAATCCGGGCGTTTCTGGCGGATTGCTTCGCGCAAATTGCGCATTACCTGCAGGTAATATTCCTTTTTGACCGTTCTACCCTGTGGCAAGAACTCATAATGCACCACGCCCCTGCAATCGAAGAAAACTGTCAGCAAAACTTTCACATTCGACCGAACTTGGCGCGCTTTTTTCGGTCTTGGTTCGTGCGGCGGCTTCCATTGAGATGATTGAGGTTTGGTTTCCACGTCATAACCATAAACCCACGCTTCGTCCCCAGTTATGATCCTCTGGAGCAAATTTGGGTCGTCGCGGACAGAGTCCAACATCTCATTAGCAATGTTCATGCGATGCTGTTTTTGGTCGTAATTGATCAATTTTGGTACGAATTTCGCGGCGACCCGTCTCATGCCCAAATCATTGATAAAAATCGAATGGCACGAGCTAATCGATATTTTTAGGTCCTCAGCAACTTCTCTAACGGTGATTCGAGGATTGGCCAATATCATTTTCTCCACTTCATTATTTTTTTCGTCTGTTGTTGAAGTGCTCGGGCGTCCGGCACGCTCTTCGTCGTTCACATCTTCTCGGCCTTCTGAGGACATTTTGTACCACCGATAAACGTTTCTTCGGTCCAAGGTAGCTTCTCCGTATGCCACAGTCAACATTCGGAATGCATCCGCGCACTTAATTTCGTTTTTCACACAACATTTGATACAGGTTCTTTGATCTATTTTTTTTTAATAGGTAAAAATCGAAGACGATCCAAAACATCTGCAAGCAAAGCAGCTGTCAACAATTAAGTGAACATTCAAAATGGCCGAGCTTGTCGGCATAAGTGAGAGACATGAGTACCAACAAAAAACACAAAAAGATCGAAATTCGAATATACGTAACCCGCGAAAATTCAAAATTCGCGATACCTTTTGAACACACCTCGTATAGATCATGCTCTACTGGACCACGTCTTCGGCGATGGCTTCTCTTCTAGGTGACATCCAACCTGCCTCGTCTTTTTTGTGCTGTCCATTTACCCCTGAAACCACTGGCCCCATGACTGCATAAACCTGCCTACCACATCAATCAGTAGACAGGATCAATTTACCACTACAGTCATATGGCAGGATAACTGCAATACCATATATATATATATATATATATATATATATATATATATATATATATATATATATAGTGTAGAAACTATATAACAAAATTATAACAGTGATTCTAATTTTAAATAATTTTAATTTTAATAATAATAATTTTAAAAAAATTTTAATAGTGAAGATAATCTTAATACAAAACTGGACTATAAAATTAAATAACTATTTATTATTATATATATATGTGGCGACTACACTTTGCTTCAGCGAGCCGAACTAAGACGGCCTCGGCAACCGCGGGCGTCAACTTCACTACGCATGCGCGGGCGTCATCCAGAACTTTCTAGCGGCTGGCTTCTTCCTACACTTGATCTGGCCACTCAGCGGTAAACAACAAGGCTAAAGCCGGCGGCCGTTATTTCAACCGTTGTTTCTTTTCTCTTTATAATTTCTTGCTTTAAATAAATTAATTTTAATTTTATCAGCAGCCTTTCCACAAGCCACACCAGCACATCACAACAACCATCCTAAAAAATTGGTAAGCCGGACGTGATGCAAAAGTTATTTTAATCACACTTCTATATATTTTTTTATTTCATCCACGAAACTTTCAACAGCCCCAGAATGCAAGACGCAACTACGGAACATCCAGAAGGGCCAACATCCACGGCACCCTCCCAAATATCAAGAATGGCTTTCCGTGCACCACCATTCTGGCCCAACAACGTTGAACTGTGGATAAGCCAGCTAGAAGCCGCTTTCGGTCTAGCCGAGATCTCCCGCGACGAAACTAAATTCCAAGCAACAGTAACGAGCCTAGACCAGCCAACCCTTACTTACGTCGCGGACATCGCAACGGCCCCCCCCACCCTCTGGTAAATACGATGCGCTGAAAGCAGGCCTTCTCCAACGACTCGGTCAATCAAAACAAACTAAAATCTTACAGGTTCTGAATGGGCGTCCCATGGGAGATCAGAAGCCATCAACAGTCCTAGCCGCGATGCAACATCAGGCAGGAAGAAATTTCTCCGATACAGCACTGAAAATGCTGTGGACTCGACGCCTACCTCAGGACATAAGGGCCGCTCTCGCAGCATCCTCTGAAACAAGTTTGAGTAAGCTGGCGGAAATGGCAGACAACATACACGAAGCCATACTGCCAACGGTCTCAGCAGTGGACCAACCAAGCACAGGTCATAGCGCGGAAGCCCACCAACAGCTGATGACGCAAATCCAAGACCTGCATACGCAAATCGAAGCTTTGAAGTCATCCATGGACAGCCCACACAATCGCTATCCGAACGCTAGGTACCCGACCCACAACAAAAAAGGAAACGCAGGAACTTGCTGGTACCATATGAAGTTTGGAGCGCAAGCTAGGAATTGCCTTCAACCATGCAACTTCAAGGTCCAGGGAAACGAATACGCCCGCCGTCAGTAGGAGCCACTGACGGCGCAGGCCTTACTCGCCGGCTCTTCATTACGGACCGACGCAGCGCCTATTTGTTTTTGGTCGACACTGGAGCCGAAGTCTCAGTGATTCCACCACCAGTAAAAAACGCTAGGCCCTCGCACAGGCAGTTTTTCGCAGCTAACGGATCTATCATCCACACTTACGGGGAACGACATCTTGAGCTTGACCTCGGTCTCGGACGATTATTCCGTTGGCCTTTCATCATAGCCGACGTCGGCGTGTCCATCATCGGCGCAGACTTTCTCCGACATTACGGGCTGACAGTAGACCTGCGTAATCACCGGCTGAGCGACCCAGTATCTTCCCTTCACTCCATTGGACAAGTTTCCCCTTCCCCCGCTGTTAGCATTCACCTTACAATCGCCAATTCGCCTTACTCCAGAATACTCAGACAATTCCCAGAGCTCACTAGTCAGAATCTTGTAAAAAGCCCTCCCCGTCACTCAGTGACTCATCATATCGTCACAAAGGGCCCCCCGATTGCAGCAAACCGCGACGACTCCCCACGGACAAACTCGCCGCGGCAAAGAAAGAATTCGCCTTCATGATGGAGAAAGGCATCTGTCGTCCTTCCAAATCACCGTGGGCCAGCCCTCTCCACCTAGTACCCAAAAAAGACGGCTCGCTACGACCATGTGGAGACTACAGGAAACTGAATGCCGCTACCGTCCCCGACCGATATCCAGTCCCTAACATTATGGACTTTGCATCGCACCTGCATGGTAAGAAAATATTTTCTACTATCGATCTAGTTAGAGCGTACCACCATGTGCCCGTGGAATCTAGAGATATCCCTAAGACTGCCGTTATTACGCCTTTCGGCCTTTTCGAGTTTCCCCGCATGTCCTTTGCCCTATGTAACGCAGCTCAAACCTTTCAAAGGCTCATCAACGAAGTACTCCAAGGTTTGGATTTTGCATATGCCTACATTGACGACGTGCTTATCGCATCCGATTCAGAAAATCAACATGTATACCATCTTCAACAACTTTTTGGTCGCCTTCGAGACTACGGCCTGACGATCAACGAAACCAAATGCACCTTCGGCCAACCTTCAGTCAAATTCTTGGGGTTTATCATCACTAACGCTGGAATCTCGCCGGACCCTCAGCGAGTACAAGCAATTAAAGACAACCCAATCCCTGATACTGTCGGAAAACTTCGACGTTTTCTGGGTATGTTAAATTTCTATCGGCGCTGCCTCCCCAATGCCGCTAGTACTCAGGCACCACTCCACGCCATGGTCGAAGGGCTCAAGAACGCATCCTGCCAATGGACCCCAACAGCACTCCAGGCTTTCGACCAGTGCAAATTTTAACTAGCCAACGCTGCCCTCTTGCACCATCCTTTTCCAGAAGCGCCTCTCTGCCTTACGGTAGATGCCTCGGATTTTGCTGTGGGCGCCGCGCTTCACCAGCAAGTTGGCAACAATTTCCAACCAATAGCGTTTTTCTCAAGGAAACTAGACGCTGCACAAAGAAAATACAGCGCATACGACAGAGAACTCCTGGCGGTATACTTGGCTATCAAGCATTTCAGGCATTTATTGGAAGGGCGACAATTTCCGGTCTATACGGACCACAAACCTCTCACATACGCCTCTCAACAAAATCTGGACAAGGCCTCCCCGCGCCAATGTCGACACCTCGATTTCATCGGGCAATTCACAACAGACATCCGCCACATCGCGGGCTGTGAAAATATACCTGCAGATTTCCTGTCACGCGTGGAACCCATCTCCCATCACCAACCTTATGACCCGAAATCCCTCGCCGAAGCGCAAGCAGTACCAGGAGCTACAAGCTCTCTTGACATCGGAAAACCGCAGCTCACTACAACTGGAAAAAGTACAAATCCCAGAAACGAACATTTCCCTGTACTGTGACGTTTCCACAGCAAAACCCAGACCATTCGTACCCGCACCCTGTCGCCGCATAATTTTTTCTGCATACCACAACTTGTCTCACCCCGGAGTACGAGCTACTACAAGGATGGTCACCGCCCATTACGTCTGGCCGGCCGTCAAGAAGGATTGCGAACTTTGGACTCGCGCCTGCCACCGCTGCCAAGTCTCCAAAACCGCTAGACACACAAGAACGCCCCTTCAGTCGTTTAGTCCCCCAGACGGAAGGTTCAGTCATGTTCACATTGACCTGGTCGGACCATTACCACCGAGTGAAAACTATCGGCACATATTCACCTGCGTCGACCGATTCACTAGGTGGCCCGAAGCCCTACCCATACAGGACATCACCGCCAAAACAGTAGCAAATGCCTTCCTATCGGTCTGGATATCTCGTTTTGGCGTGCCAGCAAAAGTGACTACAGACCAAGGCAGGCAGTTTGAATCAGCACTTTTCGGTGAGTTGACACGGCTTCTGGGAATCAACAGAATAAGGACATCACCCTACCACCCAGCAGCAAACGGCCTGGTAGAAAGATTCCACAGACAGCTGAAAGACTCCCTTCGCTGTCACGATTCCACGAGCTGGTCCTTGAAACTTCCCCTGGTGCTTCTAGGGATTCGTTCGTCGCTAAGGGAAGATCTAAACACCACAACCGCTGAGCTGGTCTATGGGAAGCCCCTACCCCTTCCAGGAACATTTTTCGAGGACCCCCCCCTCTGCAAGCTCGCCTACCGAACCGTGGCTGGAGGACTTCAAGCGCGCCATGGCATCTTTGAAACCTGCACCAAGCAAACCACATGGGAACCGCCACGTTTACGTGCCCATACCACTCGAGACATGTTCCCATGTCTATCTACGTCGGGACCTGATATTGCCACCGCTAGCTCCCCCATACGACGGTCCATATGAAGTCCTTTTTAGGAAACCCAAAATTTACAAACTGAAAATTAAAAAGAGATCCACGTGGGTGTCAATCGACCGCCTCAAGCCTGCTTTCACATCAGAAGGACCGATGTTTTCCCAAGACCCGAACTTGGCAAGCCAATAAGATTGCATAGGATCGCTGGAAAGATCCTACTGGAGGGGGAGTAGTGTTGCGACTACACTTTGCTTCAGCGAGCCGAACTAAGACGGCCTCGGCATCCGCGGGCGTCAACTTCACTACGCATGCGCGGGCGTCATCCAGAACTTTCTAGCGGCTGGCTTCTTCCTACACTTGATCTGGCCACTCAGCGGTAAACAACAAGGCTAAAGCCGGCGGCCGTTATTTCAACCGTTGTTTCTTTTCTCTTTATAATTTCTTGCTTTAAATAAATTAATTTTAATTTTATCAGCAGCCTTTCCACAAGCCACACCAGCACATCACAACAACCATCCTACATATATATATATTTATATATAGTTATTTATTACCTGAAAGAAAAGAAAGTTTCGAGTAACACAATTTTTTAAATGTAATACCTGTACTTAAAAAGAAAATGTTCCTTTAACCATATTAAATAAGAGTAAATGAAGAATTGATAGAGATGCATTTGAATATTAAATTCCTAAAGAGCAGATATTATAATATAAAAGAAGTTAATTTCTTTGGTATTGGATATTTTTTATATTATAAAAATAAAAATTATTCACATTTATATAAAAACATATAAAAGCTTATATATTATATAGAAATTTGAAGATGAATTTTCGAGCCCTATTCAAAATAATGCTGTTGTTTTCGTGTCCAAAAGTTGGAAAAGCGTTTTGTTTAAAACGTGAGATTGTAAACAGAGTAATATTTTAGATATTAATTGAGACAATATCTCTCTCTTTCTCTTTTTATTTAAATCGCCGACAAAATCTTCATAAATTATATTAATACATTATTTTTTAATAAGATATACGAAAAAAAAAGATGTCCTAAAATTTCAGAAATCAACGATTTTCATATCAAATCAAGAGATTTCTGTTTGAAAGATAAGAGAATCAATGTTTGAAATGCTGCAGTCATCATGTTGAAATTGTGTGATATTAAGGTAGTGTACAAAACTTAAGCTCGTCGGATTTCTTCGAGATGGATGGAAAATCGAGATGGAGAGATGTTAAAAAGAAAAACAAATAAATTGGAATTTTATATTTGAACTTGGTTCTAACTATTCACCTTAATAAAAAATATATATTTACTTTAGAGACGCAAAGATACATAGCAAACAAATTCAAAATACAATTTAAAAACATTTTTAAAATCTGCTTTAGAAAATTACACCATCTTCTAAAAATACAATATAAACTGAGAGAGGACAAAGAACTTTTCTGAAGCACAGAAAAAAGGAAATAAAAGTCAGAAAAATTTAAAATAATAAATAAAAAAGAGGTCGGAGAAACTCAAAACAACTTTTTATTTCAGCGTTATCGAGCCGGTAGCGCTGCCAACAGCTAATCGAGCGAGAAATTCTTCACAGACGATTGGACTCGCTTGGCAACACTGGAGCGGAAGTCACGTGTCGACGTCATGTCATGTTTATTAAATATTGTCTTCTGAAATTTACATAGTACAAGGTGAAATGTGTGTATCTCTCAAGCTATACGTTATTGTAACCTTTGTATTCAAAATGCATACATCCACTGTTGCTAGGGATGTTTGAAACATAATATTAATTCATTGATATCTTTTTCTTTTTCAGATATTTTTATAAAAAGGATGCAATGTAACTACCTTAGAATTGAAATGATAAAATTCACAGAATTATTTTATAATAAATATTATTTTTGAAATATTAAAATCCATTAATTCAAGAAGGTGGTAAATTTGTTTTGAAGTAATTATTATAGATGTTTAATTGTACAGCCCTTGATGCAGAGAGGAAGGCCCTATATCAACAAATTAAATGTACCAACACTTCACCCTACGTATTTCTTTCAAAAATATCAGCAAACAAATCTAAGGCAATAACTTATTATAAATATTTTAGATCATCATTATGTAAGGACCAGTCAACAAGTGAATGACTTTGAGAAGAAGAGTAAAGCCAGTTCAAATTCTATGTAAATAACACAAGATGATTATCACCTTATCTAATTGAGAGAATCTGTATGGGGCAAGTCCCTAATAAAGAATTTTGTGTGTGTGTGCGAATATTATAAATACCTAATTTTACGAATAATTATTAGGTTGATGTATCGGTATAGTGACATTTTTCCAAAAGAATTCAACAAAACTACAAATTCAATAATTTTTGCTTCAGAGATATTAGAGACACCAAACGATAGTTGATTGTACGTATTGATGTCTTCGGCCAAAATGATCGTTGGCAAGCTTTCGTCCTCATCCGTGGCAGCCAAAAATGCATAGAAGTTGCCGGAATTGAACCTTTGGGAAATTAACTTTACTTAGCTTTTACTGAATTTCGCCACAAAGGTTTCGTGCTGCAACCTATTTTTGAAATAGTAGGACATAATATGGTGATGGAATTTTGTACACATTTTTCTACATACACGTGTATGTAAAATGTGCTATCTGATCGTTAAAATGTGTAATAATTATTTATTGGCAATGTGTTTATTTTCACATATATAATCAAATATATATATATATATATATATATATATATATATATATATATATATATATATATATATATATATATATCTTCCTTAAATGATAATTATTATCATTGTAGGAAGATCTGTATAGGTAATATTTGATGATATACACGTATATCTGAAAAAAATATTATTTTTATAAAGAGTTCAAGCGAAACGCCAATTGAGGCCGTGCAGGCCGTAACATGCCTTGGTACTGACTCAATGAGGATGGTGTCGTGAGGGATGGCTGTCCATTCCCTGTCAACTATCAGCCACAGTTCATCTTCTGAACGCGGCTGTGGCAGCGTACGTAAATGACGTCCAATTAGGTCTCAGAATATTTTTATAGGTAAGAGATCATGAGAGACTGGTTGCCATGGAAGTACCGAGTTGTCATGCAGGACATGTAAACTGATGCGTGCTGTGTGAGGTTATCCTGCTGGAAATGGCATTTGGTACGCCCTGAAAGAAGGATAGCGTTAATAGCCGCAGCACGTCATCCGCGTATTGTTGGGCCGTCATTGTGCCCTAAATACGAATAACAGGCGATCTGTTATCATAAGCGATGGCTCCCCAAACCATAATGTGGCGTTGTCGTGAGGTTCAGAGTTTTACAAATGCGGCCGGATTGGGCTTACCCAGTGAGTGGCATTCCTATAACAGAAGCGAGATTCATCTGAGAATACTACCATGTACAATTACACTGTCCATATGGTTCTATCCCGACAAAATTTAAAACGGAGATATCTGTGACGTCGGATCAATTGTAACCTTCTTAACGGGCTCAATGACCGTATGACGCCGGCGACCAATATAAATATAATGATTATGGTCGATATGGGATAATCAAGAGTACTCTACAGATTTTGAAAAATGGCGACAGAATTGAACTGTGGGACTGCCAGCACCATCTGGCGGATGCGTCGATCCATGCGTGATGACGTCACTCTGGCCGCAACAGCACCCTTCAATTATGCCCCATTTCCTTGTTCCGAGCATCTTCGCAATGACCGTAACACTGTAGATGCGTCGAGGTGTCTGTCCGTAGATATTTTATGTATGGATCAACCGGCCCTTCTGAGTCCAATCGCCTCTCGTAAAATCGTCTGTCTGCTGGAACTGACTCGGTTGTAGACGGCCTGACATTCTCTGCTACTAAACGTTTTTATCCTAGACAAAAACAAAATTTTGAATGTTTTCCCTGTCAGACAGAGAAAGATGCGAATATTTGTAAATTTGTTAATTTATTATATATCTCAATCAACATGCGCAAGATAGCTGCGCAATTTGTATCATTTACATAACTGAGTGAACTAACTTTACCCTGAAATTTGCATATTTTCTGTTTAACAATTCTTGTTGTTTCAAATTCAGAGTAACGCAGTGTATATTGTCGCGAGGAAAAATAATTAACTAGGCTTCCGAATTAGTCTGAATATTTATTTAATTAGTGATATGAAATATTTTAAATATAAAATAAAAGTTACTATGTACATGAGCCAAATCGACCCAGCAGTTAGAGCAAGAGGGGAGAACTGAGTTTTACTACCTTCCATGTGGCGCCACTGTTTTCCCCGACCGGTCTGTCCAGTCCAGATAAGAGGGAATACCAGGAAACTCTGTCCTTCTGACAATATAAATCTTTTAAATAAAGAATAGTTAGTGAAAAATAATGAGTAGAAGGAATTTTATATTTGATGTATGAATTTTCGGATTGTTTCAATAAACATTTTGAATATTAAACAACAAGTTTTATAACTGAACCAACTTATAAATCGGCTTTTAGGGCGTCAAAGACTTGTTCGAAAAAACAACCAGATTTTATTCAATAAAAAAAGTAGTTATTTTGCATATATGTATCTTCTTTATATAGAAGTGTTCACCTTCTTAATTGGAAACCCTGAATATACAGTGTATAGTATTATAACTCATTTGCATATTATCTGGTGTCTAAAATAAATAATAGATTCTTATCCCTCCAACTGATAAACTGGAGTCTCAAATTGAATGAAAATCGCTTTACCAAATAGAAATTTGTATTCATAGAATCTCTGAGACCAAAATTTGACATACCTACCAAAATTATCTGATAAATTAATTTGTTACAATAATTAGATTAATTAAACTTAGAAATATGAAAAGTGTTAATCATTTTTGATAAATGATCTCTTTCTCGTTTATTATTAACTTAATATTGATTATTACGATAAAAGTGAATAGAAAATTATCCAAAAATGAGGTTATTAGATAATTTTTGAAATAGCATATTCTTGGATTAAAACTGTATGTATTGTAGAATTTATTTCATTCTTTAGTTCTGTAATATGTAAAATGTCCAATATATTCTTCACAGAAAGATCAAATCTCAAAGAAAGGCATAAGGAGGACACAAATATATACATTTTAAAATTGGCGAGAATATACGTATACCCATATTTGTAATATATTGCCACGTTGAAAATTAGGGAATACCAACTTCGGGATGAGACAAAAATTTATTTCAGGCAAGAACAAACTATAAATAATAAACAAAAGATAAGCAAAAGAGAAGAAGTATACAGAGTATAGAAAATATAAACATAAAATATAATACTCTGCTAATAAAATAATAAATACTTTTTTACAATATACACAGTGTATATACAGGGTACAGTAGCTAAAAACGACGTCAATGGGAAAAAATAAATGAACAAAGGAAAAAGTGCATTTATTACATATTGAAGTTTTTATAAAGATGAACACATACACCTAAAGGACGACATCATTCAATGAATCCGCCATCAGCGGTAATAACAGCTTCTATACGCTGTCTAAACCGGCTGTAGGCATTAATGAGATGGGTCTTGAGAATGTTTGCCATTGTATTTACTATAGCAGCTCTGAAAGCTGTGTTGTAGGAATGATTATTGGAGTCCCTCTCAACTACGCCTGACATGTAATAGTCAAGCGGATTGACATATGGTGAGCCGGGGGGGGGGGGGGGGGGGGGGGGGGGCAAACGTTAGGTGAGGCATTGATGATAATCTTTTTGTCTGAGTAAAAACAGATCATTCCTGGCTCCTCGGGATGTTTGACCTTGTTCAGAAGGCGCTTGGTTCTGGTCAAGCGGTTCACCTTGATTCTTTCGGACATGAACTGTCCTCTCCCCGCATCACGTATGATTTTCAACGGAGGTTCTCATGAACTACACGTCGGATGGTAGCCTCATCAACCTGCAGCTCTCAGGCGAGTGCCTTCATCGACTTACTAGGGTCCTCATCGATGACAGCTTGGACACGGCTCATAAAGTCTGGCGTCCTGATACTGTCAGAACGTCGACTATGTCGTTTCCTTTAGGATACTTCCGCCACATCACCGTTTTCAGCTCCAAATTATATTCGAACTTTGAAAACAAATGATCGGGCGACTTTCAAAAATGCGAGTTTTTGAATCGGTGTGTCCTGTGCAGCCAAGGAGGCAATAACTGCATGCCTTCAATTTCTTATATAATTACGCAAGGAAGTTGTACCTTTTAGCATTTATATCGGTATTCAGACAATAACTTTGAAATATATTTATAAACAGTGACCTTTATTGAAGACACACGAGATAATCAAGTGTGAACAAAATTGCATATATCTGTCCCTTTCAAAATAAATAATTAAATAGACGACACCGAAGACATCAAAATAAAACTTTCTTAAGTTTGGTCAATAATTGTATTTTGAGTATTTATCGCCAGAAATCAACTGACCATTGAGGAATATAGTGTAGTGGATGTATAGGCTGAGAACCATTTACTCTCTTAGACCATGTATTTCCAGTAGAATAAGCAAGTTTCCCCAACAGATGCTATTACAAGACATCCATTCAATGTGTGTATGAATCCAAGTGTGCCAGGTATCGCCAACCAGTGGTCCTTCCGTCCAATTTAAAGATATTTATGGAGCGGCAACCCAAATGGCGTAATTCCAAGAAAGATGGCTGCTGCAGGGAGAATGCCATTTCTCACCTCTAAGTAGACTCCACCGAGGAGCTGAGGAAAATAGCGCCGCTTTTTATTTTGGATTTGATATTATTCCTGTTGATGGAAGGCCCAACATGACGAAGCAGCGTCATAATATCCGGCAGATGCTGGCTGCGTTTATTTCTTGAATAGCCGTTGAATATGCCGTCACGTATTCACTTTCTGATAGAAGGCTCATTGCTATGATCGAGATGCATACTCAACATATTATGACTTACATAGCGACTTGAAAGTTTTTAGGTATACAGATATATATGTGAAAAATTTTCCGGGAGAAATTGATCCTTAGAAGCATAGGGCGCCTCTCTCGTCAAAATAAACGTAAAAAACTGACGCCATCTATTGACCGTCACCGCAACTAGCGGCCTCGGGTCGGTGACAAAGCCACAACACCAGCTTTGGCAACCTGAGAAGCGTCCACCTAGAGACCATGGTTTCGGGCTAATGACCCTCGTCAGTCTAGGGCGGACATTAGCCCGAAACCATGGTCTCTAGGTGGACGCTTTTCATTTTGCCAAAGCTGGTGTTGTGGCTTTGTCACCGACCCTAGGCCGCTAGTTGCGGCGACGGTCAATAGATGACGTCAGTTTTTGGCGTTTATTTTGACAGGAGAAGCGCCCTATGCTTCTATAAATATATAAGTGATAATCAATGTTTAAAAATGAAATAAAATGTGTTTAAATATGCATTTGAACAAGAACATGCCTCAACCATTTGCTTCAAAATTGAACTCTGTTCTCCACAGCGGCGCACGTCATCTCGCCACTCTCGTTCTAAGGCGAAAAGTCTCTCTGGGCTATTTCACTGTCGCCATAACACTACGAGAATAATACGCTCTTCTGGAGGATGAGAGACCAGCTATCAGAATGAAAAAAAAAAAGAAAAAAAAAGAAAACACTCATAGAGCGACAAAACTTGAATAAGTTGTACCTTAGGATCGTAATTCAGACAATAACTCTGAAAGGTATTTGATACAGAGTGACCTTCATTGAAGAATCCCGAGATTACCGAGTGTAAACAATATTGCCTCTGTTTCCTTAAAAAAAAAAAAAGACGACAGGCGACATCAGACTTTCCACTTTTGTTTTGGCAATGAGTATAAATATTCAAAATAATATTTAAAAGGGGTAGCCATTATTGTTTTATCTCATTTGATTTCTCTTTAGAAGTGGCAAATTCAGCTCTTTTAAAAAATCACACAATTTTATATATTTACCATCTTTTATTAAATACTTTTTCTATAAACAAACATACTACGTAAAATGTTTCTTATTTACGAATCCAAAACATTTTAAAACCTTTTGCGTAGTTCCATGAAAATGGTCCGTATATTCAGTGTACCGCAAACAAAGTGAATTTAAAGAAATTTAAAACATTTGTCTTATTAAATTTTATATTACAACTATGATGGTCTAGTCTATTTTTGTCGATAATTGAATATAAGAAGTTTGTGTCAAATAATAATACATCGTTAAATCGAAAAAATCCCCGTTAAATAGTGGTTTCTTTAATGTAACTCTCTGTTGGTATAAAGAAAATATATACACTAATGAGGATAGAAAGTGTTACATCCAGAAAGAACTGGTGAAATATCATGAAACTTGGTATAGAGAATTGACAATTAAAATAATTTTATTGACATCTTGTCAATACATTCAAAGTGCACAGTCTGCACTATTTTAAAAAGATAATATGCATTATATACACTATGTACAATGAATATGGCGCCTCTGCCAGCGCTGCAGAGTTTGGTGGATAATCGTCTGTGGGTCTCCAGCGACACCACGTATTTCGCGAAACTGTGGTATAGAGGCGCATTCTATTATAAATACCATATGATTATATATAAAAGGAATTTGGAAAAACTATTTTCAGAAGTTTTACACCTAAAATATAATCTTTCGTCGTACGCAAAAGAATTTGTGTGTATATGTGAGGTAGGTTAAAAGTTTATTCTTTAAATTCTCCTGGATGCATTATATTTTATCTCTTTCTTTCTCTCTACTAGTGTATAGATAACTCACGGTTGTTAAATACATTGTAATTATAACACATACAGAGTATATCGTACCTATAAAAATCTATAATTTAGAACGAGGCTTCAGATATTCTCTTTTGAAAATCTAAAGAGCTATTTGTTGCCTTATAGTCTATCTCAACCATCGTGTATGTAGCCGAGATGTAAGCTCCTTTGTTTCTATTTTTTTTACTAGAATATATATGAAGTTATTTAAATAAATTACTGCTAATTCATTTAACATGGATGTTGAAATAATTGGATACTTGAGTACACGCTCTGTTGGAAAACATTTATTCCTTCTCTAAGAAAGAAGTGTATGTGTGAAGTTATGGCCTATGAGTTGAAGATGCTGAGAAACCTGTTACTAGCGTCCAGTAACCCAGTGATAACCTGTTTAGAACGGTCATCCTTTTAAAACGTCCATAAAATTTCCTATTGAAACATCTTTAATCTCAAGTTGCTATCATCTAGAGAACACATAGTCTCTTCACCTATTGATTTTGAATTTTGTTTCGACATTGGCAAAATATTCTTGTCTAAACGTTTAGAATATAATCGGATACTTGAGTACACACTCTGTTGGAAAACATTTATTCCTTCTCTAAGAAAGAAGTGTATGTGTGAAGTTATGGCCTATGAGTTGAAGATGCTGAGAAACCTGTTACTAGCGTCCAGTAACCCAGTGATAACCTGTTTAGAACGGTCATTCTTTTAAAACGACCTTCAAAAATTTCCTATTGAAACATCTTTAATCTCAAGTTGCTATCATATCATCTAGAGAACACATCGTCTCTTCACATATTGATTTTTAATTTTGTTTCGACATTGACAAAATATTCTTGTCTAAACGTTTAGAATATAATCGGATACTTGAGTTCACACTCTGTTGAAAATAATTTATTCCTTCTCTAAGAAAGAAGTGTATGTGTGAAGTTATGGCCTATGAGTTGAAGATGCTGAGAAACCTGTTACTAGCGTCCAGTAACCCAGTGATAACCTGTTTAGAACGGTCATTCTTTTAAAACGACCTTCAAAAATTTCCTATTGAAACATCTTTAATCTCAAGTTGCTATCATATCATCCAGAGAACACATCGTCTCTTCACATATTGATTTTTAATTTTGTTTCGACATTGACAAAATATTCTTGTCGAAACGTTTAGAATATAATCGGATACTTGAGTACACAATCTGTTGGAAATATTTTTTTCCGTTTCTAAGGGAGTAGTGTAGTTATGGCCTATGAGTTAAAGATGCTGAGAAACCTGCTACTAGCGTTCAGTAACCCAGTGATAACCTTTTTAGAACGGTCATCCTTTTAAAACGACCTTCAAATTTCATATTGAAACATCTTTAATCTCAAGTTGCTATTATATCATCCAGAGAACACATAGTCTCGTCATATATTGATTTTGTTTCGACATTGGCAAAATATTCTTGTCGAAACGAATAGAAAATAAATTGGTTTCTGTACGCACAGTATCCTTTTCTTGCAAGAAATTATATATATATATATATTTCAAAATTTAAAATTTTTAATTTTTATAATTAAAACATTGAATTGATATTACATATTCTATAATCAACTTCAAAAATAGATGCACCAACTATCTAGCAAGTTACCATAGTCAATGAACAAAGCAACATTTGAGCAAATCACTGGCATCAATCGAAATATCGCAAAACACAATGGAAAAAAATGGAAAAAACAATAGAGACAAAAAACCAACCATACAACGATAGCTCCAACAACAATGGACAACCCAACCATCTAGCAAACTCCACCATCAGCAATGGAAAGACTGACAATCCAAAGCCCACTACAGATAATGTAGAACCCAACCTTCTAACAAATAGCCAACCGCAACAATGTGCAAAAAAATAACTATCCAACAATGGACAAATTAACAATCTAACAAAGACTACATACAACAAACAATGGATAAACTAACCACTCAACAAAACGCTACAGACAATGGGTAACCCAACCTTCTAACAAATAGAAAACTTATAATGAACAAATCAACCACTCAAAAAACCACCAAAACCAATCAACAAGCCAACCATCCACCAAGACTACACAACAACCATTCGACAACCATCCATCAACAATGAACAAACCAACTACCCAACAAACCACCAAAACCAATCGACAACCATCCACCAAGTCTCGACTACAACCAATCGAAAACCATCCAACAAACTACTAAAACCAATTGACAACTCTCCACTACAACCAATCGACAAGCCAACTATCCACCAAGACTCCACCACAACCAATCGAAAAACATCCACCAAGATTCCACCACCCCCAATCGAAAACCATCCACCAAGATTCCACCACAACCAATTGAAAACCATCCACCAAGACTCCGCCAACAATGAACAAACCATCACAACCAATCGACAACTATCCAACAAACCACCACAACCAATCGACAACCATCCACAAAGACTCCACCACAACCAATAGAAAACCATCCACCAAGACTCCGCCAACAATGAACAAACCATCACATCCAATCGACAGCCATTCACCAAGACCCCACCACAACCAATCGAAAACCATCCACCCAGACTCCACCAACAATGAACAAACCACCACAACCAATCGACAACTATCCACCAAGACTCCACAAACAATGAACAAACCACCATAAACAAATCGACAGCCATCCAACAAGACCCCACCAACAATGAACAAACCACCACAACCAATCGACAACCAGCCACCAAGGCTCCACCAACAATGAACAAACCACCACTACCAATCGACAAGCCAACCACTCCCATTCTTCCACATGTCAAACTTCTAATCGCATCAATTCCGGCTTTTATTTCGTTTAAATTTCCCCCTCGTGTCTCCTCTCCATAAACATGAAGCCTCAAATAAACAAAATATTCCGGAATTCCAAATTTATGTCCAGCAATAAAGTGTCTGGAGTCGCGCCTGGTTTATCAGCAAGGCCATAAATATTGTTGTCATGGAGACCCACCCGGTGATTGAAACTTTTGCCAACAAACTCTTCCACTTCAACTTGGGACTTTAAAAAAAGTTTGGACAATAAAAATCTCTACATATATAGAGCCACGGTGCTATATGAGCCTGGACATCTCCTATATAGGAATCACTTTGTCAGCTCTATGCTAGTGTATTATTCTTTTATTACTATTTATTATTATTGTCATTAATAGTGTTTATTCTCTCTCTTTCTTATCATAATATATGTTTGTGGGCTTGTAACCCTTGATGTGGGTGTAGGTACAATAGGTGAGTTCATAATAAAATATATTCCTTAATAGAAAACGAAATGCAGGTCGAGGAGAAGAGCTTCTTTATTAAAGAAAACGATTGTACAAGCTTTTGGGCAAGACATACTTCTACGGATACATAAATACCCGTACATTCTGTACCCGTAGTAGGACGTCTTGCCTGAGAGCTTGTACAATTGTCCTCTTATATAAAGGAGCTATTCTCCCTGACTTATGTTTCTTCTTCTATAGAAAATAGGGACATTATCGTTGTCTTAATATGCCTTAATGTGAGAGGCGCTTGCAGCCACTGGGGCAGTATAGAAAATTTTTGAAAAATCAAAAATGAATACATTTGGATGAACAATTAAACTATTAGATTCAATTGTTCTATCAACATTGTTGTATGCCGCTCTGATCTGGACAACTGACCAAAATAAGATGATAGAACAAATCCAAGATAATTTTCTCCGACGACTGCTCAACCTGCTAAAAAATACACCAGGCTATATACTGCGCATGGAAACTGGACGTTTCACACTTGGGGTCACTGCAATCAAATTAACATTGAAGTTCTGGCTTAGATTGCTAAAAATGGAAAATTCAAGACTACCAACAATCTGATTAGACCAACTACGCAATATATATTCTAGGTTGAAGGCCTCTATTGACTTTCATAAAAGCTTAGTACAGATATTAAATCCCACGGGATTTACCTGGCTATAGTACCGCTCAGATCCAACTGTTCTATAAAATGAAATTCCCAACATCATTAAGATCACAGTAGAACAATATATTCAATCAGATCAAGTACGAATTGTCAATTCAACCATGTATTCCCATTATAAATATCTACACAAATCAGTAGCCACGGAAAATTACCTACTTACAGATCTGCCACTGTCAACTAAGCGCCTAATAGCTAAACTAGGAATACTGTTTGTTTCTCATCGAGAAAGCCATGTGAAATACCTAAGAGCAGAAGAACTGAAGTGCCTACTATACACAAATAAAATCAAGGCAGAAATAGAACACCATATATTTGAATGTATATCTCTGAAGACGGAGAGAGAAACTCTTGTTTCTGAGATAGGCCGCCTGCACCGTACACTCTCTTCTATCAAGTCTGATAGACAATATTGCTTTATCTGTATATAATTTCTTCAGAAGAGTTATGAAGGATCTGATAAATTAGTCCTTCCATTATAATATTGATAATTAATCTTCAAAACTTTTTTTCTTCTTTTGTTAGACCATGCTTTTTACCACATTTGATGAAATATTGTACATATAAAACTCCACTCATCCTGATCATTGTTGTCTACACTCTGGAGAATCTGTGTAAGACCAATGGGGTCTTAATAAAGGCTTCGTGTGTGTACTGTAATATGTCTTATGTTAAATGCAGTTTTATTTGGTGTCCATTTTAATCGTACTTTGATTGACTAGTTAAAGTCACGTGATAGTGTGTTTATTGGTTGTTCAGTGTCACGTTACCTTTCTCGGCCAATAAGTGTTAAGTATTTCTTCAACTCAGAGTTTCATTAACCATTAAAATTATATAATTCAAATATAAGATCTCGATATTTTATAAAGTGTTTTTATATTTAAAATATATATTTTTTATATACTGTCTGTACTTTTAAAAGCAAATTTATTTGAAAGTTGTATTTATGGATCATTTTGGTATTTGATTTCTTTACTTTTTCTTATTTCCTCTTCGTTTAAGAGAAAATATACAAATTTTATTCTCTAGTCTATTCTGTACCACCACGGCTAGTTAGAAATCTGAAATTTTGTACACATGCATCGTTAGCTGGATTCAAATAGTATATAAAATATCAGATTTTTATGTGATCTCTCTCTGGAAGTACAGTCGATTCTCAATATTTTGAAACTCGTTAATTTGAATCTCTCAATAATTTGAAAATATTTCCCGGTCCCATGAAAAATATACTCGATAAGTTGAATTAATTCAATAATAATTGGTTCCTTTGGTAATTTGAAGTTGAAGAAATATTATCTTGCCACAAATGAACATTTGTGAATAACTGTACAAATGTTTAGAATAATAAATCACAAATTTTAATCAAAGACTTGTTATTTTGAACTCTTGATAAATTGAAATATTTTCTCTGGTCTCTTGAGTTTCAAATTATCGAGAGTCGACTGTATGTTAAAAACTAGAACATTATCCCGTTCTACGAACACGTCTAGAAAGACAACCCATTCGAACCTTATTGAAGTTGTAATTATATGTATTAATATATATTTATTTACTATACCTGTTAACATTTTATACATACATATAAAAATATATTCAATCATTTTTGCTGTTACTGGCAAAACGGATGGCACAGAAAATAGCAAGGAGTTTAGTTTGGTAAGATGTACAGTCTAGATGGAGTCTGTGAAGAATCAGTTGGGGTTCTTAGATATGAAGGATAATTGTAGCGACAACTCCTAAATCAAATTTCGAACTATCAATATCAAAGGTGACGTTACATCTTGAAGGTGGAGGATGTAAGAAAGAGGTGTTTTGAATGGGGGTTAAGGCAGGGGCAGGTTTGGACTCGTAACTTCCCTTGTTGATCTTCTTTATGTAGGCTAGCCTATTTTAGGTGGTAAAGTCGAAAGGATGGTTGTCTATTAGGTAGATGGCCGGGATGGTTTCAGTACAGGATTCTCCTCTCAGAATAGGCCTCGAAAAGTTGTAATGGAGGCAACGCAGGTGTACTAAGAAAATAAATACAAATAGAAAATTGTAATCAATACAAATAAATTAAAAATAAAATACCAAAACGTTGACTATGTAGTGTGCATAGAAAGTAAAACAACCAAATATTGAAAATATTATCTACTAAAACATTACAATAAATTAGAGAATTATACTCATGTACAAAACTTAAGGAGGTGGAAAGTCTTTGTCGCCAGTCTTCTGTTTTATTTTTAAAGAGACATAGACCATTTTGTTCACACTTGGTTATCTCGTGTGTCTTAATAAAGGTCACTGTGTATCAAATAAATTTCAGAGTTATTATCTGAATCCCTATATACAAGGTATAACTTCCCTAGGTTTTGTCCATGAGTGTATTCATGAAAACAATGTTACTTGACGTAAATTAACGCGAGCTGAAACTGAAGTTAATATTGTAACGAAGTATTCCTAATTTTCTACGTGGCATTTTGGTGGAGATGCTGGGTAAATTAGGGAAGACAAACTGAAGATCGCTGAGAAGACCAAGAGGCCATGGGTGCTCTGGTTTACATTTTCAGAGACTGACACCAGGATTCCACCGCCGTGTCAAAGCCAAGACTTCCTTCCAAGATGACGATGTCCCTATAGACGATACGACGACAAGGCCGCTCTTCATGCCGCAAGAAAAAAGACGCAAAGATACTAGACAAAGTTCCAAGACTTCGATGGAATCCTTGGCAGAAGCATGTTAGTAACTACAATAATTGCAAGCTGTGGGTCACAACTCCCATATGGAAGGAGCTATATAACGAAGTATTTATTATTTTATTAACAGAGTATCATTTTTTATGTTTATATTTTGCTACGCTGTAAATTTTCCTAATTGCTTATCTTTTGTTTATCATTCATAGTTTGTTCTTGCCTTAAATATATTTCTGTCTCATCCTGAAGTTTGTCTTCCTTGATTTTCCACGTGAAGATATTTTAAACACACAAATTTTATCTATTACTCGAATATATTGATCGTTGCCATTTAATCCTCCTCTTGATTTTGACTCATAAAAATATTTCCATTAAACATATTTTATTATAATAATTTCAGCTCTTTTATGTCCACTCAAGTATTAAAATATTATTATGATATTTTATTGAATCATAAGTTATATACTCTTCGTTTGACTATAAATATGTATAATTATTTGATATTGAGGATCATACAGAAATCATTAAAAGTATAGGTATAGAATTTGAAAAAATAATACAAAAATGAAATTTTACTGGGATCAGTTGGATATATTAAGAGAAAAAAGCATTGATCGTGAAACTGAAAGTTGATGCCTTTTTCTTAAAATATGTATATAGTTTTAAAGGATATTGAATACAGTAGAGTCTAATATATGAGAGAGAAAGAGATTAAAACGGATTTATTAAACGTTCTTATAAGATTATATAAAGGCAAATACAGATAAAAATAAAAACACAAAGAGAGAGAGACGAGATTGACATTGATTTATTACAATGTCCATATAAGGTTATTATATAAGGTTAAATTCACTGCGCCAATAAAGGTGCGTTCGGGAGTTTTACAAGGGGAGCCGATGTCACCTTATTTATTTATACTTTTTATAAATGATTTAATCGGTCTCTCGATGGTTCAGATTTACCGGGAATATATCTCCCAAATTATGGATATGTTCATATTACAAGTGCAAATTCACTAAACAAGGTAGCGTCACACTACAAGGGCAAAGCCCTGGCAGCAATTGGCGCTGTGTGGCAAGTCATGGTAAAATCCAAGATGAACTCTCTAAATGCGGCAATGAGATTACTTGATTCGACGGTCTTGCCTCACATGCTATACGCCGCACCCTGCTGGGCACTCAACCAAGTAAAGGTAGTTGACCAGGTTCAGAATATTTTCCTAAGACGCTACCTAAATTTAACAAAGTATACTCCGGGCTTTATGTTAAGAATGGAGTGTGGACGAGTATATCACAGGAAGTTATTATAACTAAACAGGTCTTGAGATTTTGGGTGAGGATTATTAAAATGGAAGAGAGTAGGTTGCCCCGGGCATGTTTGTCACACCTCTGGACATTACACAGCAATCAAAGGGCTGGTTTAACCGTTGTCGAAAACCTGTCAACCATTTTAGAATCAAACGGTTTTTCGTTCCTGAAGGGTTGTCCGGATTACACTGCAATACTGACTGAAATCCCTGCTATAATTCGAATAGCAACCGAACAAAGCATCCAAAACGACATGGCGAATATTCGAAATACTTCACATTACAGTCACTTCAAATACCTAAAATATTCAATAACAGCAGAACGATATTTATTCACAACTATTCCTCTAGCAATTAAAAAATATTTTGCACAACTGAGACTCCTTTGGACGATCTTCCCAGAAAATCGTTCGAAGCGCTGGAAGATTGATTTGACTCTAACTTGCGATCTGTGTAAAAACAGAATCCAAGACGAAATTATGCATATAATATTTGGATGCTCTTGCTTAGAGAAACAGAGGAAAGAAATTTTGGGTGACTTACCCTGATCTCAACCTGACTGCCAACAAATTTGCAGCTGGATGAACACACTGATGGTTGATCAGGGTCTCTCCCTCGATTTATATAGATTCTACATGGCCGCAGTCAATGTCCGTTGGAGAATGATGGATTCGCCGAATGTAGTGGTTTGCTCGGAGGAGGAAAGCGAAGATTGAATGCGGCCGATTCCACACTAGCCCTCTCAATGATATCTTAACCATGACATATTCTAAACATTGGTACTTTAATTTAAATATTTAATCATGTACGGTTCCTTTTGCTCTGTATGTTTATTTTTTGTATATATGGTTATATTTCTTTTTGTTTGGTTTTTCTTTCTTCTCTCTTTCCTTATTACTTCTTGTATTCTAGTTTTTACTTTTGAAATATCTTCCTTTCCTAAATTCCGTAGAGGGGAATCATGTATAGGGCTGGATGCCCCAATAAAAAGGCTTATGTGTGTGTGTGTGCTATAAGGTTAAATACAGAATAAATATGAATAAATAAGATTATATAATGAGAGAGAATTGACATAGTTTTATTGACCTTTAGTCAATACATGTAAAGTGCACAGTCTGCACTATAGAGAGAGATAGACCATTATCTAAAACCTTGTTGAGGCTGATATCTCTTAAAGTTACCTACAGAACATTCCCAAGTACATTACATCTGATAAACTGAATGTCCACCATTAGACATATCAACCCGGAGAGTTGGTGACTTTAGTTCGTGGTGATTCCAGGAATCTGGGTTGTCACATCAAAAGAAAAAGAGTCTTCTTGAGTTGGTCTCTCATCGATATTCTATTAAGTAATGCCAGGTAAAATGACATGTGAAATAGTCTCTGAGGAGACACCAGGTTCAGTGATAATTTTAGGCAGTGCTTAATGAAAGGCTATCTTTATATTGAATAAAAATTGCTATTAGCTATATAGAAATGAATTAATAATTTACACTAAGTTTCTTTTTTGTTGTGACAAAGCAAAGTTCTTAGAAAATTATGCTTTTCTCTATGGATAATTAAATTATGAAGAGAAATACAGGCTAAATTTCCACATAATTTTGAATAGCTAGTAGAAAAGCAATTTGTTCGAAAATTTGTTTTTCATAATAAAAAAGACTATATCTATTTATACAATGAATATCCTGGTTCCAAAATCACTTTATCAGGTACCGCTCAAAAAGAGAAACCTAGCTTATCATATTTACAACAATGAATAATATATTTTGAAAAAAGAGCAAACCATATATAAATCTTTATATAAAAATGCATATACTGGATCAAAATATAATTTATTTTACCAATATTTCAGTTGGCGTTCAGCCAACTGAAATATTGGTAATATAAATTATATTTTGATCCAATATATGCCTTTTTATATAATGAATATTATGTGAAAGATTTGTGAAAGACTTGAACAGTAAACTTGGCTCAATCCCTTACAGCAGCTGGGACAAGGCCAAAGCTGCAGAGATACTGCTGTGTGGAGAGGCTGCTAGGTCTTAGCGGCAGCTTCAGACAACATGGCCGCCAGGTCATCATCGGAGCAGCGGACATTGTGGAAGAGACCTGTAGCCTCAGCCAGCCTGGATGCCAGGACATGTTTACACATTGGATGTTCTCCTTTTATCAGAACGGAGTAACGGAAGGCTGGGCAGAAGCAATGGCGAGAGCCTGGCAACACGAGGTAGGTGTGGGACACCTGGCAGCCGCTGGGACTGGCTGTCAGCCTGGCAACACTGTTCCTGTCCAGGAGGTCCAGGGCTGGCAGCAGGGGGCCGCGGAACACTTCGTCCAGTGCTGACAGCATCTCATCTGTCAATTTTCCATGGGTCTCATAGGAGTTCTTGGTCTCCTGGAAAAGCTGGTCATACAGTACTTCCGTAGTCAAAGTATCTTCTGGCATGTCAAATTTCTTTGCAAATATAAGTTGCAGAAAGATATCTTCCATTTTTCGCAATTTGATGTCTAATCAAAAGACCGACAAGAATTCCGTAATGGAAAACAACCATGAAAAATCTAAATATTATGTGAAGGTTATTCAAATATTGAAACTAAGTGTCCAATGGGGGATTCGATCCCGGTTCATGGCTGTGGGGAATGGAGGGTTTTGACCACTCGTTCCTATATTAAATATAGAAAAAATAAATAAAACTAAAATGGCAGCATTCTAGGTTTCTTTATATTGAGTCTCTCATAAAATACTTCTTAAAACAATGAAGAACTTGATCTCTCCTCATGATTTGAAATAATAATGTCCATAACATTATGTTACCAAATTGACATAAAATTAGTCATTCATGAGGGTTTGATAAATATTTGAGAGAGTAATATTTAAAAAATTATATATAAGATCAAGAATATATTTTATTATAAATTCAGAGCATTTTATAATTATATACATTATGAATTTTACAAATTATATTTGACATTAGATTTTCAATTTGATTAAATTTCTTCATTTACCTGGTTGGATTGATAACTTTCAGTGAATCCTCTGGTAAAAGAGAAGATAGGCTCTTTTTGCCGAGTCAGAAGATCCGGGATAGACCCAGGTGTCGTTGAATATGGTCCAAGTACCTTTGTTCTTGCATACTGCTATATAATGCCCGCCGTCTACAGTTCCAGCATGGAAAGACATGGCGTAGAGGCTGTACTTTGCACCTGGTCAGAAGTCGCTTGTCCCCATTCTGATGTCCAGTTCCTCAGGGGAAAGCACATCCATGTGGTTCTTCCTGCCTGATGGTGTGAATCTTGACAGATGGATAATCAAGATCTCTGGAAGACGTGAAAAACAAGTCCATTTCTTTGCTTCCACCGTTTCCTTACACTTAGAACATCTATAACTAATCCTTTCTGGAGTCCTCAGAGTTTCAAGACATTGTTCTAACGTGACAGTGTCATCGCCTTTTGCCAAGGGTGTTGTCAATGTCAACATTGGCTGAAAAGAGAAAGTCTGTGTCGAACATTGTGTACACTCGATTGTATCCTGAGTCTGTCCAAAGAATATATAATTGATTACGCTATCATCGGATTTCAAATGACGTTGCCAATGTGCTTCTGAAAGTTTCTCAGCTGGCTGATCTTCAGGGATTTCTTCAAGATCTTTGGGAGGAGTCTTTACCCGATTCAAATCATTATGTAAGAGTTGAAGTAAAGATATTAGAAATTCATGAGCGTCATGTTGATAATAGTTATTAAACATATTATCCAAAGATCCTAATTTTGCTTTGAAATTCATTGGATTGACAATACCATCCGTTTGTTTGAGAAGTTGATGGTGAAGATTATGAAATTCAGGAATCAATTTACCATCTATCTTTTCGAAGGATTGTAAAAATGTTGCCAAAATTGGTGTTTGCTGTATACATTGTAATATAGAATTCATATAACAGGTGTTTGTTAGATTTTCCAAACCAGCTTTAGGTATTTTAGTTGTCACTTTGTTTGTTATATTCCAATCTTTTAGAATAAATGGGTATTCTTTAACGACAAATTTGCGACCGCCTATAACTTTGTTATTGAAGCGTTTAATAGCAATTATTACTGAATTAGGATCTTTAAAAGTAACCATTCCAATTCCTAAATTATTAATTTCACTATAATATAACTTTTCATTAATAACTTCTCCCCAATTAGAAAATAAATGCTTCAGAAAACGGCTTGTTAAACCACAAGGGATATTTCCCACACATATTGAAGCGGCCCTTGGACTAGGTTCCATTAAAACGGTTTTTGCCATGTATATACTATATATATTTTTTAAATAAATATATTGATATTTTATTAAATCAAAAGTGTGTTATTATTATTATTATTAACTTTATTAACATCATGAAACGCGATATCCCAAACTCAGGGATATTTGCGCCAATACATTTCACTGCATGACAGCAGACAATTCGGCTATATACAATCCTGTTCAATTCATTATTTTACATAAATTAACTAAAGAAAATTGTCCAAAGAGAAAAACAAACAACAAAGCAAAACACACAGAGCAAGCATCGCAGTTCTTTTTTTTTCCTAAGATTCCTTCTCTTTTTCCAATTCAAGAGAAAGTTGTATATGTATTTACAAAATTGATCAAAATTTTTATACTTTTCTTTTTTGTCTACAAATTCATCAAGCTGTCCAATACGACCAAATCTATTTTCCCTAAAATCCCGGAAAATTGGGCACTCCAGAAGTAGATGTCTCGCGTCTTGAATTTCACCTCCGCAGAAGCATCCTGGTTCCTTCACGGCGCCGATAGTTGCCAAAAATTTCCCAAAATTGCCATGATCTGTAATGAATTGGATATTATAAAAATTTGGACGGAAAAATCTTGGAATTCCTAATACGAAAAAGCTTCTGAAAATTTCATTAGTGTTCTCAAAAATTTCATTCATTTTTGCGTGTAAGAATGATTTGACTATACTTGGAGCATGGGGTTCGTAAGTAATTAGATCTTCAATGGACATTTGAGCTAGATCAAATTTGATTATTCTGGATTCTATATAATCTGTTAGGAGTGGAATTTTTGCCAAGCTATGCACACAGTTTGATGAAGTGGTTTTGTATGCTCTAACTGCCCATAAAATGATCTGGTACTGCATGGAGTTCAGTTTTTGTTTACAACGATTGTTTAAATATTTGAACCAAATTTCAGAACCGTATGTAAGTACAGGCCTAATGATTGTTTTGAATAAAGTTAACCTCTTTTCAGTGTCTAAACCCCACATATTGCCACTTAGAGAACATAATAAATTTTTCATACGTCCTGCCTTACACAGAATATCATTAACATGCGGTGTAAAGTTAACTTTGTTTTTCCATTTGTGATTAGAAAATTTCATTCCCAGAATTTTTACTTGCTTGACCGGCATTATTATATTGTTATTAACCTTAATAGGTATTTTTTGTCTGTTATGTAGGTATAGCATATTAGTCTTCTCTGTACTGATCGTTAATTTATTTCTATTACACCATTGGATCACATAATTTAAGGTGTATTCACTTGCGGTTTTTAGTCCTTCAATAGTCTTATTACAGCAAATTATTGTAACGTCGTCTGCATAACATATAATATCTGCATTCATTGAATCAAAATTTATCAACAAATCATTTAGCAAAATATTCCATAGAAGTGGAGATAAAGGTCCACCCTGTGGACATCCTTTAGTTAGTTTCTTATAAAAAGTTTCTGATTCGTATGTAAATTTCACCTCCCTTTCATTATTCAAATAAGATTTTATGATCCGTATTAAATCTGAAGGAACATCATCATTATCCATTCTTTTTATAATAGCAGGCCACCATGCATTGTCGAATGCACCCGCAATATCTATAGCTATCAAGGAAGTCAATTCTTTTTGTTTATGTTTCAATATAGTTTCTATAATTTTATCCATTCCAGTAATTGTTGATCTAGATTTCATAAAACCATGCTGCCTTGAGCTCATTAAATTATTCTCTAAATAATAGTTACTTAATTTATTTTTTATTATATTCTCAAATGTTTTAGATAGATTAGATGTCAATGATATAGGTCTATAACTTTTATTTATTTCATAATTCGTTTTGCCTGGTTTTGGAATTATTTTTAAGAATGATTTTTTCCATTCATCCGGATAATATCCCATTTCTATACATTTATTGAATAATTTATGCAGAATTGGGATTATTTTTATTTTAGCCTGTCTAATCATATTGTTACTAATGTAATCAGGGCCCGGTGCTTTTTTAATATTTGTTTTTAAAATTGTTTCCTCTATTTCCTTAGATTCGATATAAACACTACTTTTATTTTTATATTTAGGCGTATAATTTCTAATCAAAATATGATCATCTTTATCCAAACCTCCAATATCATCCTGAAATAGATCTTTCATTAAACTTTTTATTTTGTCGGTCTTTAAATGATCTGGTAAATTATCTATTAGTGGTAATCCTATATTTCTATTTTTCGATCTCAATGACTTGAATATCCTATAAGCATTACCAAATGAGTTATTTGAATGACTTTCTTCTATAAAAATTCTCCAACTCGCTCTTTTTGCCTTTTTACTTTTATTTAAATATTTATTTCTTATTGATTTATAGGTCTTTTCAAGGACCTTTCCATGTCGGTAATACAAATTTCTAATATAGTGGAAATCGTTTTTCATTTTCTCCAGCTTCCCATCCCACCAGTATGTATTTGTTTTATGATTTCCGCTTCTTGTCTTGACATTTAGTGACAGATAAGCTGCCTCTTTAATTATTTGTGTGAGAGTCTTTACAATGTTGTCAATATCTTTGATGTTTGACGCGTGGTTTATCATGGTGATAATATTATCTACGTCTTGTATTGCTATTTTTTCGGTAAATGTTTTCCAATCAGCATCTTTTTCTATAAATTTCCATGTTGAGTTTTGAACTGTCCTTTGCCTGTTAAAATTGTGATAAATGTCAAAGGTTATTGCTACGTGATCTGAAATGTGCGTCAATATAGTCGTCTTCCAGTTTTGTACCAAGCCTATTGATTTTTTGTTTGAAATCGTAAGATCTATAAAGCTAGAATTTCGGCAGGTGGGTATCTTAAGATTATGAATAAATAGGTTATGTTCATCTATGATGGAGTGGAATTTGAAACCATTGGAGTTTGTTGTCGGATCAAACCAGACTGGGTGTCTAGAATTAAAGTCACCACATAGTATAATAGGTTGTTGATTGTAGGTCTCCAGAAGCTCTTGGATAAATTTTCTATGAGTGTCATTAAATCTATGTGGATGTATATAAAAGTTTGCGATAATAGTATTTGATTTTGCTGAATTTAAAGAAGTGGTTGTACAAAAGGAGTTTGTGAATTTATTGATTTTATTAAATTTTAAACTCTTATTCATAAAGATCGTTGCAGTATAAATTTGTTCATCTGTCGTTGAATGCACTATTTGAGATTCCAAATCGAAAATTACATCTCTATCAATCAGATAAGGTTCCTGTATTAGGATGATATCTGGTGGGTTGTCTTTTATAGAAGCTTGAAGCTCATTCAGTGCCAAGATACTTTTTCTTACATTTTGTTGTAAACATTTAATTCCTTTTCCCTGCATGATATTCAAACTAAATAAACAAAAATCTTAGCTGCGAAATTTGCCTAATTGTCGGTTGGATCATATCTCGTTCGTTGGATAATTCTGTCTATCTGTATTTTGTATAGAGGACAGTCCGAGGAATTAGCTCTATGATTCGGCGAGTTTCTAAATTTAGGATGTTTTAGACAGTTATAACAATTGCAAATTTTTGAACAGTCATGAATTCCTTGCGCGCCGCATAATTTGCATATCTCGACGTTAGTACAATCGGCCAATTTATGGTTGGGATATTTTATTAAATCAAAAGTGTGTTTTAGAAGGGTTAACAAAATTTATTGTGAATTAAAAATAAAATAATGATAAGAACAGATTAATCAAAATTTATTTAAAAAAATAAAATAATTATTCTGAAAATAAAGCAATCCATATTTAAAATATTAGATGAAAAAAAAATTGAATAAAAGATTTATTTGCCAATATGAGTTTGTGTATACAAAAATGTAATGCCTCGATAAAGGTTGGCGTTCAGCCAACCGAAATGTTGGCAAATAAATCTTTTATTCAATACAATATATGCCTTTTATTATATATATAAATGCGCGCGCATCTTATTATTTATATAGATTATTTAAATTTCATAACATTTTCTAAATACAAAAGTGTAGAAATTGAAATTGTGTTTTTGTAGAATAATATAAACTGTAAATATAATAATTCATGGCTTGCTTGTGGAGTGACATCTAATTATTTTAATTTTGAATCCGAATGACAATAAATAATTAATAATGCAGACCACCCAAAGACTTCCAAAAACCACCACTCAAGTGGATCTCCTCTCCTCTGGCAGTATCTCTCGGCCTTACCACTGGTGGGGGGACACGAGAGACTTACCAGAAGAATAGCGACTGTGGTGTTAGAGAGAGTCACAACAGCAACCGGCATCAAAACTTTTAACACTTTTTTATTGTTATCTTTAAACTATATTACATAATATTAACTACTCGAATATCAATTACCGGGTATTCACAGTTATTTACACACCAGAGCCAATATAAACATATATTTACAAATATTTGTACCAGGAAACAGTACCATAGCAATCGGCGATATTCACACTAGTTCCAGAATGGCAAATAGGCGAAAGCGCCATCTACTGACGGAGGTTGTAGGTGTTTTTCAGGCGCATATTGGCGACAGTATATTATGATTATAACCGGTTGATTCATCTAGATTCATTCTTCGGTTTTTATTCCTGTAGAAGGGTTGTTTATACCCGAAATCTTGAAACGTAAAGCATTAAATATAAGATACTCATCCTCTCTCTTGGTTATTATATTTTCCTGAAATTATGATGATATTTTTTTATTAAATATCTTTTGTTGGTTAGAAGTTGGTTTGGAAAAAATATAATAGCTACATCAACAAATATTTTATTTAATTCTTGATGGTTCAGTTGTTGTTGTTGTTGTGTCCAATGAAGAGCCTCAGATGTCTCCATGCATCTCTATCAAAGCAGTCGTTCTCTATCTTGGGTGTGTAAAACTGCTGCTCTGGGTCCATGTCAATTTTCTGCAAGGCTGCGGCCATTGATGGACATGAGAATATGTGTGTAGGTGTTAGTTCCACCCCAGGACAGTTGTTGCATGCCCTATAGGTTCTTGTGCCATCTGGATGTATTGTCATATTTTGTAGTGTTTCAGTATTTTTGGTATATAAGTAGAAATAGGATTCAAAAATAATCATTTACCTGAGGAGATTAACAGCGATTAACGAATATGTTGAGAATTAAATAAATTATTAGAATTGATGTAACTGTATTTTTCCAAACATATCATTTTATTAAAAATAAACAAAACAGCTTCCGAAGGTGAATTTCCTGTTTTATTTCATATTCATCTCAAGCGGTATCACAAAACCCTTTCTACAAGAGTACTGTTTATTATTTATATGTATTGCAGAGTATTTTACTTTTCTAACATCTATTTATTATATATTAAACAAATATAGGTCTCGAGGGACTCTCTTTGGAGCTCCTGTTGAATGAGGTGGTGAGAAACAGAGCTGGAGCTTTTACGTGGTTCAAATTTTGTAAGACGGCTGAAGAGAAGAGAAGGCTATATACATAATCAAATTGAGATAAATAATTATATGCAAATAATCTATGTCAGGATTAGAATGACGTAGAACAGTAAAAGGCTTGTTGCTGCTGTTGTATATAGTCACAGTGTAGAAAATACTATACCTACTACATGTGGGTTTCTCTCTGCATTATTAGTTCTCTTCTCTTACTCTGTAAACTGGCGAATCCTGTATAGGACGAGAGGTCCTCAATAAAGGCTTTTGTTGTTGTATATTAAACAAATATTTTTGAATAATCAAAACCTTTCTCCAGTTCCCACTTCCATATCGTTTTTCAAGTGTGAATATTCCTCAGTCCAATATCTATTTTAAGAATTTGATCTCTACTAAGCGTCCACTTTCTTACCTCTTAAGTAACCCAATCTTAAGAACCCGAAACAATATTTCCATCATAACATATCTACCATTATTGATTTTACCCATAGTCTTTTTATTATGACCACCGAGTAAGTCAATAATACTTGACGAACAAAGGCACGCCCATTTTTCTAACAGCGTTTAAAGGTTAAAGAACCATTAATATAAGACAACTTATAAGAGACCCTATATATATATATATATATATATAAACCATTAATATAAGACAACTTATGAGACCTTATATATATGTTAAACCCTATATATATATTATGACCCTATATATATATATAAACCTTAATATAAGACAACTTATAAGACCCTATATATATATTAAACCCTATATATATATAAACCACTAATATAAGACAACTTATAAGACCCTATATATATATATTAAAAATATATTGCGACCGCCTATGATCTTGTTATAAGAGCGTTCAATTGAAAATTTCACTATAATATAACCTTTATTTAATAACTTCTCCGCAATTAGAAAATAAATGCTTCAGAAAAAGGCTTGTTAAACCACAAGGGATATTTCCCACACATATTGAAGCGGATCTTTGACCAAGTTCCATTAAAACGGGTTTTTCCATGTATATATTTATATATTTTAAAAATAAATTAATTAATATTTAATTAAATTGAAAGTTTGTTTTATAAGAGTGAACAGAAGCTATTATATATTTTTATTTTTTTTCATATATATATATATTATATTTAAAAAAAAAAGATGAAATTTCTGTTGTTTTGGATCATATTGATGATTATGCTATGGTGGTGCAGTCGTGGCTATAATCTTGAAAAGTATGATAATAATAAAAATGGTTTTTATCAGCAATTGCTTTTATTGTGCTAAAGGAATATATACAAAACATAATTTGGGTAAATACCGCCTGGCTTAAGGCGTAAGAATAAAAAATGAAAATATTATTTACATAATTACAAAGTTTTGGGTCGGCCAACGAGGATAGAACAACAACGAGTTTTTATAGGGGGAGCCTGACCTCTGGCGGGCGATTTAACAATATTTGAATGTATGATATATATTTGATAAACATATTTTTATATAACATATATATATATATATATATTTTGAAAATAGAGCAAAACATAGATAAATCTTTAATTAAAATTGCAGATTTACCAAATAAAGATTCAAATGTGGAGAAACATTCAATGAAAAAGGAATTACAAAAGGTGAATGTTTATAATTCATATATGATAAAATGTCTTAAATGTGAAGGTGCACATGCTCTTTCAAGCTGTAATTTATTTTCTAAATTACTTGAGTCAGAGAGAGTGAATTTTGTTAGTTCGGCTAAATTGTGTTTCAGATGTTTAAAGCCAAACCATTTAGCAAAGAATTGTTATTGTAAAAACATTTTTCAAATTTGCAAGAAAAGACACCACACTTTGATTCACCAAGAAACCAAGGTTCAAGAAGTTGATGAAGGGAAATTTGAGTGTGGAAAAGACATCAAAAATACAACTTGTCTTTTAAGTAATGAGAAATGATTTTCAAATGTCATGCTTACAACCGCTAGGATTAAAATCAAGGATAACAATGGTGTGCCTTCAGACATGTAGAGCCTTGATAGACTCAGGGTCTCAGGCGAACTTTATATCAGGACAATGTAGAAAAAGACTAGGACTCAAATATTTTACCTTACACTCGCAAATATCGGGAATTTCGGGACATTTTGCGAGTCACTCTTATGGACTTGTGGAGTTTGAATTTACGCCACATTTCAAATCCAATGAACTTTTCAAGGTGAACGCCTTGGTGTTGGATAAGTTGACAAATAATTTGCCAACTCTCACATGTCTAAAGTCAAACTTTGCTTGCAAAACCATGCCTCTGGCTGATCCAGATTATAATATTTCTGCTCCCATCGACATATTAATTGGTGCTGAGCTAGCTATGACCCTGTTCACTGGCGAGTCCGTTATCGGCGATGAAGAACAACTAACTGCTACTTCTTCTAAATTAGGATGCCTCCTTTCTGGAAGAGTTTCCTCTAAGGGTAGTAGGAAAAGTATTAGGAATACCATTCAGTCACATCATGCATGCCTGGAAACCCAAAATATAGTCGAAAATTTTGGAAATTGGAATCCATTCCTGATGTGACTTCTACATCTAAGGATGAAAATGAAAGTGAAATCCATTTTGTGGAAACACATGGAAGGGATTCCATAGGCAGATATGTTGTACAACTGCCATTTTGGAATGACTGCCAATTAGGAGATTCAAGATCCAATGCGATCAAAAGACTTTGTTCTTTGGAAAGATATTTGATTCCACGACCTGAAGTTTATGACCAATATAGAAGCTTCATTAAAGAATATCTTGAATTGGGACATATGAGCTTAGTACCAAAGGAAGATATCATTAAGGGAAGGTACTATTTGCCTCATCATCCTGTAATAAAGGAAAAAATTGCACCACCAAATTGCGAGTAGTATTTGATGCATGAGCAAAGACTGATTCAGGTTTGTCCTTGAATGATGCTTTAATTCCAGGGCCCAAATTTCAACAGGATTTGTTTCATATCATTCTGAGATTCAGATTTTATCCTGTTGCTATAAATGCTGATATCGCCAAGATGTATAGGCAAATTAGAATATCACAAGAAGACTCAGAATTCCAAAGAATTGTATGGCGGAATGATCCTCATGATAAAATAAAGGACTATAGGCTAGAAACTGTCACTTATGGGACTAGTTGTGCACCATTTTTGGCCACTCGTATCATCAAACAGTTGGCTTTGGATGAGCAGAGTAAGTTTCCAAAAGATAGCAAAATAGCATTGACAGATTTTATTGTTGATGATCTAGTAACTGGAACTTTTTCAGTAGATGAAGGCAAAAATTTGGTGCAAGAACTCTATGGTTTTTACTAAGTGCAGGAGGCTTCGAACTTCGTAAGTGGACCTCCAATGTTCCTGATGTTCTGTCACTTTTACCAAATCATTTAAGATCCACCAACACAAATATTGGGTTTGAGGAATCCAAGGAATATGTCAACGTTTTAGGCCTTCAATGGCAACCAAGAATTGATGGTTTCATATTTAAGGGAATAGCTCTGCCACTGAACTCTATGACAAAACGAGGAATACTATTACAGGTTGCTAAAATATTTGATCCACTGGGTTGGATCTCACCATTTACGACCACTATTAAACTGATTTTGCAAGAAATTTGGAAGACTGGGTTGGAATGGAATGACCCAATTCCAGAGGAACTAAGAAGGAAGCTGACTATGATAAACCAGGATCTTCCATCGCTAGAGCACATTCAGATCCCAAGATGCGTGGTACCAGGCAATTTTATGAAGGTAGAATTTCATGGGTTTTGCGATGCATCACAGAAGGCACATGCTACATCTCTGTATCTAAATGTGATCCTCTCAAACACAAGCGCTAAGAGTCGCACCTATGAAGGTGGTTTCACTTCCAAAGTTAGAATTATGTTCTGCTCTACTTTTGGCAAGATTAGTGAAAACTGTATATGAAAACCTTCCTCTTACCATCAATGAAATATATTTATGGTCTGATTCTACTATAGCCTTATGCTGGATCAATTCCGAGCCGTGCCGATGGAAGACATTTGTGGCAAATCGAGTTGCTGAGATATACCGGCTTGTCTCTGGGGTTTGGTGCCATGGTGATAGAAGGCAGAATCCAGCAGACGGTGCATCACTTGGAATATTTCCATCCGACTTAGTAGAACATCCACTATGGTGTAATGGGCCACCATGGCTAATTGAACCTTCCCTTGAAATTAAGAAATTCATTAATAGCTCCAAGGAAGAATTTAAAGATGAAGAAAAAATTCAAGACGTATTTTGGTACAATTGAGTATGAAATTCCATCCATTGTGATAAGCTGCTCATCATTAACCAAACTGAAATGTATCCTAGCTTGGTGCTTAAGATTTGTCAACAACAGTCGAATGCCTTCACATTCAAGGTACAGGGAGCCCTTAACATTAAGAGAGTTGAATGATGCCCTGTTGACAGTTGTTAAGTGTGTTCAATCTATTGAATTTTCTAAAGAAAAGCATTGCCTGTTAAGCAACAAGCCAATCCCGAATAAGAGTAGAATATACAATCTAAGTCACTTTTTGGAATCAAGGGGAATCATTATGTTTGGCGGACCATAAAAAAATGTAAATCTTTATGGTGATTGGATTAATCAAGTTTTACTTCCAAGATTACATCATCTTACCACTCTTATTGTAAACAATGTTCATGTCCATAATCTTCACTCATCAACTCAAGCTACGCTTGCAGCAATAAGAAATATATTCTGGATACCTTCTGGAAGAAATGTTGTACGGAAAATTTAAGAACATGCATGAAATGCGCTAGATTTCGTAAAAAAAAAAAAAGAAGCTCCTTTTCAATTAATGGGAAATCTACCTTTTGCAAGGATTGACAGATCAAGGCCGTTTTTTTTGTAACTGGAATAGATTTTGCAGGACCTTTTCTGATTAAACGGAATATGGGACGTACAACTTCAACCATGAATGCTTACGTTGCCTTGTTCATATGTTTCAGCACTCGGGCCATTCATCTAGAATTAATCAGTAGTCTGACCACAGATGCTCTCATATCCACAATAAGAAGGTTCATTGCTCGAAGAGGTAAACCAGCAACAATTCATAGTGACAACGGCACTAATTTTGTTGGTGCGCATAAGATTATTGGGAAACCATGTCACAATGCCAGTAAAGTTCTTACGAATTCAGAGGGAATTCAGTGGAAATTTATTCCACCATCAGCTCCACAATTTGGTGGACTTTGGGAAGCCGGAGTTAAGTCCATGAAATATCATCTTAGAAGAACAATGGTCAGTGCTTTGCTAAATTTTGAAGAACTAACAACATTGTTAGCACAAATTGAAGCTTGCCTGAATTCGCGACCTCTTTGTCCTCTGTCTGAGGACCCTGAAGATCTACAGGCATTAACTCCTGGTCACTTCTTAATAGGTGGCTCTTTAACAGCGCTTCCCGATGGTCCCAAGAATATGCGTCACAACTTCAACAAAGATCCAAATGGTGTAAGCCCCAACCCAACATTAAGGAAGGATCCCTGGTGTTGATAAAGAATGAACAACAACCTCCACTAGCATGGAAGATTGGAAGAATTTCAAAGGTGTTTCCAGGAGATGACGCTAGAATCAGAGTGGTAGAAGTCAAGACTGCTAATGGGACTTACAGAAGACCTATTGTAAAATATGTTTGTTACCTATATAATGTTTTTGATGGTCCCCCATCAAGTTGGTGGCGGGAGAATGTTTAATTTAGTTAGAATATACATGTTTATATAAAGGTTTAATATAATTTTTCTATGATTGTGTAAAAATTCATTGAATTTATCATCATCACCTTTTTTTGTTTACAAAAATGTTATATCTATCTTCTATCTATATATATATATATAAATGAATGTTTGCATGTTTGTTGGTTTGTATGTCCGGTATACAAATTCGCAGTAGTTCACTAATTCAAACCAAAATTCCCATACATAGGTAAAAAATAACGGGGATGACGATAGGCTATTTTAAAAAATATATAAATCAATTATTAAAACTATATATTCAAATTATTCTACTTAGCTCACGACCAGCGCCCTCTAGAACGCTCAAGCGACCTGCCGGCGGCGCGCGCCCGTTGGCTGCCGGCGAGCACGTGACTTCCCTGTGCGCGCGCATGGCGGCGGTCGCGTGGAACAGCCCTCGCCGACAGCCATGCGCGCGCACAGGGAAGTGACGTGCTCGCCGGCAGCCAACGGGCGCCAGCCGCTGGCAGGTCGCCTGAGCGTTCTAGACGAGAAGCTTTTTCTTAATTACAATGCAAGCCTTAACTATATTTACAGGTTTTCTAATTTATAACTATTTCACATATTTACATATATATTTTCATTTTTTGCTATAACTGATCTAATTCGCCGTTTAAAATAACGGCTCTTGCTATATTTGCTATGTTTTATTTTCCTATGTTTTATGTGTTTGAATAATACATTTAATCGTGTAAACCCGGGCGTTGACCGGGTCATTCGTCTAGTGAAAAATAAAGTAATGTAATTGAACGAAATGGTTGCCCTCATGTTTACTGATCCAATGTTTTAATAATCTAAGGTTTATGTTGTAAGAAAATTTTACCTTGAGAAGAATTATACAATTTTATTTACAGTATATTATCCTATAAAAACACACTTTTATTTTATACACATTTGTATTTACAAAATTCATATAAAATAATGAAAGGCGCGCACAATAATAAATATAATAAAAAGGCATAAATTGTATTGAATGAAAGATTTATCTGCCAATATTTCGGTTGGCTGAACGCCAACCTTTATCAAGGCATTAATTTTTGTATACACAAACTCATATTGGTAAATAAATCTTTCATTAAATCCAATATATTCATTTTTATCATTGAATGATTTAAATATGGTTGCTCTATTTTCAGAATACTATATATACCTAAAAATTTATTTTTGAAAAAATTAATTTAAAAAATAATTTTTGATTAATCTGTTATTATCATTATTTTATTTTATATTCATAAAAATTTTTGTTCACTCTTCTAAAAAATAATTACAATTTAATTAAATATCAATTTATTTATTTATAAAATATATATGAATATGTACATGGAAAAAACCGTTTTAATGGAACCTAGTCAAAGATCCGCTTCAATATGTGTGGGTAATATTCCATGTGGTTTAACAAGCCTTTTTCTGAAGCATTTATTTTCTAATTGCGGAGAAGTTATTAATGAAAAGTTATATTATAGTAAAAATAATAATTTTGGAATTGGAATGGTTACTTTTAAAGACCCTAATTCAGTAAAAATTGCTATTAAACGCTTCAATAACCAGGTTATAGGCGGTCGCAAATTTGTCGTTAAAGAATACCCATTGATTCCAAAAGATTGGAATATAACAAACAAAGTGACAACAAAAATACCTAAAGCTGGTTTGGAAAATCTAACAAACACCTGTTATATGAATTCTATATTACAATGTATACAGCAAACACCAATTTTGGCAACATTTTTACAATCTTTCGAAAAAATAGATGGTAAATTGATTCCTGAATTTCATAATCTTCACCATCAACTTCTCAAACAAACGGATGGTATTGTCAATCCAATGATTTTTAAAGAAAAATTAGGATCTTTGGATAATATGTTTAATAACTATTATCAACATGACGCTCATGAATTTCTAATATCTTTACTTCAACTCTTACATAATGATTTGAATCGGGTAAAGACTTCTCCAAAAGATCTCGAAGAAATCCCTGAAGATCAGCCAGCTGAGAAACTTTCAGAAGCACATTGGCAACGTCATTTAAAATCCGATGATAGCGTAATTAATGATATATTCTTTGGACAGACTCAGGATACAATCGAGTGTACACAATGTTTGAAACAGACTTTCTCTTTTCAACCAATGTTGACATTGACAACACCCTTGGCAAAAGGCGATGACACTGTCACGTTAGAACAATGTCTTGAAACTCTGATGACTCCAGAAAGGATCAGTTATAGATGTTCTAAGTGTAAGGAAACGGTGGAAGCAAAGAAATGGACTTGTTTTTCACGTTTTCCAGAAATCTTGATTATCCATCTCTCAAGATTCACACCATCAGGCCGTAAGGACAACAGGGCTGTGCTATCCCCTGAGGAACTGGACATCAGAATGGGGACAAGCGACTTCTGTCCAGGTGCAAAGTACAGCCTCTACGCCGTGTCTATTCATGCAGGAAATGTAGGCGGCGGGCATTATATAGCAGTATGCAAGAACAAAGGTACTTGGACCATATTCAACGACTCCGGGTCTATCCCGTATCTTCTGACTTGGCAAAAAGAGCCTATCTTCTCTTTTACCAGAGAATTCACTGAAATTTATCAATTCAACCAGGTAAATATATAAATTCTATCAAATTGAAAATCTAATGTCAAGTATAATTTGTAAAATGCATAATGTATATAATTATAAAATGCTCTGAATTTATAATAAATATATTCTTGATATTATATTTATTTATTTTTAAATATTCCTCTCTTAAATATTTATCAAACCCTCATGAATGACTAATTTTATGTCAATTTGGTAACATAAGGTTATGAACATTATTATTTCAATTCATGAGGAGAGACCAAGTTCTTCATTGTTTTAAGAAGTATTTTATGAGAGACACAATATAAAGAAACCCAGAATGCTGCCCTTTTAGTTTTATTTATTTTTTCTATATTTAATATAGGAACGAGTGGTCAAAACCCTCCATTCCCCACAGCCATGAACCGGGATCGAATCCCCCATTGCACACTTAGTTTCAATATTTGAATAACCTTCACATAATATTCATTATATAAAAAGGCATATATTGGATCAAAAGATCATATATATTACCAATATTTCAGTTGGCTGAACGTCAACCTTTATCAAGGTATTATATGTTATAGGTTTTAATATGATGTTAATCCTAGGTGTTAATATGTTATATATATAATACCTTGATAAAAGTTGGCGTTCAGCCAATAATGGTAAAATAAATTATATTTTGATTCAATATATGCCTTTTTATATAAATATTTATTTATGGATTACTCTATTTTCAAAATATATTATTCATTGTTGTAAATATAATAAGCTAGGTTTCTCTTTTTGAGCGGTACCTGATAAAGTGATTTTGGAACCAGGATATTTATTGTATAAATAGATATAGTATTTTCTATTATGACAAAGCAAATTTCCAAAGGAAAATCGCTCTTTTGCTTATTTCTATATAGCTACTAGCAATTTTACTCAATATAAAGATAGCCTTTTATTAAGCACTGCCTAAATATATTACTATACCTGGTCTGTCCTGGAGGTGGTCTCTCTTCAGAGACTGTTTCACATGTCATTTTACCTGGCATTACTTAATAGAATCTCGATGAGAGACCAACTCAAGAAGACTCTTTTTTTCTCTTTTGTTGTTTAAAACACCTTGATAAAGGTTGGCGTTCAGCCAACTGAAATATTGGTAAAATAAATGATATATTGATCCAATATATGCCTTTTTAATTATATATATATATATATATATATATATATATAGACTCCCTGACTTAGGTAGACGTACAAGCCTAGCGAAATAAAGGAATTTTATAATCAATAAAATATTTTATCTTATTTTAGGGGTCGGTGGAAGGGTGGTCTAAGCCGTTGGTTTTCGACCGCTAGGAACCGGGATCGAATCTCGAATTGGAAACTTTTTTTCTAATAAAATAAAATGCTTCAATGGGTAACGATTCTTAGAAAGGTCCAACCCCACCAGCGAATGCAAGTTACCAAACGGGGCTCATTTGTATGTGCAAAGTCGAACTGCTTTTCACATGTGTAGACAACATGTAGTGCACTTAAAGTAAAAGTAGTCACCTACTTCTACCCACAATGATTAACATGGGCAGTACCACGTGTAGTAGGAATAAAATAAAAATAAATATTATTTTTGATCCAAAACATGCTGTTCAATTAATATATAGAAAGAGATTTTTATAACCCATGTTCTTCTGGAGCACAGAGAGCGCCAACTACCCGATATATAGCTTATATTTTCCTTTAATAAATATCTTACTCAGTCTATATTTCTAGGTATCGAGATTAATATATATTTTTAAATTTATTATTTTTTAAAATATCAATTTAAAGCGCTATGTCTCCCTAGGGACACTTGCGCTGTCATACATGTATGCCTTTTCATTTGTCTATACATATATATACAATAATTTTAGGCCGTGAATAGAATAGTCAAAGATATTAACAATGAGAAAGAAAGAAAAAAAAATGAGAAAGATAAAAAGAACTGTGAACATAAATATTTTAAAAGTACAAATATTTTCTCACAATGAGTATCTTTTTATTGAAAAAACGCTAGCTTTCAAGTGTTAATCGCTCTTCAACGGGTTTACTAAAATATCGACTTTATCCCACCAGAAATATTTACAAAAACAAACGCGCGCAACGTGGATATTTATAACTGAAAAATTTAAATTGGTTTGTAATTTAACAATTTCTATATCCATAAAATAGTTAAATTACAAACCAATTTAAAATTTTCAGTTATAAATATTAACGCTGCGCGCGTTTGTTTTTGTAAATATTTCTGGTGGGATAAAGTCGATATTTTAGTAAGTCCGTTGAAGAGTGATTAAAACTTGAAAGCTAGCGTTTTTTAATAAAAACATACTCATTGTGAGAGAATATTTGTAATTTTAAAACTTTTTTCACAATTTTATCTTGAATAGAGGACATATATATATACAATAATTTTAGGCCTTGAATAGGCCTGTTTTTGTAAGATATTCGTTTTAATTTCATCTTCTAAATTTCGAAAAAAAAAGACTTTTTAAAATGATCATTAATACTAAGAATTTTTATTTTTCCATTTTAAAAATAACTTCATTCATATTATTAACAAAATTTTTCTGAAATATAAACCAGCATCAACAAATAGAATATATAATGAAACAATTCTTCATAATATCATACAAGGTAAATTACATGAACTAAAATTATTGAGATGTTTCTAACTCCGCCTTTGCCGGTCCCAAGCCCGGATGAAAAAGGAGGAGGGGAGCAGTAACAAGCTCGCTAAAAAAACTGGGCTCAGCTGGCCCGGCTGATAATACCCTGTAAGGGCTCCTAATCCAGGGATACAGGATGAGCAGCGTTTGTACTCCATGTTAGGAGCGACTGTACATGACGTTTGTTCCTCATGTCAGAGGCGGCCATTTCATATTGGAGCTAAGTCGGCCTGCCACTGAGTAGTGCTTCTACTCTTAATGGCAAAGACGAACGCATTCTACTTCACCCAGTCATGATGATAGTCAAAAACCACATCATTGGCTCATCAATTGATGAGCTATACTCATCCCCATCAGACATCATCAACAAGCACTACAAGCTTGATATGTACTGCAATATGATTGAGTGAATATAAGCAAGAAGAGAAGAAATTTCATAGAAATTAAACGAAATAACTTTTTAAAATAAAATATCAAACAAGTAGTCGGTATTGATAACCATTTGCAAAAAATAATGGTTGAAATGAAATGCATTAAGCCGAAGAATGATGAAAGTTGATATATTAGAGATTCCCTTAAGAGGATTCCTAAAAGAATGGCTTACCAGTCTCTCCAAGAGGTGGTCTCCTATAAAAGAATCTTTCCTGTCATCAGAGTCTCCGATAAGAGACCAACTCCAGGAGAGACCAGTTTATCAATGCTTTTAGGCGGTTTTTCTTGAGAATATATTTTGATATCTAATAAATTGATTATTTGTTGGTTCTTTTTAGTTAAAATGATATTGGTGATGCAGTCGTGGTCAATAATTTTAAAAATATAAAGTCTTGATCAGAGATTTCTTTATTTGAGCTAAGAAATATATATGAACAACATAATATGATTAAAGTACGACCTGGCTTAAGGCGAGTAGAACAAGGAAACCAAAATATTATTTACATAATGTATAAAGATTTGAGCCGGCCATCGGGAAAAAATAACGACGAGTTTTTATATGCAAAGCGTGACCTCTGGCGGTCGAATTAACAGAATATTTTAATCTATGATATATAATTTTAAATAAAATATTATTTTTATATAACATATATATATGTGATGATGAAGTGTTGACTCTCGCTATACTGTGTTGACCGAGAGGAACAGTCAGGATGTGGAGTTTTCCAGTACCTCTCTGCACCTGGGAAGGCCTTTTAAAGTTCTCAGAAAGTACAGGCAGTCGTGGTCGAGGCAGAGTGGAGAGCTTGGGGATGTCCACACAAAAACCGAAGACACAGTTGCACTAAGAAAGTTCCGTGAACAGATAAAAGTTGAGCTAGGAGCGAAAGATGGAGAGATAGAAGAGTTCTTACTGACTACATGGTGAATGAGGTGGCCCTTGTTGACAACCGACAACGCGCTGATGGTGAACTGACTATCAAGTGACTGTATATTTGGTAGGCTTTTTATATCTCCTCCGACAAAAGAAGTATCGCATTACAGCACGTGCGAGAGGGCACGGATCGTCTGGCGAAACTGGACACTGGCGCCGTCCTGACAACTTCCAATCTATCTTTAGAAGTTGCTTTGTGGTTTCCATCTATATCGAATTTAGACGTGTTTGACTTCTATCTCTCTAGCTCAACTCTTAATCTATTACAGAGTTTTATTTATTATCCTCAGTTTGTACAAATTACATTATATATGATGATGTAATGACACATGTCAATCATGCATATAACCATTTACAGATGTGTTTCTACTATACAACATGAAAATCTTGTTATAAGTTATATACAATATGTGGTTGTTGGTTTAAATTACCATAGATGGGCCCCGGGAGTGAAAGGGTTTATCCGGGTTTAAGCGGGTGAGCCTCCTTAACACAGGTAAGTAATTAAAATTTCTTTTAATTAATTTAAACTGTGAGGGTAAAGAGGGCTATAGCAAAATGCTTTGTTTGGATATATAAAAGTGAAAACAAAAATGACATTTTTGTTTGATTTTTAAATATGATGATTAAAATAGAATGATTACATAAAAATTTACATTCTAAGAGAATATTGGCGGGCGCTGGAAAGGGTTATTAGTTGAAGAATATGCAATTGTAAGGAGTGCACATGTTAACCAAATACTTAGATCCAGGTGCAAAGCGAGGAAATAAACTTGAGCGGCTTCCTAGGCAATGTTTCACTTGCGATTCTATATAAGGGTTTATATATATATATACAGTGTTTTGTTACAATTTTAGGGTTATGGGGTTGAAAAGTTGTTGAAGAAAAGAATTAATATGATTGAAAGGGGTGGTAGAGCCATGCGATAAGTAGAATTGTAGCGACAGTAGGTGATCTGACTTGACTCGAAATCTTGCAAATAAAGATTATGAAAAGAAGAAAATAGATTTGAAGATTGTAGGGAAGAGAAGAATATGGAGTTCAAGTTTATAAGGGAAAGGAATATATATATCAAGATTATAAGGAATAAGAATATTTGGATAAAGATTATATAAAGAAGAAGAATATGGATGAAGATTATGAAGAAGATAAAGGTTCCAAAATAGAGATCCAAATAAGAGTGGAAGAGGATTCCAGCCACAATAGAAGTGCTAGATGAGATTGTAAGATTGTTCAATTGGCATCCCACATAGAGAAAGGCTGAATAGAATTGATCAATTAGCATCCCACATAGAGAAAACCTGAATAGGATTGATCAATTGGCATTCCACTTAGAGAAAGCCTGAATAGGATTGATCAATTGGCATTCCACTTAGAGAAAGCCTGAATAGGGTTGATCAATTTTCATTCCACATAGAGAAAGCCTGAATAAGATTGATCAATTTTATTCCACATAGAGAAAGCCTGAATAGGATTGATCAATTTTCATTCCACATAGAGAAAGCCTGAAAAGGATTGATCAATTGGCAATCCCCATAGAAAAAGCCTGAATAGGATTGATCAATTGGCATTCCACTTAGAGAAAGCTGAAGAATAGGGTTGATCAATTTTCATTCCACATAGAGAAAGCCTGAATAAGATTGATCAATTTTCATTCCACATAGAGAAAGCCTGAATAGGATTGATCAATTTTCATTTCACATAGAGAAAGCCTGAAAAGGATTGATCAATTGGCAATCCCCATAGAGAAAGTCTGAATAGGGTTGATCAATTGGAATTCCACTTAGAGAAAGCCTGAATAGGGTTGATCAATTGGCATTCCACTTAGAGAAAGCCTGAATAGGATTGATCAATTGGCATTCCACTAAGAGAAAGCCTGAATAGGATTGATCAATTGGCATTTCACTTAGAGAAAGCCTGAATAGGGTTGATCAATTGGCATTCCACTTAGAGAAAGCCTGAATAGGATTGATCAATTGGCATTCCACTTAGAGAAAGCCTGAATAGGATTGATCAATTGGCATTCCACTAAGAGAAAGCCTGAATAGGATTGATCAATTGGCATTTCACTTAGAGAAAGCCTGAATAGGGTTTATCAATTGGCATTCCACTTAGAGAAAGCCTGAATAGGATTGATCAATTGGCATTCCACTTAGAGAAAGCCTAAATGGGATTGATCAATTGGCATTCCGCTTAGAGAAAGCCTAAGTGGGGTCTATCAGTTGGCATTCCGCTTAGAGAAAGCCTAAATGGGGTTTGTCAATTGGAGTTCCGCTTAGAGAAAGCCTAAATGGGGTTTGTCAATTGGAGTTCCGCTTAGAGAAAGGCTAATTGGGGTTTATCAATTGGCGTTCTACTTTGGAGAAGCCCCAGTGTTTACCGAGAGGAGGCCCAGACCGTCCAGTGGTCAAGAGGAATAAGGAGAACTCTCCCGCCTGTACTCTGGTTCAAAATATATGACCCCAGACTTTGATTGAAAGGGGGACATTTTGTATATAGTATAATCTGTGTAAATATAAAGATCCGGCAACACAGTTTGTCTCATCAATTGAGTCATAATAAATATGTAATTCATCGAGCGTGGTGCTGTATTGCATGGCTCTATATATAGACTGTAACTTTATTATAAATATATGTTTAAATAAGGTTAAATGTTAAATAGAAACAATATAACTTATAAAACATTCTTGAGTTGGTATCTCATCGAGATTCTATTAAGTAATGCCAGGTAAAATGACATGTGAAACAGTCTCTGAAGAGAGACCACCTCCAGGAGACACCAGGTATAGTAATATATTTAGGCAGTGCTTAATGAAAGGCTATCTTTATATTGAGTAAAACTGCTATTAGCTATATAGAAATAAGCAAAAGAGCGATTTTCCTTTGGAAAGTTTGCTTTGTCATAATAAAAAATACTATATCTATTTATAAATAAATATCCTGGTTCCAAAATCACTTTATCAGGTACCGCTCAAAAGTAGAAACCTAGCTTATCATATTTACAACAATGAATAATATATTTTGAAAAAAGAGCAAACCATATATAAATCTTTATATAAAAATGCATATACTGGATCAAAATATAATTTATTTTACCAATATTTCAGTTTGCTGAACGCCAACCTTTATCAAGGTATTATAACATATTAATATGTTATAATACCTTGATAAAGGTTGGCGTTCAGCCAACTGAAATATTGGTAATATAAATGATATTTTGATCCAATATATGCCTTTTTATATAATGAATATTATGTGAAAGACTTGAACAGTAAACATGGCTCAATCCCTTACAGCAGCTGGGACAAGGCCAAAGCTGCAGAGATACTGCTGTGTGGAGAGGCTGCTAGGTCTTAGCGGCAGCTTCAGACAACATGGCCGCCAGGTCATCATCGGAGCAGCGGACATTGTGGAAGAGGCCTGTAGCCCCAGCCAGCCTGGATGCCAGGACATGTTCACACATTGGATGTTCTCCCTTCATCAGAACGGAGTAACGGAAGGCTGGGCAGAAGCAATGGCGAGAGCCTGGCAACACGAGGTAGGTGTGGGACACCTGGCAGCCGCTGGGACTGGCTGTCAGCCTGGCAACACTGTTCCTGTCCAGTAAGTCCAGGGCTGGCAGCAGGGGGCCGCGGAACACTCCGTCCAGTGCTGACAGCATCTCATCTGTCAATTTTCCATGGGTCTCATAGGAGTTCTTGGTCTCCTGGAAAAGCTGGTCATACAGTACTTCCGTAGTGAAAGTATCTTCTGGCATGTCAGATTTCTTTGCAAATATAAGTTGCAGAAAGATATCTTCCATTTTTCGCAATTTGATGTCTAATCAAAAGACCGACAAGAATTCCGTAATGGAAAACAACCATGAAAAATCTAAATATTATGTGAAGGTTATTCAAATATTGAAACTAAGTGTCCAATGGGGGATTCGATCC
>CP092873.1:16594707-16697274 GCA_030710605.1 Cordylochernes scorpioides | reverse complement strand
ATAGGACATGTAACAACTGTCCTGGTGTGGAACTAACACCTACCCACATATTCTCATGCCCACCAATAACCGCAGACTTGCAGAAAATTGGCATGGAACAGCAGCTTTGCACACCCAGTGGACATTGCGACTGCTGTGATAGAGATGCATGGAGGCATCTGAGGCTTTTCATTGGACACGACAACAACAACTGAAACATCAAGAATTAAATAAAATATTTGTTGATGTAGCTTTTTTTTTCCAAACCAACTTCCAACCAACAAAAGATCTTTTATAAAATAATATATATATATCATAATATTAGGAAAATGAAATAACCAAGAATGAGTATCTTATATTTAATGCTTTACGTTTCAAGCTTTTAGGTATTAACGACTCTTCTAACTCTGCTTTTGCTGGTTCCAAGCCCGGATGAAAAACAGGAGGGGGAGCAGTAACAAGCTCGGTAAAAAACCTGAGCTCAGCTGGCCTGGCTGATAGTATCCTGTAAGGGCTCCTAATCCAGGAATACAGAATGAGCCAAATTTGTACTCCTTGTTAGGAGCCGATGCACATGACGTCTGTTCCTCATGTTATAGGCGGCCATTTATTTTGGAGCTAAGTCGGCCTGCCACTGAGTAGTTCTACCAGTCTTAATGACACAGGCAGACACATCTACTTCACCCAGTCATGATGGTTGTCAAACTGACACCATCAAGGGTCACAACTTGATACCCTAATATGATTGAGTGGAGATAAGAAAGAAGAAGAAGACGACGGCTCTTCTGCAGGAATAAAAACCATAAAATGAATCTAGATGGATCAAACCGTTATAATCGTAATATATTGTCGCGTTTATCAGTTTGAAAAACACCTACAACCTCCGCCAATAGATGGCGCTTTCGCCTATTTCCCGTCTGGAACTAGTGTGGGAATCGCCGACTGCTGTGGTACTCTTTCCTTGAGCAAATAGTTGTAAATAGATGTTTACATTGGCTCTGGTATATAAATAAATGTAAATACCCGTTAATTGTTATTCGAGTTATATTCAATTTTTATATTAATTGTGGTTTAAAGATGACAATAAAAGAGGTGAAGTGTTAGAAGTCTTGTTGCCAGTTGCTGTTGCTACTCTCGCCAACACCACAGTCGCTACTCTTCTGGTAAGTCTCTCGTGTCCCTCCACCAGTGGTAATGCCGAGAGATACTGCCAGAGGAAAGGAGATCCACCTAAGTGGTGGTTCTCAGAGGACTTTGGGTGGTCTGCATTATTATTATCAAATCATTGCCATTTGGATTCAAAATTAAAATAATGAGATGTCACTCCACAAGCAAGCCATGAAATATTAGATTTACAGTTTATATTATCCTACAAAAACACAGTTTCAATTTATACACATTTGTATTCAAAATATTTTATAAAATTCAAATAATTCATATAAAATAATAAAAAGCGCGCGCAATAATTTATATAATAAAAAGGAATATATTGGATTGAATAAATGATTTATTTGCCAATATTTCGGTTGGCTGAACGCCAACCTTTATCAAGGCATTACATTTTTGTATACACAAACTCATATTGGTAAATAAATCTTTTATTAAATCCAATATATTCCTTTTTATTATTGAATGATTTAAATATGTATTGCTCTATTTTCAGAATAATATATATGTATAATTGAAAATATATTTTTAAAAATATTTAATTTGAAAATAATTTTTGATTAATCTGTTCTTATCATTAATTTTATTTTATTTTCATAAAAATTTTGTTAACTCTTCTAAAACACGCTTTTAATATTTAATAAAATATCAATATATTTATTTTAAAATATATATATAATAAATATACATGGTAAAAAACCGTTTTAATGGAACCAAGTCAAAGATCCGCTTCAATATGTGTGGGTAATATTCCATGTGGTTTAACAAGCCTTTTTCTGAAGCATTTATTTTCTAATTGTGGAGAAGTTATTTATGAAAAGTTATATTATAGTAAAAATAATAATTTTGGAATTGGAATGGTTACTTTTAAAAACCCCAATTCAGTAAAAATTGCTATTGAACGCTTCAATAACAAAGTTATAGGCGGTCGCAAATTTGTCGTTAAAGAATACCCAATCATTCCAAAAGATTGGAATATAACAAACAAAGTGACAACAAAAATACCTAAAGCTGGTTTGGAAAATCTAACAAACACTTGTTATATGAATTCTATATTACAATGTATACAACAAACACCAATTTTGGCAACATTTTTACAATCCTTCGAAAAGATAGATGGTAAATTGATTCCTGAATTTCATAATCTTCACCATCAACTTCTCAAACAAACGGATGGTATTGTCAATCCAATGATTTTTAAAGCAAAATTAGGATCTTTGGATAATATGTTTAATAACTATTATCAACATGACGCTCATGAATTTTTAATATCTTTACTTCAACTCTTACATAATGATTTGAATCGAGCAAAGACTTCTCCAAAAGATCTTGAAGAAATCCCTGAAGATCAGCCAGCTGAGAAACTTTCAGAAGCACATTGGCAACGTCATTTGAAATCCGATGATAGCGTAATTAATGATATATTCTTTGGACAGACTCAGGATACAATCGAGTGTACACAATGTTCGACACAGACTTTCTCTTTTCAGCCAATGTTGACATTGACAACCCCCTTGGCAAAAGGCGATGACACTGTCACGTTAGAACAATGTCTTGAAACTCTGATGTCTCCAGAAAGGATTAGTTATAGATGTTCTAAGTGTAAGGAAACGGTGGACGCAAAGAAATGGACTTGTTTTTCACGTCTTCCAGAGATCTTGATTATCCATCTGTCAAGATTCACACCATCAGGCCGTAAGGACAACATGGCTGTGCTATCCCCTGAGGAACTGGACATCAGAATGGGGACAAGCGACTTCTGTCCAGGTGCAAAGTACAGCCTCTACGCCGTGTCTATTCATGCTGGAAATGTAGACGGCGGGCATTATATAGCAGTATGCAAGAACAAAGGTACTTGGACCATATTCAATGACTCCCGGGTCTATCCAGGATTTTCTGACTTGGCAAAAAGAGCCTATCTTCTCTTTTACCAGAGGATTCACTGAAAGTTATCAATCCAACCAGGTAGATGAAGAAATTCAATCAAATTGAAAATTTAATGTCAAGTATAATTTTTAAAATGCATAATGTACATAATTATAAAATGCTCTGAATTTATAATAAAATATATTATTTATCTTATATATAATTTTTTAAATATTACTCTCTCAAATATTTATCAAACCCTCATGAATGACTAATTTTATGTCAATTTGGTACCATAAGGTTATGGACATTATTATTTCAATTCATGAGGAGAGACCAAGTTCTTCATTGTTTTAAGATGTATTTTATGAGAGACACAATATAAAGAAACCTAGAATGCTGCCCTTTTAGTTTTCTTTATTTTTTCTCTATTTATTATAGGAACGAGTAGTCAAAACCCTCCATTCCCGACAGCCATGAACCGGGATCTAATCCCGAATTGGACACTTAATTTCAATATTTGAATAACCTTCACATAATATTCATTATATAAAAAGACATATATTGGATCAAAATATCATTTATATTACCAATATTTCAGTTGGTTGAACGCCAACCTTTATCAAGGTATTATAACATATTATTATGTTATGTTATAATACCTTGATAAAGGTTGGCGTTCAGCCAACTGAAATATTGGTAAAATAAATTATATTTTGATCCAGTATATGCATTTTTATATAAAGATTTATATATGGATTGCTCTTTTTTCAAAATATATTATTCATTGTTGTAAATATGATAAGCTAGGTTTCTCTTTTTGAGCGGTACCTGATAAAGTGATTTTGGAACCAGGATATTCATTGTATAAAGAGATATAGTCTTTTTTATTATGAAAAACAAATTTTCGAACAAATTGCTTTTCTACTAGCTAATCAAAATTATGTGGAAATTTAGCCTGTATTTCTCTTTATAATTTTGATTAGCCATAGAGAAAAGCGTAATTTTCTAAGAACCTTGCTTTGTCACAATAAAAAAGAAACTTAGTGTAAATTATTAATTCATTTCTATATAGCTAATAGCAATTTTTATTCAATATAAAGATAACCTTTCATTTAGCACTGCCTAAAATTATCACTGAACCTGGTGTCTCCTCAGAGACTATCTCACATGTCATTTCACGTAGAATTATTTAATAGAATCTCGATGAGAGACCAACTCAAGAAGACTCTTTTTATTTTGATGTGACAACCCAGATTCCTGGAATCACCACGAACTAAAGTCACCAACTCTCCGGGTTGATATGTATAATGGTGGACATTCAGTTTATCAGATGTAATGTACTTGGGAATGTTCTGTAGGTAACTTTAAGAGATATCAGCTTCAACAAGGTTTTAGACAATGGTCTCTCTATAGTGCAGACTGTGCACTTTACATGTATTGACTAAAGGTCAATAAAACTATGTCAATTCTCTCTCTCTCATTATATAATCTTATTTATTCTGTATTTAACCTTATAGCACACACACACACATAAGCCTTTTTATTGGGGCATCCAGCCCTATACATGATTCCCCTCTACGGGATTTAGGAAAGGAAGATATTTCAAAAGTAAAAACTAGAATACAAGAAGTAATAAGGAAAGAGAGAAGAAAGAAAAACCAAACAAAAAGAAATATAACCATATATACAAAAAATAAACATACAGAGCAAAAGGAACCGTACATGATTAAATATTTAAATTAAAGTACCAATGTTTAGAATATGTCATGGTTAAGATATCATTGAGAGGGCTAGTGTGGAATCAGCCGCATTCAATCTTCGCTTTCCTCCTCCGAGCAAACCACTACATTCGGCGAATCCATCATTCTCCAACGGACATTGACTGCGGCCTTGTAGAATCTATATAAATCGAGGGAGAGACCCTGATCAACCATCAGTGTGTTCATCCAGCTGCAAATTTGTTGGCAGTCAGGTTGAAACCAGGGTAAGTCACCCAAAATTTCTTTCCTCTGTTTCTCTAAGCAAGAGCATCCAAATATTATATGCATAATTTCGTCTTGGATTCTGTTTTTACACAGATCGCAAGTTAGAGTCAAATCAATCTTTCAGCGCTTTGAACGATTTTCTGGGAAGATCGTCCAAAGGAGTCTCAGTTGTGCAAAATATCTTTTAATTGCTAGAGGAATAGTTGTGAATAAATATCGTTCTGCTGTTATTGAATATTATAGGTATTTGAAGTGACTGTAATGTGAAGTATTTAGAATTTTCGCCATGTCGTTTTGGATGCTTTGTTCGGTTGCTATTCGAATTATAGCAGGGATTTCAGTCAGTATTGCAGTGTAATCCGGACAACCCTTCAGGAACGAAAAACCGTTTGAGTCTAAAATGGTTAACAGGTTTTTGACAACAGTTAAACCAGCCCTTTGATTGCTGTGTAATGTCCAGAGGTGTGACAAACATGCCCGGGGCAACCTACTCTCTTCCATTTTAATAATCCTCACCCAAAATCTCAGAACCTGTTTAGTTATAATAACTTCCTGTGATACTCGTCCACACTCCATTCTTAACATAAAGCCCGGAGTATACTTTGTTAAATTTAGGTAGCGTCTTAGGAAAATATTCTGAACCTGGTTAACTACCTTTACTTGGTTGAGTGCCCAGCAGGGTGCGGCGTATAGCATGTGAGGTAAGACCGTCGAATCAAGTAATCTCATTGCCGCATTTAGAGAGTTCATCTTGGATTTTGTCAGAACCTGCCACACAGCGCCAATTGCTGCCAGGGCTTTGCCCTTGTAGTGTGACGCTACCTTGTTTAGTGAATTTGCACTTGTAAGCGGTTATCCCAAGTATATATATTTCGTAGTAACAGACAGTTGCCGCTCACCCCAAAACCATTTGTCATTTTGTGCTAATCGACCGCCGTTTCTGAAAACTACTATTTTTGACTTATTTTCATTCAGGGTTAATAAATTTGTTTCAAAATATTTTTTCTTAGCATATTGATTTTTATTTGAAGGTTATTTTTGGATTCTCCAATCAAGACAATATCGTCTGCGTATAGTAGAATATGAACATATCCATAATTTGGGAGATATATTCCCGGTAAATCTGAACCATCGAGAGACCGATTAAATCATTTATAAAAAGTATAAATAAATAAGGTGACATCGGCTCCCCTTGTAAAACTCCCGAACGCACCTTTATTGGCGCAGTGAATTTAACCTTATATAATAACCTTATATGGACATTGTAATAAATCAATGTCAATCTCGTCTCTCTCTCTTTGTGTTTTTATTTTTATCTGTATTTGCCTTTATATAATCTTATAAGAACGTTTAATAAATCAGTTTTAATCTCTCTCTCTCATATATTAGACTCTACTGTATTCAATATCCTTTAAAACTATATACATATTTTAAGAAAAAGGCATCAACTTTCAGTTGCACGATCAATGCTTTTTTCTCTTTATATATCCAACTGATCCCAGTAAAATTTCATTTTTGTATTATTTTTTTCAAATTCTATATCTATACTTTTAATGATTTCTGTATGATCCTCAATATCAAATAATTATACATATTTATAGTCAAACGAAAGTATATAACTTATAATTCAATAAAATATCATAATAATATTTTAATACTTGAGTGGACATAAAAGAGCTGAAATTATTATAATAAAATATGTTTAATGGAAATATTTTTATGAGTCAAAATCAAGAGGAGGATTAAATGGCAACGATCAATATATTCGAGTAATAGATAAAATTTGTGTGTTTAAAATATCTTCACGTGGAAAATCAAGGAAGACAAACTTCAGGATGAGACAGAAATATATTTAAGGCAAGAACAAACTATGAATGATAAACAAAAGATAAGCAATTAGGAAAATTTACAGCGTAGCAAAATATAAACATAAAAAATGATACTCTGTTAATAAAATAATAAATACTTCGTTATATAGCTCCTTCCATATGGGAGTTGTGACCCACAGCTTGCAATTATTGTAGTTACTAACATGCTTCTGCCAAGGATTCCATCGAAGTCTTGGAACTTTGTCTAGTATCTTTGCGTCTTTTTTCTTGCGGCATGAAGAGCGGCCTTGTCGTCGTATCGTCTATAGGGACATCGTCATCTTGGAAGGAAGTCTTGGCTTTGACACGGCGGTGGAATCCTGGTGTCAGTCTCTGAAAATGTAAACCACAGCACCCATGGCCTCTTGGTCTTCTCAGCGATCTTCAGTTTGTCTTCCCTAATTTACCCAGCATCTCCACCAAAATGCCACGTAGAAAATTAGGAATACTTCGTTACAATATTAACTTCAGTTTCAGCTCGCGTTAATTTACGTCAAGTAACATTGTTTTCATGAATACACTCATGGACAAAACCTAAGGAAGTTATACCTTGTATATAGGGATTCAGATAATAACTCTGAAATTTATTTGATACACAGTGACCTTTATTAAGACACACGAGATAACCAAGTGTGAACAAAATGGTCTATGTCTCTTTAAAAATAAAACAGAAGACTGGCGACAAAGACTTTCCACCTCCTTAAGTTTTGTACATGGGTATAATTCTCTAATTTATTGTAATGTTTTAGTAGATAATATTTTCAATATTTGGTTGTTTTACTTTCTATGCACACTACATAGTCAACGTTTGGGTATTTTATTTTTAATATTTTTGTATTGATTACAATTTTCTATTGGTATTTATCATCTTAGTTTACCTGCGTTGCCTCCATTACAACTTTTCGAAGCCTATTCTGAGAGGAGAATCCTGTACTGTAACCATCCCGGCCATCTACTTAATAGACAACTATCCTTTCGACGTTACCATCCAAAATCGGCTAGCCTTCATAAAGAAGATCAACGAGGGAAGTTACGAGTCCAAACCTGCCCCTGCCTTAACCCACATTCAAGACACCTCTTTCTTATATCCTCCACCTTGAAGATGTAACGTCATCTTTGATCTTGATAGTTCGAAATGTGAGTTGGCGCTACAATTTTCCTTTCTACCTAAGAACTCCAACTGATTCTTTACAGACCCCATCTAGACTGTACATCTTTCTAAACTAAACTCCTTGCTATTTTCTGGGCCATCCGTTTTGCCATTAACAGCAAGGCAAAAATGATGGAGTATATATTATATGTATGTATAAAATGTTAACAGGTATAGTAAATAAATATATATTAATACATATAATTACAACTTCAATAAGGTTCGAATGGGTTGTCTTTCTAGACTCGTTCGTATGACGTGATAATGTTCTAGTTTTTAAAATACAGTTGACTCTCGATAATTTGAAACTCAAGGGACCAAAGAAAATTTTCATTTTATCAAGAGTTCAAAATAACAAGAGTTTAAACAACTAATAGGAAGGGAGGGTGGAAAATCAAGTAAAAAAGAGTTTGAAGTTTTGGTCGTTTCGGGATATACATACAATGTTGATACAAGATTAAATATGTGACTTACTGAAAGTTTTTAAAGTAATAAATTTATTGGGAGCTCGCGGGTCTTGTCCTTTGTCAAACAAGATTCTGATCTCAAAATTCATGATTTATTATTTTAAACACTTGTACAATTATTCACAAATTATCATTTTAAAAAGAAGTCTGTAATTTTTTTGTTGAGTAAGCGACTTCAATCTATCATTGTCCAATTAATTTTCCATAGTAGTGAGAGCTGCGAAGAAATCGTTACTTGTGTCGGTTCTGAGGACGCAGAAGCGAAAAGTAGTAAGAGATCTCCTTGCTTCGCTCGGCGTGGGAAATTTGAGCTCTAAGTATGTTTAGCTAGTTCGCGGGCTGGTCTGGCTTGAGAAAGTCACCGGCAACATTTTCTCTCATATTTTAATTTGCAGATAGAATCTTACATCTACTTATATATTTGCCTTATTCTGTCTGTTTGTCTGTTTGAAGCTCACGGATGGGATTTTTCATAACCATCGGTGGTTCAGTGGTAGAATGCTCGCCTGCCACGCGGGCGGCCCGGGTTCGATTCCCGGCCGATGCATTTTTTTTTTTTTACAATTTTTAAAACTCATTTATATATTATACAAGAATGGCATCCACGGCGCCAATTTATAATTGTAACGAATAGTATTTGAATAAAAGCATTTAATCGGGTAAAACCCGGGCGTTGCCCGGGTCATTCGTATATAATAATTGTATAAACGAATGCAGGACAAAATCACCGCGAATGTTTCTTTTTTTTAAGGCAATTTCTTTTTAAGGCAATTATCGTTATTTATAGTTAATTTTTGTTTCGATTTTATTGAAAAAAAAACGATATGGTGCCTTTAAAAAATGATCTTTATTACTATGCAGTTTTCTATTTAGTCAATATACCTAAGTTCATGTTGCAAATGTAATTATCTCTATCGATTTAGTAGGTGAAATGCAAAAAAAAAATCGACATGATGAAAATTCACGTTTTTATTTTTATATTTTCAAGACACACACAGTTTGGGCCGGGACGTTTCACAAGAGAGACATCCACGGCGCCAATTTATAATTGTAACGAATAGTATTTTAATTAAAACATTTTAAAAACACACAGTTTGGAACGGGACGTTTCACAAGAGTGACATCCATGGCGCCAATTTATAATTGTAACGAATAGTATTTGAATTAAAACGTTTTTAAAGTATATGCGCACTCGGGTAGAACCCGGGCGTTGCCCGGGCCATTCGTCTAGTATTAATAGAATCAAGTAAACAAGAGTTTGATAAAAATGTGTGATTTTTTATTTTAAACATTTGCACAGTTATTCACAAATGTTCATTTGTGACAATATACTATTCCTTTAACTTCAAATTACCGAGGGGACCAATATTTTCAAATATTTTCAAATTATTGAGATATTCAAATTAACGAGTTGTTTCAATTTATTAAGAATCGACTGTACTTCCAGACCACGTAAAAATCTGATATTTTATATACTATTTGAATCCAGCTAACGATGCATGTGTAAAAAATTTCAGATTTCTAACTAGCCGTGGTGGTACAGAAAAGACTAGAGAATAAAATTCGTATATTTTCTCTTAAACGAAGAGGAAATGAGAAATAGTAATGAAATCAAATACCAAAATGATTCATAAATTCAACTTTCAAATAAATTTGTTTTTAAAAGTATATATATATATATATAAGACAGAATATCAAAAATATATATATATACATTAAATCTAAAAACACTTTCTAGATATCGAACCTGATTTCGTAATTATAAATTATTATTTTAATGATTAATAAAAATATGAGTTAAAGTAATACTTAACACTTATTGGCCGAGAAAGGTAACGTGACAGTGAACAACCAATCAACTTAATATCATGTGACTTTAACCAGCTAATCAGAGTGCACTCAAAATAGACACCATATAAAACTGCATTTAACATAAAGGCATATTACTTGGGAAATCTAACCTTCTTTAAACAACCTTGGTGGCGTGCAGCACCTATAGTGTATTGCGGTTTGTCTGCTTGTTACATTCATTTTTGGGCTTAAAATTCATACACTTTGGTTATTAGCCGGTAAAACCATAATCTCTATAAGGCATATTAAGACAACGATGATATTCCTATTCGCTATAGAAAAAGAAACACAAGTCGGGGTGAATAGCTTCTGTTTTGTTTCCCACTTGGCAAATACGCAAGGAGGAAAAGCAGAATGAATGTTAACAAACAATTTGTTCTCGTTAGGCCTTAATTGAATAGAATGTTTTATAATAGCTTAAAGAAACAAATGTACTTATCTTTGGTCAGGCAATTATCTCAAGCTTTACAAATGAATTTATTTTAATTTTCTCTCTCTTTACAATAAATATATAAAGAATTTACAAAAAATTTAAAGCCGAAGCTCTTAAAGGCCTTGTTCTTTAGTGGCGACCGAGCTAAGAATGTTCGAGAAGGTGGCGAGCTCCCTCTGGTGGTGCAGCCAGATGGCCTCCCATTGGTCAGCGATGACGTAGCTCTTCTTTCTTTCACCGCCGCGCGCCGCCTTCTGCCACCTATGTTCAGAATAAAACTAAACAGCTTCTTTAAATAAGAGGACGATGGTACAAGCTTTCAAATAAGACACCCTTCTACGGGTACAGAATTACCCGTACATTCTGTACCCGTAGAAGGGTGTCTTGTCCAAAAGCTTGTATAATCATTTTCTTTAATAAAGAAGCTCTTCTCCACGACCTGCTTTTCTTTTTTCTATTAAGAAATATATCATATCATTACAATTATTTTATTTCCAAAGCGCTATATCCCGCAAGGGATACTTGCGTCAAACAAGGAGAAAAGTTTATTTATATATGTTATTTACATTATTCAACGCATGAAAACATTAGAGATCCAGATTTTGTAGAAAGTTTATTATGTATTTACAAAATGAATTGAAATTTAAATATGATTTTTTTATCGGGGAAATCAAATCGTTAAGTTGACAAACAACTAGTTCATTCTTCATTCTATAATCTTGAAATGCTGGGCAATCTATCAGTAGACGTCTTGAGGTTTGTTCCTCAATACCACAAAAGCAGCTTGAATCCTCCACTGCCTTTATTCTATTTAAAAACTTTTGAAATTTCCGGGGTTTGTAACAAATTGAGTATTATAAAAATTTGGACGAAAGTTATTATGAACTCACTTATTGTACCTACGCCCACATCAAGGGTTACAAGCCCATGAACATATACAAGTATATACTTGTTATCTATATACACATATAATTTTATTATGATAAGAAAGAGAGAGAATAAACACTATTAATGACAATAATAATCAATAGTAATAAATGAATAATACATTTACAAAGAGCTGACAAAGTGATTCCGATATAGGAGATGTCCAGGCTCATATAGCACCGTGGCTCTATATATGTAGAGATTTTTATTGTCCAAACTTTTTTTAAAGTCCCAAGTTGAAGTGGAGGAGTTTGTTGGCAAAAGTTTCAATCACCGGGTGGGTCTCCATGACAACAATATTTATGGCCTTGCTGATAAACCAGGCGCGACTCCAGACATTTTATTGCAGGACATAAATTTGGAATTCCAGAATATTTTGTTTATTTGAGGCTTCATGTTTATGGAGAGGAGACACGAGGGGGAAATTTAAACGAAATAAAAGCCGGAATTGATGCGATTAGAAGTTTGACGTGTGGAAGAATGGGAGTGGTTGGCTTGTCGATTGGTAGTGGTGGTTTGTTCATTGTTGGTGGAGTCTTGGTGGATGGCTGTCGATTGGTTGTGATGGTTTGTTCATTGTTGGTGGAGTCTTGGTGGATGGCTGTCGATTAGATGTGATGGTTTGTTCATTGTTGGTGGAGTCTTGGTGGATGGCTGTCGATTGGATGTGATGGTTTGTTCATTGTTGGTGGAGTCTTGGTGGATGGTTGTCGATTGGTAGTGGTGGTTTGTTCATTGTTGGTGGAGTCTTGGTGGATGGCTGTCGATTGGTTGTGATGGTTTGTTCATTGTTGGTGGAGTCTTGGTGGATGGCTGTCGATTAGATGTGATGGTTTGTTCATTGTTGGTGGAGTCTTGGTGGATGGCTGTCGATTGGATGTGATGGTTTGTTCATTGTTGGTGGAGTCTTGGTGGATGGTTGTCGATTGGATGTGATGGTTTGTTCATTGTTGGTGGAGTCTTGGTGGATGGCTGTCGATTGTTGTCGCTTGGATGTGATGGTTTGTTCATTGTTGGTGGAGTCCTGGTGGATGGTTGTCGATTGGATGTGATGGTTTGTTCATTGTTGGTGGAGTCTTGGTGGATGGCTGTCGATTGGATGTGATGGTTTGTTGATTGTTGGTGGAGTCTTGGTGGATGGCTGTCGATTGGATGTGATGGTTTGTTCATTGTTGGTAGAGTCTTGGTGGATGGTTGTCGATTGGATGAGATGGTTTGTTCATTGTTGGTGGAGTCTTGGTGGATGGCTGTCGATTGGATGTAATGGTTTGTTCATTGTTGATGGAGTCTTGGTGGATGGTTTTCGATTGGTTGTGGTGGTTTGTTCATTGTTGGTGGAGTCTTGGTGGATGGTTGTCGATTGGTTGTGGTGGTTTGTTTATTGTTGGTGGAGCCTTGGTGGATGGTTGTCGATTGGATGTGATGGTTTGTTCATTGTTGGTGGAGTCTTGGTGGATGGTTTTCGATTGGTTGTGGTGGTTTGTTCATTGTTGGTGGAGTCTTGGTGGATGGTTGTCGATTAGATGTGATGGTTTGTTCATTGTTGGTGGAGTCTTGGTGGATGGCTGTCGATTGGATGTGATGGTTTGTTCATTTTTGGTGGATTCTTGGTGGATGGCTGTCGATTGGATGTGATGGTTTGTTCATTGTTGGTGGAGTCTTGGTGGATGGTTTTCGATTGGTTGTGGTGGAGTCTTGGTGGATGGTGTTCGATTGGTTGTGGTGGAGTCTTGGTGGATGGTTGGCTTGTCGATTGGTTTTGGTGGTTTGTTGGGTGGTTGATTTGTTCATTATAAGTTTTCTATTTGTTAGAAGGTTGGGTTGCCCATTGTCTGTTGTGGTTTGTTGAATGGTTAGTTTATCCATTGTTTGTTGTGTTTATTCTTTGTTAGGTGGTTAATTTGTCCATTGTTGGATAGTTAGCTTGTGCATTGTTGTTGGTTATTTGTTAGAAGGTTGCGTTCTCCATTATCTGTAGTGGGCTTTGGATTGTCAGTCTTTCCATTGTTGATAATGGGGTTTGTTAGATGGTTGGGTTGTCCATTGTTGTTGGCGCTTTTTTGTATAATTGGATTTTTGGAGGTTGTTTATTTTTCATTATTATTGCGATATTTCGATTGATGCCAGTGATTTGCTAAAATGTTGCTCTGTTCATTGACTATGGTAACTTGCTAGATTGTTGGTGCATCCACTTTTGAAGTGGTTTATAGAATATGTATTATAAATTCAATGTTTTAATTATAAAAAATCTAAATTTTGAAATTTAATTTCTTGCAAAAGAAAAGGATACTGTGCGTACAGAAACCAATTTATTTTCTATTCGTTTCGAAAAGAATATTTTGCCAATGTCAAAACAAAATCAATATGTGACGAGACTATGTGTTCTCTGGATGATATGATAACGACTTGAGATTAAAGATGTTTCAATAGAAAATTTGAAGGACGTTTTAAAAGAATAACCGTTCTAAACAGGTTACCATTGGGTTACAGGCGCTAGTAACATCCATGTTAAATGAATTAGCAGTAATTTATTTAAATGACTTCATATATATTCTAGTAAATAGAAACAAGGGAGCTTAGATCTCGGCTACATACAAGATGGTTGAGATAGACTATAAGGCAACAAATGGCTCGTTAGATTTTCAAAAGAGAATATCTGAAGCCTCGTTCTAGAATATAGATTTTTTATCGGTACTATATACTCTGTATGCGTTATAATTTCAATATATATTTAACAACCGTGAGTTATCTATACACTAGGAGAGAGAGTGAAATAAAATATAATGCATCAAGGAGATTTTAAAGAATAAATTTTTAACCTACCTCACATATACACACAAATTCTTTTGCGTACGACGAAAGATTATATTTTTAGGTGCAAAACGTCTAAAAATAGTTTTGCCAAATTTATTTTATGTATAGTCATTCGGTCTTCATAATAGCATGTACCGCTATCCCAGGTTTTATGATATTTCGTCAGTTACTTCTGAAGTTGTATCACTTTATATTCTCATTAATGGATATTTTCTTTGTCCCTTAACAGAGTTTCAGTAAAATTAATTCCTTTTCAACTTTTTTTTTCGATTTAACAATGCAATCTCAATTTGGCACAAACTTCTGATATTCAATTATTGCCAAAAAATTGGAGTAGACCATTGTATTTGCAACATGAAAACTAGAAAGTATACTTTGTGAGCCCTATATAGAGAGGAAGATCATCTCCCTGTGGCTGGAATCGGTGATATCTTTGATGGGTTCCGCGAGTCGTGCCATGTGGCTGTGGGTGGTATGGTGAGTTTCATCCTCTGCCTTGTCCTCCGTATATTCCTGATTCGTTTTCTATTCCTTTAGAAGAGTCGTTAATACCCGAAAGCTTGAAACATAAAACATTGAATATAAGAAAAACTCAGCCTTGGTAATTTTATTTTTATTTTAATAATAATTGTCGAAGAGGATTTTAAGTTGATACATTTGCTTCTATCTTTAATAAGGTAATTATCGCATATATGCCTGTATACTTAAGAACATCCATGTCGCTACGTAAGTCATAATAGGTTTAGCATGCATCTCGAAATGGCTATGAATCTTCTATTAGAAGGGGTATACGTGCCGGCATATTCAACGGCTATTCAAGAAATAAACGCAGCCAGCATCTGCCGGATATTATGACGCTGCTTCGTCATGTTGGGCATTCCATCAACAGGAATAATATCAAATCCAAAATAAAAAGCGGCGCTATTTTCCTCAGCTCCTCGGTGGAGTCTACTTAGAGGTGAGAAATGGCGTTCTCCCTGCAGCAGCCATCTTTCTTGGAATTACGCCATTTGGGTTGCCGCTCCATAAATATCTTTAAATTGGACGGAAGGACCACTGGTTGGCGATACCTGGTACACTTGGATTCATACACACATTGAATGGATGTCTTGTAATAGCATATGTTGGGTGGACTTGCTTATTCTACTGGAAATACATGGTCTAAGAGAGTAAATGGTTCTCGGCCTACTATACATCCGCTATATTCCTCAATGGTCAGTTGATTTCTGGCGATAAATACTCAAAATACAATTATTGACCAAACTTAAGAAAGATTTATTTTGATGTCTTCGGTGTCGTCTATTTATTTATTTACTTATTTATTTTGAAAGGGACAGATATGCATTTTTTCACACTTGATTATCTCGTGTGTCTTCAATAAAGGTTATTGTGTACTAAATATCTTTGTTATTGTCTGAATACCGATATAGATGCTAAAAGGTACAATTTCCTTGCGTAATTACACAATAAATGAAGAGGCATGCAGTTATTGTCTACTTGGCTACACAGGACACACCGATTCAGAAACTGCCGCATTTTTGAAAATCGCCCTATCATTTGTTTTAAAAGTTCGAATAGAATTTGGAGCTGAAAACGGTGATGTGGCGGAAGTATCCTAAAGGAAACGACATTTTCGACATTCTGACAGTATCAGGACGCCAGACTTTATAAGCCGTGTCCAAGCTGTCATCGATGAGGACCCTAGTAAGTCGATGAAGGCACTTCCCAGAGAGTTGTAGCATGATGAGACTACCATGCGACGTGTGGTTCATGAGGACATCCGTTAAAAATCATACGTGATGCGGAGAGGACAGTTCATTTCAGAAAGAACCAAGGTGAACCGCTTGATCAGAGTCAAGCGCCTTCTGAACAAGGTCAAACATCCCGAGGGGCCAGGAAAGATCTGTTTTTACTCAGACAAGAAGATCATCATCAATGCTTCACCTAACGTTTGCCCCTCCCCCCCCCCCCTTCCTCCCCCAGCTCACCATATGTCAATCCGCTTGACTATTACATGTGAGGCGTAGTTGAGAGGGACTCCAATAATCATTCCTACAACACAGCTTTCAGAGCTGCTATAGTAAATACAATGACAAACATTCTCAAGACCCATCTCATTAATGCCTACAGCCGGTTTAGACAGCGTATAGAAGCTGTTATTACCGCTGATGGCGGATTCATTGAATGATGTCGTCCTTTAGGTGTATGTGTTCATCTTTATAAAAACTTTGATATGTAATAAATGCACTTTTCCCTTTGTTTATTTATTTTTTTCCCATGGACGTCGTTTTTAGCTACTGTGCCCTGTATATACACTGTGTATATTGTAAAAAAGGTATTTATTATTTTATTAGCAGAGTATTATATTTTATGTTTATATTTTTCTATACTCTGTATACTTCTCCTCTTTTGCTTATCTTTTGTTTATCATTTATAGTTGTTCTTGCCTGAAATAAATTTTTGTCTCATCCCGAAGTTGGTCTTCCCTAATTTTCGACGTGGCAATATATTACAAATATGGGTATACGTATATTGTCGCCAATTTTAAAATGTATATATTTGTGTCCCCCTTATGCCTTACTTTGAGATTTGATCTTTCTGTGAAGAATATATTGAAAAATTTACATATTATAGAACTAAAGAATGAAATAAATTCTACTAAACATACAGTTTTAATCCAAGAATATGCTATTTCAAAAATTATCTAATAACCTCATTTTTAAATAATTTTCTATTCACTTTCATCGCAATAATTAATATTAAATCAAGAATAAACGAGAAAGAGATCATTTATCAAAAATGATTAACACTTTTCATATTTCTGAGTTTAATTAATCTAATTATTGAAACAGATGAATTTATCAGATAATTTTGGTAGGATGTCAAATTCTGGTCTCAGAGCTTCTATGAATACAAAATTCTATTTGGTAAAGCGATTTCTATTCAATTTGAGACTCCAGTTTATTAGTTGGAGGATTAAGAATCTATTATTTTTTAGACACCAGAGCATATACAAATGAGTTATAATATACTACACTGTATATTCAGGGTTTCCAATTAAGAAGGTGAACACTTCTATATAAATAAGATATATATATGTGACAATATCGTTGCGGAATTGCTTGTTGTTCGATGAGAATGGTGAGATTTGATTGAAACGCAGTCGTTGAGTGGCAAGTTGAAGCATACAGTTAGGAATAATCAGGACACGTGATGGGGTTTGAAAATAAAAGGCAACTGGGTTGGAGGAAAGAAAGCTTGAGAAGAGCGGAGCGGGTTTTGATTGTTAATTATCTGATCACATGGCGGTGATTGACTTAGCTATGGTGGCGGGGAGGTCTCGAGAGCAGATGTTACCTTGTTGGGAGCGAAGGAGCAACTAACAATTCTTGCTTCTCGATTTAACACCACGAGTTAGCTTCTTTCCCATTGGTCGAGGGATGGAACGTGCCCGTTTTTCTATTGGTTGACCTATTTAGGGGATACTTTCTAATTGGTCCTGCGGCTTTCTTTGATGGAAGATACGTCCGGCCTGGTCAGGAAGTATTGGGTGTTAGCTCGACTCTTATAACTTCCGCGGTTATCAGATTCCTCCGGTCCTGCTCCGGAAATATTGGGCGTCTCTCAAACTTTTATAACTTCTGCGGTCACCAGATACGTCCGGCCTTGTCAGGAAGTATTGACTACACAAGTTATTTATAATTGGGCCCGCTTTAAGCCTACTTCTATGTCTTGCTGCTACTTTCTGTCCTCCAGTTACCTTATTCTTTATTAAATCTTCGAAAATCATACATTGTACATGCATAGTGGGTCGGGGGTGCATACAATTATATACAAATTATGACAGATGCGCCCCCTACATGTGAAGAATTCAAGAAGGGGTTAGCCTGAGAGAATTCTGTAAAGAGAAAAATAATTTTGTGGGAAAATTAGTTGTGGGTATTGAGAGGTTATATACAAGCATTGGTGGTGATATAAGAAGTAAAATAGAATGGTGTTGATGATATAGGTTGAGTATAATTAATAGAAATCAAAAAAATTGTTTAATTGTAAGAAATCAAAATGAATGCTATGGTACATAGTGGATTAAAAGAAAAGAAAATGCGCCTAACTAATTTCTACTCGAAATTGGAAATGGAAATCGAGGGATTTTTATTAGGTCTTTTGAGAAATCAAAAAATAAAAATAAAAATAAAAAGTTGGAAGAAATCAAAGTGAATGCTTGATGCATGGTGAGAAAAAGGAAAAATGCCTAACTATATTCTACTCGAAATTTGGAATGGAAATCGAGGGATTTTTATTAGGTCTTTTGAGAAATCAAAAAATAAAAATAAAGGTTGGAAGAAATCAAAGTGAATGTTTGGTGCATGGTGAGAAAAAGGAAAAATGCCTAACTATACTCTACTCGAAATTGGGAATGGAAATCGAGGGAGTTCTATTAGGGCTTTTGAGAAATCAAAAAATAAAAATAAAAATAAAAAGTTGGAAGAAAGCAAAGTGAATGCTTGGTGCATGGTAAGAAAAAGGAAAAATGCCTAACTATACTCTACTCGAAATTGGGAATGGAAATCGAGGGATTTTTATTAGGTCTTTTGAGAAATCAAAAAATAAAAATAAAAATAAAAAGTTGGAAGAAATCAAAGTAAATGCTTGGTTGCATGGTGGGGGGAAAAAATGTTTTGTTGCATGGTGAGAAAAAAAAATGTTTTGTTGCATGGTGGAAAAAAAAGGAAAAGAGAGAATGTTTTTGTAAATAAAAATAAAATATAATATCTAATTTTAAAAGAAAACCAGTGAGTTTTCGTTGATTTGAAACTATGATAATATAAACTAATTGGTAAATAAAATGATAATTAATGATTAAAAGTGATAATAAGTTGAATAAATTGATAAATTGATTAAATATTTACATTTTTAATTGAGAGAAAATAATGAAAATGATTAATATGAAAAATAAGGTGTATTGGTTTGAACCCTTTTGTATCTACATGCCCTATAAATTTTTTAATTGCTCAATTATGCCCTATAAATTTTTTGTCTCATCTGTAGCGACATTTCGGTGGAAACGTGATCCTAGCCCTCAAGTGCGCGTTTATGCTATGTGTACAGGAGACATGGAAATCTATATAACCTTTGTATATAATTTTTTGTCTTTGTGTGTGTTGTGAAAAATGTTAGAAGTCTGTAAAGTAATTATGATTAGTTATAATAGGAATATGAACTCATTTAAATGTGTGTGACGTCTTGTGCGTGCGGAATTGTATGGTAAAAATCGATACGCAGACTCGAACTGGAATCCAAAATCGGTGGCAGGAAGAAGTGGGATGATATGGAGAAATTTGAGGTAGGGGAAAAGCGATGTCCTATTTTTATGTGTTGACCAGAAGAGGGGTCCGAAGTAATTGTATCTGGACTGGGGCGTGCCGAGGAAGTACGCTCCCTTTTTTTGTATTTGCTGTCTTACTCGAATTTTATGACCTCGCGGGACTAAGTCCTTGTCGCGGCGTCTCAAAATTCTCACTTCCTGCCGTCTAATTTATTTTGAGTGCGACTTGCATCTTTTATTGTCTCTCTACTTTTTTTTTTTTATTGGTGTTGGATTCATCGATATTTGTAGATAATCGGCAGGTGGGACAGGTTTTTACCTGTTTTTGTATTGTCGTGTGTTATGTTCTGCTCATAACATTGTGAAGAGATGAGTGGGTGTAGTTTCGACGTTATTTGTATTTTGAGAATCCGGACGTTGTACCCATTTATTAAATCGAATGGTCGTTGTGACTCTAGTAAAAAATGCTATTCAGTGATATTAGAGTGGAATTGAGTGAAAATGAGGCTTACGACGTGAACACGTTTTGAGTGGAGACGTGTCACAGGCGTGGTGAAAGGCGTCTGTGGCCTGAAATGAAAAGTTTTGTGGGGTGACCTGTGACACGAGTAAAAAAAAAAATTGTGAATGAAAAGGTGTCACGTGAAGTCCTTGTTTGTACAAAATCTAACCTGTTCTCACTATGAACAACAAATTTATTAAAGTCATGGGTGCTGGTGGTACGAACATATATCGAAATTTCTATTGTTAGTGTATATGGCACCTTTTAATGTGAACATTTTTTTAGTGTTTTGGGTAGACGAGATGATTGTTACTAACGACTGTGCATGGGTTTGTCGGTTGTTGTCGTCTTTTGGCGTGCGTGTTGCGTTTGTTGTGCGGGTTGTGCTTGTTTGTTGCGTGATGACGTATGGGAGCGTGTGTTGTTAGCGCGAAAACTGTCCTTTGGATGGATGTTGTCGGTGTATTGTTGTTGCGAATGTCGTGGTTGTGGCTAAATACGTTTGTGTGATTGTTGTGAGGTACATTTGCGTGATTATGGCGTGGCGACGTATGGTCATGTATGGTATTTGTGTGGTAAGTGTGTGAGCTGTACTGACACGTTTTTTTGGGCATGGTGATGGTTGAAGCCGTTGTGGCTTGTATTTGAGGGCGTATAGTACTGGTAATTGGGTTGAGTGATAAACATGGTGGTGGGGTCAATGAATGCAGGCAAGGGTTGTCCTGTGTGACAAATTTGATTGCAGTTCAAGTCCTTTCGGACAGGTTTGGCCTAGCCCGTGCGTGCATTCATTGAGTACAAGGTTAGATACATGATTAAAGGGGTATGTAGGTTAGATAGAAGTCCAAAGTCAATTTCTTGACGCCATAGGGTGGGTGCCTACCACAGTTCAACAGGTCTCCTCTGGGACGTCTTGGTTTGGGATGGTTGGCTTGGGGCTCGGGACTGCTCGCACCGTCCGTGAAATGGAAGTGAAGTCCGGTACTGGAATATCGTTTTGGGACCGTTTGTACTGTCCCGGGTCGCGCGGATTGGTTTCGGGGGCGGTGTACGGCATGGCGGTAGATGACTCCTCGGTGGTCGGTGTCCGGCCTCGGTGACACTCGCCTGGGGTGGTGGCACGTGCGTCGGCTGCCGCGCTCATCTCGCCTTTCGGTCGGCGGGGGATGTGGGCTGCTCCGGGGGTGGCGCTACGGAACGTCGTCTGTAGTTGAGTGGACCTTGCTCCTTGAAGTGCGGCGGTCAATTGCAAAATTATTGTCGCCAGGGTGTGTTTTGTCGCTTCGTTCGTTGCCAGCTTCTTCCCTCTTTCTTTCGTAGGGTTGTCCGTTTTCACGCTTATTAAATCCTGATTAATCTCCATCTCTTTATCCTGTCGACTTAACCGTTCTGTGACAATATCGTTGCGGAATTGCTTGTTGTTCGATGAGAATGGTGAGATTTGATTGAAACGCAGTCGTTGAGTGGCAAGTTGAAGCATACAGTTAGGAATAATCAGGACACGTGATGGGGTTTGAAAATAAAAGGCAACTGGGTTGGAGGAAAGAAAGCTTGAGAAGAGCGGAGCGGGTTTTGATTGTTAATTATCTGATCACATGGCGGTGATTGACTTAGCTATGGTGGCGGGGAGGTCTCGAGAGCAGATGTTACCTTGTTGGGAGCGAAGGAGCAACTAACAATTCTTGCTTCTCGATTTAACACCACGAGTTAGCTTCTTTCCCATTGGTCGAGGGATGGAACGTGCCCGTTTTTCTATTGGTTGACCTATTTAGGGGATACTTTCTAATTGGTCCTGCGGCTTTCTTTGATGGAAGATACGTCCGGCCTGGTCAGGAAGTATTGGGTGTTAGCTCGACTCTTATAACTTCCGCGGTTATCAGATTCCTCCGGTCCTGCTCCGGAAATATTGGGCGTCTCTCAAACTTTTATAACTTCTGCGGTCACCAGATACGTCCGGCCTTGTCAGGAGTATTGACTATACAAGTTATTTATAATTGGGCCCGCTTTAAGCCTACTTCCTATGTCTTGCTGCTACTTTCTGTCCTCCAGTTACCTTATTCTTTATTAAATCTTTGAAAATCATGCATTGTACATGCATAGTGGGTCGGGGGTGCATACAATTATATACAAATTATGACATATATGCAGAAGAACTACTTTTTTATTGAATAAAATCTGGTTCGCGCGCGTGTGTTACCCCAGTTGTTTTTTCGAACAAGTCTTTGACGCCCTAAAAGCCGATTTATAAGTTGGTTCAGTTATAAAACTTGTCGTTTAATATTCAAAATTTTTATTGAAACAATCCGAAAATGCATACATCAAATATAAAATTCCTTCTACTCATTATATTTTTACTAAATATTCTTCATTTAAAAGATTCATATTGTCAGAAGGACTTGGTTTACTGGTGTTACCTCTTATCTAGACTGGACAGACCGGTCGGGGAAAACAGTGGAGCCACATGGAAGGTAGAAAAACTTAGTTCTCCCCTCTTGCTCTAACGGCTGGGTCGATTTGGCTCATGTACATAGTAACTTTTATTTTATATTTAAAATCTCTCATATAACTAATTAAATAAATATTCAGAGTAATTCGGAAGCCTAGTTAATTATTTTTCCTCGCGACAATATACACTGCGTTACTCTGAATTTGAAACAACAAGAATTGCTGGACAGAAAATATGCAAATTTCAGGGTAAAGTCAGTTCACTGATTTATGTAAATGATACAAATTACGCAGCTATCTCGCGCATGTTGATTGAGATATATAATGAATTTACGAATTTACCAATATTCGCACCTTTCTGTCTTACAGGGAAAACATTCAAAATTCAGTTTTTTGACTAGGAAAAAACGTATAGCAGTTGAGAATGTCAGGCCGCCTCCAACCGAGTCAGTTCCAGAAGACAGACGATTTCACGAGAGGTGATTGGACTCAGAAGAGCCAGTTGATCCATACATCAAATATCTACGGACAGACACCTCGACGCGTCTACAGTGTACCGGCCATTGCAAATATGTTCGGAACAAGGAAATGGGGCATAATTGAAGGATGCTGTTGCGGCCAGAGTGACATCAGCACGCGTGAACCGACGCATCTGCCAGATGGTGTTGGCCATTCTAAGGTCTATTTCTGTCGCCATTTTACAGGATATTTAGAGCACTCTTGATTATTCCATATCGACCAGAACCATTATACGTATATTGGTCGCCGGCGTCATACGCTCATTGCGCCCGTTAAGAAGGCTACAATTGACCCAACGGCACAGACATTTCCGTTTTAAATTTTGTCGAGATAGAGCCATATGGACAGTGTAATGGTACATGGTATTATTCTCAGATGAATATCGCTTCTGTTATAGCAATGCCACTCACTGAGTTAGCCCAATCCGACTGCATTTGTAAAACGCTGAACCTCACGACAACGCCACATTATGGTTTGGGGAGCCATCGCTTATGATAACAGATCGCCTGTTATTCGTATTTAGGGCACAATGACGGCCCAACGATACGTGGATGACGTGCTGCGGCTAGTAACGCTACCCTTCTTTCAGGGCGTACCAAATGTCATTTCCAGCAGGATAACCTCACACAGCACGCATCAGTCAACATGTCCTGCATGACAACTCGGTACTTCCATGGCAACCAGTCTCTCATGATCTCTTACCTATAAAAATATTCTGAGACCTAATTGGACGTCATTTACGTACGCTGTGACAGCCGCTTTCAGAAGATGAACTGTGGCTGATGGTTTACAGGGAATGGACAGCCATCCCTCACGACACCATCCTCATTGAGTCTGTACCAAGACATTTTGCGGCCTGCATGGTCTCAATTAACGTTTTGCTTTAAGTCTTTATAAAAATGATATTTTTTTCAGATATACGTGTATATCATCAAATATTACCTATACAGATCTTCCTACAATGATAATCATTATCATTTCAGGAAGATATATATATAGATAATATTTGATTATATATTTGAGAATAAACATATTGCCAAACAAATAATTATTATAAAAATTAACGATTAGATGGCACATTTTACATACACCTGTATGTAGAAAAATGTGTACAAAATTCCATCACCATATTATGTCCTACCATTTCAAAAAAAAGGTTGCAGCACGAAACCTTTGTGGCGAAATTCAGTAAAAGCTAAGTAAAATTAATTTCCAAAAGGTTCAATTCCGGCAACTTCTTTGCATTTTTGGCTGCCACGGATGAGGACGAAAGCTTGCCAACGATCATTTTGGCCGAAGACATCAATACGTACAATCAACTATCGTTTGGTGTCTCTAATATCTCTGAAGCAAAAATTATTGAATTTGTAGTTTTGTTGATTTTTTTTTTTTTTTTGAAAACTGTCTCAATAACGATACATCAACCTAATAATTACTCGTAAAATTAGGTATTTATAATATTCACACACACACAAAATTCTTTATTAGGGACTTGCCCCATACAGATTCTCCCAATTGGGTAATGTAAAAATCATCTTGTGTGTTATTTACATAGAAATTGAACTGGCTATACTCTTCGTCTCAAAGTCATTCACTTGTTGACTGGTCCTTACATAATGATGATCTAAAATATTTATAGGAAGCTATTGCCTTAGATTTGTTTGCTGATATTTTTGAAAGCAATACGTAGGGTGAAGTGTTGGGACATTTAATTTGTTGATATAGGGCCTTCCTCTCTGCATCAAGGGCTGTACAATTAAACATCTATAATAAATACTTCAAATCAAAATTACTACATTCTTCAATTTATTTTAACATTTCAAAAATAATATTTATTATAAAATAATTCAGTGAATTTTATCATTTTAATTCTAAGGTACTTATATTGCATCCTTTTTATAAAAATATCTGAAAAAGAAAAAGATATCAATGAATTAATATTATGTTTCAACCATCCCTAGCAACAGTGGATGTATGCATTTTGAATACAAAGGTTACAATAACGTATAGCTTGAGAGATACACACATTTCACCTTGTACTATGTAAATTTCAGAAGACAATATTTAATAAACATGACATGACGTCGACACGTGACTTCCGCTCCAGTGTTGCCAAGCGAGTCCAATCGTCTGTGAAGAATTTCTCGCTCGATTAGCTGTTGGCAGCGCTACCGGCTCGATAACGCTGAAATAAAAAGTTGTTTTGAGTTTCTCCGACCTCTTTTTTATTTATTATTTTAAATTTTTCTGACTTTTATTTCCTTTTTTCTGTGCTTTAGAAAAGTTCTTTGTCCTCTCTCAGTTTATATTGTATTTTTAGAAGATGGTGTAATTTTCTAAAGCAGATTTTAAAAATGTTTTTAAATTGTATTTTGAATTTGTTTGTTATGTATCTTTGCGTCTCTAAAGTAAATATATATTTTTTATTAAGGTGAATATAGTTAGAACCAAGTTCAAATATAAAATTCCAACTTTTTTTTTTTTTCTTTTTAACATCTCTCCATCTCGATTTTCCATCCATCTCGAAGAAATCCGACGAGCTTAAGTTTTTTTTGTTTACTACCTTAATATCACACACACACACAATTTCAACATGTTGACTGCAGCATTTCAAACATTGATTCTCTTATCTTTTAAACAGAAATCTCTTGATTTGATATGAAAATCGTTGATTTCTGAAATTTTAGGACATCTTTTTTTTTTTTTTTTTCGTATATCCTATTATAAAATAATGTATTATTATAATTCATGAAGATTTTGCCGGCGATTTAAATAAAAAGAGAAAGAGAGAGATATTGTCTCAATTAATATCTAAAATATTACTCTGTTTACAATCTCACCTTTTAAACAAAACGCTTTTCCAACTTTTGGACACGAAAACAACAGCATTATTTTGAATAGGGCATCGAAAATTCATCTTCAAATTTGTATATAATATATAAGCTTTTATATGTTTTTATATAAATATGTAAATAATTTTTATTTTTATAATATAAAAAATATCCAAAACCAACGAAATTAACTTCTTTTATATTATAATATCTGCTCTTTAGGAATTTAATATTCAAATGCATCTCTATCAATTCTTCATTTACTCTTATTTAATATGGTTAAAGGAACATTTTCTTTTTAAGTACAGGTATTACATTTAAAAAATTGTGTTACTTGAAACCTTCTTTTCTTTCAGGTAATAAATAAATATATATATATATATATATATATATGTAGGATGGTTGTTGTGATGTGCTGGTGTGGCTTGTGGAAAGGCTGCTGATAAAATTAAAATTAATTTATTTAAAGCAAGAAATTATAAAGAGAAAAGAAACAACGGTTGAAATAACGGCCGCCGGCTTTAGCCTTGTTGTTTACCGCTGAGTGGCTAGATCAAGTGTAGGAAGAAGCCAGCCGCTAGAAAGTGCTGGATGACGCCCGCGCATGCGTAGTGAAGTTGACGCCCGCGGATGCCGAGGCCGTCTTAGTTCGGCTCGCTGAAGCAAAGTGTAGTCGCCACACTACTCCCCCTCCAGTAGGATCTTTCCAGCGATCCTATGCAATCTTATTGGCTTGCCAAGTTCGGGTCTTGGGAAAACATCGGTCCTTCTGATGTGAAAGCAGGCTTGAGGCGGTCGATTGACACCCACGTGGATCTCTTTTTAATTTTCAGTTTGTAAATTTTGGGTTTCCTAAAAAGGACTTCATATGGACCGTCGTATGGGGGAACTAGCGGTGGCAATATCAGGTCCCGACGTAGATAGACATGGGAACATGTCTCGAGTGGTTTGGGCACATAAACGTGGCGGTTCCCATGTGGTTTGCTTGGTGCAGGTTTCAGAGATGCCATGGCGCGCTTGAAGTCCTCCAGCCACGGTTCGGTAGGCGACCTTGCAGAGGGGGGGTCCTCGAAAAATGTTCCTGGAAGGGGTAGGGGCTTCCCATAGACCAGCTCAGCGGTTGTGGTGTTGAGATCTTCCCTTAGCGACGAACGAATCCCTAGGAGCACCAGGGGAAGTTTCAAGGACCAGCTCGTAGAATCGTGACAGCGAAGGGAGTCTTTCAGCTGTCTGTGGAATCTTTCTACCAGGCCGTTTGCTGCTGGGTGGTAGGGTGATGTCCTTATTCTGTTGATTCCCAGAAGCCGTGTCAACTCACCGAAAAGTGCTGATTCAAACTGCCTGCCTTGGTCTGTAGTCACTTTTGCTGGCACGCCAAAACGAGATATCCAGACCGATAGGAAGGCATTTGCTACTGTTTTGGCGGTGATGTCCTGTATGGGTAGGGCTTCGGGCCACCTAGTGATTCGGTCGACGCAGGTAAATATGTGCCGATAGTTTTCACTCGGTGGTAATGGTCCGACCAGGTCAATGTGAACATGACTGAACCTTCCGTCTGGGGGACTAAACGACTGAAGGGGCGTTCTTGTGTGTCTAGCGGTTTTGGAGACTTGGCAGCGGTGGCAGGCGCGAGTCTGAAGTCCTTTTCGATGCCCTTCTTGACGGCCGGCCAGACGTAATGGGCGGTGACCATCCTTGTAGTAGCTCGTACTCCGGGGTGAGACAAGTTGTGGTATGCAGAAAAAATTATGCGGCGACAGGGTGCGGGTACGAATGGTCTGGGTTTTGCTGTGGAAACGTCACAGTACAGGGAAATGTTCGTTTCTGGGATTTGTACTTTTTCCAGTTGTAGTGAGCTGCGGTTTTCCGATGTCAAGAGAGCTTGTAGCTCCTGGTCTACTGCTTGCGCTTCGGCGAGGGATTTCGGGTCATAAGGTTGGTGAAGGGAGATGGGTTCCACGCGTGACAGGAAATCTGCAGGTACATTTTCACAGCCCGCGATGTGGCGGATGTCTGTTGTGAATTGCCCGATGAAATCGAGGTGTCGACATTGGCGCGGTGAGGCCTTGTCCAGATTTTGTTGAAAGGCGTATGTGAGAGGTTTGTGGTCCGTATAGACCGGAAATTGTCGCCCTTCCAATAAATGCCTGAAATGCTTGATAGCCAAGTATACCGCCAGGAGTTCTCTGTCGTATGCGCTGTATTTTCTTTGTGCAGCGTCTAGTTTCCTTGAGAAAAACGCTATTGGTTGGAAATTGTTGCCAACTTGCTGGTGAAGCGCGGCGCCCACAGCAAAATCCGAGGCATCTACCATAAGGCAGAGAGGCGCTTCTGGAAAAGGATGGTGCAAGAGGGCAGCGTTGGCTAGTTGAAATTTGCACTGGTCGAAAGCCTGGAGTGCTGTTGGGGTCCATTGGCAGGATGCGTTCTTGCGCCCTTCGACCATGGCGTGGAGTGGTGCCTGAGTACTAGCGGCATTGGGGAGGCAGCGCCGATAGAAATTTAACATATCCAGAAAACGTCGAAGTTTTCCGACAGTATCAGGGGTTGGGATGTCTTTAATTGCTTGTACTCGCTGAGGGTCCGGCGAGATTCCAGCGTTAGTGATGATAAACCCCAAGAATTTGACTGAAGGTTGGCCGAAGGTGCATTTGGTTTCGTTGATCGTCAGGCAGTAGTCTCGAAGGCGACCAAAAAGTTGTTGAAGATGGGATACATGTTGATTTTCGGAATCGGATGCGATAAGCACGTCGTCAATGTAGGCATATGCAAAATCCAAACCTTGGAGTACTTCGTTGATGAGCCTTTGAAAGGTTTGGGCTGCGTTACATAGGCCAAAGGACATGCGGGGAAACTCGAAAAGGCCGAAAGGCGTAATAACGGCAGTCTTAGGGATATCTCTAGATTCCACGGGCACATGGTGGTACGCTCTAACCAGATCGATAGTAGAAAATATTTTCTTACCATGCAGGTGCGATGCAAAGTCCATAATGTTAGGGACTGGATATCGGTCGGGGACGGTAGCGGCATTCAGTTTCCTGTAGTCTCCACATGGTCGTAGCGAGCCGTCTTTTTTGGGTACTAGGTGGAGAGGGCTGGCCCACGGTGATTTGGATGGACGACAGATGCCTTTCTCCATCATGAAGGCGAATTCTTTCTTTGCCGCGGCGAGTTTGTCCGTGGGGAGTCGTCGCGGTTTTGCTGCAATCGGGGGGCCCTTTGTGACGATATGATGAGTCACTGAGTGACGGGGAGGGCTTTTTACAAGATTCTGCCTAGTGAGCTCTGGGAATTGTCTGAGTATTCTGGAGTAAGGCGAATTGGCGATTGTAAGGTGAATGATAACAGCGGGGGAAGGGGAAACTTGTCCAATGGAGTGAAGGGAAGATACTGGGTCGCTCAGCCGGTGATTACGCAGGTCTACTGTCAGCCCGTAATGTCGGAGAAAGTCTGCGCCGATGATGGACACGCCGACGTCGGCTATGATGAAAGGCCAACGGAATAATCGTCCGAGACCGAGGTCAAGCTCAAGATGTCGTTCCCCGTAAGTGTGGATGATAGATCCGTTAGCTGCGAAAAGCTGCCTGTGCGAGGGCCTAGCGTTTTTTTCGGCTCCAGTGTCGACCAAAAACAAATAGGCGCTGCGTCGGTCCGTAATGAAGAGCCGGCGAGTAAGGCCTGCGCCGTCAGTGGCTCCTACTGACGGCGGGCGTATTCGTTTCCCTGGACCTTGAAGTTGCATGGTTGAAGGCACTTCCTAGCTTGCGCTCCAAACTTCATATGGTACCAGCAAGTTCCTGCGCTTCCTTTTTTGTTGTGGGTCGGGTACCTAGCGTTCGGATAGCGATTGTGTGGGGTGTCCATGGATGACTTCAAAGCTTCGATTTGCGTATGCAGGTCTTGGATTTGCGTCATCATCTGTTGGTGGGCTTCCGCGCTATGACCTGTGCTTGGTTGGTCCACTGCTGAGACCGTTGGCAGTATGGCTTCGTGTATGTTGTCTGCCATTTCCGCCAGCTTACTCAAACTTGTTTCAGAGGATGCTGCGAGAGCGGCCCTTATGTCCTGAGGTAGGCGTCGAGTCCACAGCATTTTCAGTGCTGTATCGGAGAAATTTCTTTCTGCCTGATGTTGCATCGCGGCTAGGACTGTTGATGGCTTCTGATCTCCCATGGGACGCCCATTCAGAACCTGTAAGATTTTAGTTTGTTTTGATTGACCGAGTCGTTGGAGAAAGCCTGCTTTCAGCGCATCGTATTTACCAGAGGGTGGGGGGGCCGTTGCGATGTCCGCGACGTAAGTAAGGGTTGGCTGGTCTAGGCTCGTTACTGTTGCTTGGAATTTAGTTTCGTCGCGGGAGATCTCGGCTAGACCGAAAGCGGCTTCTAGCTGGCTTATCCACAGGTCAACGTTGTTGGGCCAGAATGGTGGTGTACGGAAAGCCAATCTTGATATTTGGGAGGGTGCCGTGGATGTTGGCCCTTCCGGATGTTCCGTAGTTGCGTCTTGCATTCTGGGGCTGTTGAAAGTTTCGTGGATGAAATAAAAAATATATATAGAAGTGTGATTAAAATAACTTTTGCATCACGTCCGGCTCACCAATTTTGTAGGATGGTTGTTGTGATGTGCTGGTGTGGCTTGTGGAAAGGCTGCTGATAAAATTAAAATTAATTTATTTAAAGCAAGAAATTATAAAGAGAAAAGAAACAACGGTTGAAATAACGGCCGCCGGCTTTAGCCTTGTTGTTTACCGCTGAGTGGCCAGATCAAGTGTAGGAAGAAGCCAGCCGCTAGAAAGTTCTGGATGACGCCCGCGCATGCTTAGTGGAGTTGACGCCCGCGGATGCCGAGGCCGTCTTAGTTCGGCTCGCTGAAGCAAAGTGTAGTCGCCACATATATATATATATATATATGGTATTGCAGTTATCCTGTCATATGACTGTAGTGGTAAATTGATCCTGTCTACTGATTGATGTGGTAGGCAGGTTTATGCAGTCATGGGGCCAGTGGTTTCAGGGTTCAATGGACAGCACAAAAAAGACGAGGCAGGTTGGATGTCACCTAGAAGAGAAGCCATCGCCGAAGACGTGGTCCAGTAGAGCATGATCTATACGAGGTGTGTTCAAAAGGTATCGCGAATTTTGAATTTTCGCGGGTTACGTATATTCGAATTTCGATCTTTTTGTGGCTTTATGTTGGTACTCATGTCTCTCACTTATGCCGACAAGCTCGGCCATTTCGAATGTTCACTTAATTGTTGACAGCTGCTTTGCTTGCAGGTGTTTTGGATTGTCTTCGATTTTTACCTATTAAAATATGGATCAAAGAAACTGTATCAAATTTTGTGTGAAAAACGAAATTAAGTGCGCGGATGCATTCCGAATGTTGACTGTGGCATAAGGAAAAGCTACCTTGGACCGAAGAAACGTTTATCGGTGGTACAAATGTCCTCAGAAGGCCGAGAAGATGTGAACGATGAAGAGCGTGCCGGACGCCCGAGCACTTCAAAAACAGACGAAAAAATTAATGAAGTGGAAGAAATGATATTGGCCAATCGTCGAATCACCGTTAGAGAAGTTGCTGAGGACCTAAAAATATCGATTGGCTCGTGCCATTCGATTTTTATCAATGATTTGGGCATGAGACGGGTCGCCGCGAAATTCGTACCAAAATTGATCAATTGCGACCAAAAACAGCATCGCATGAACATTGCTAATGAGATGTTGGACTCTTTTCGCGACGACCCAAATTTGCTCCAGAAGGTCATAACTGGTGACGAAGCGTGGGTTTATGGTTATGACGTGGAAACCAAACCTCAATCATCTCAATGGAAGCTGCCGCACGAACCAAGACCGAAAAAAGCGCGCCAAGTTCGGTCGAATGTGAAAGTTTTGCTGACAGTTTTCTTCGATTGCAGGGGCGTGGTGCATTATGAGTTCTTGCCACAGGGTAGAACGGTCAATAAGGAATATTACCTGCAGGTAATGCGCAATTTGCGCGAAGCAATCCGCCAGAAACGCCCGGATTTGTCAAAGAACAAAAATTGGCTTTTGCACCACGATAACGCCCCTGCTCACACATCCTTGCTTGTGCGCGACTTTTTGGCCAAAAACAACACACTAATGATGCCGCGCAGCCACCGTATTCCCCAGATCTGCCCCCCTGTGACTTTTTCTTGTTCCCTAAACTGAAGAGGCCCATGAAAGGACGACGTTACGCTAGGCTTGACGAGATAAAGACGGCATCGAAGGAGGAGCTGAAAAAGATTTTAAAAAATGATTTTTTGAAGTGCTTCGAAGATTGGAAAAACCGTTGGCACAAGTGTATAATATCTCATGGGGATTACTTTGGACGGGACAAAATAGGTATTCATGAATAAATAAATAATTTTTGAAAAAACACAAAAGTCGCGATACTTTTTGAACACACCTCGTATGAGAGGTAGAGATGAACTATTTGTTATCCGACTGTGTTTGACGGTCCGACCGTGTAATCGGAGACACTTTGTTCTGTCTTGGCACTGGCGGACTCTCAATCAAACTTCACTATCCTGTTTTGTATTACATGATGGCAAAATTGGCGAGTTGGATTATATCTACATATTTTTGGCTGTTATACTATAATTATATTACATATAAATCTAGTATATATTGGAATATCTCTATATATATAAAAATGAATGTTTGTATGTTTGTTTGTATGTCTGTATGTCCGGTATACTAATTCGCAGTAGTTCACTAATTCAAACCAAAATTTCCATACATAGGTAAAATAATACGGGGAAGACGATAGGCTATTTAAAAAAATATATAAATCAATTATTAAAACTATATATTTTTATTCAGAAAATGATTATGACGATATTGCTGTATCATGTTTGATTATCAGCTACAAAATTATATCGGGAAAAATATTAATATATAAAAATGAATGTTTGTATGTTTGTTTGTCTGTCTGTTTGTATGTCCGGTATACAAATTCGCAGTTCACTAATTCAAACCAAAATTTTCATACATAGGTAAAAAAATACGGGGAAGACGATAGGCTATTTTAAAAAATATATAAATCAATTATTAAAAATATATATTTTTAGTCAGAAAATGATGACGATATTGCTGTATCATGTTTGATTATCAGATACAAAATTATATCGGGAAAAATTCCAAAAAGCAGAGACCACGGGAGAAGCCAGTTCATTATTTTGTACGCAGGAAAAAAATTCTAACAGAAAAACATTCATTCGAGCAGAAAAAAAAAGCCAGATCATCTTTCTATACAAATATCGCTTCTCAGACACAAAGTTTGGAGCGGGACGTTTCACAAGAGTGACATCCACGGCGCCAATTTATAATTGTAACGAATAGTATTTGAATAAAAACATTTAATCGGGTAAAACCCGGGCGTTGCCCGGGTCATTCGGCTAGTATATTATTTATACTACATATATGTAGTAATATATTTTAATATACACTATATTTTCATATATATCATAGGTATAAATAGTGTAACAGCCCCTAAGATACAATTCACCGCTCCAGTTTGACCATCATATAAAACAAAGCAATAAAGTTTTATTGAGAGTCCTTCACATCCAAGACCGGGAGAGGTCCTATTTCAGAAATCGTTAGTTTGTTTACATCCGTCCTAGGACCGACAAAGGGTCGCACAATAAACAGTTCATCTTCTTCTCTCATATAAATCACACCCCCTGTTCCTTTCCTCCTCCCAGGGTAGCTGTGAGACTGGGGCCTTAGACTCTTGCCTTTTAGGGCTAAATGCCTAGAACAGTATCCCCGCCTTTGGGATTCCTTTGTGCAACCTTCTTTAGAGCACAATCTTCGCCATTGCTTCCCATTGAATTTTTTTCCTTATGCCATTGGGTCCAGAAACAATGTCCCCCTTTTTTTATTTCTGAGCCCCAAGGGCCGGAGACTGGAGGGACGGGGTCTGCTCACAAGAGAGGATGCTGGGGTGCTGGAGGCTGTGTCAGACTTCCTCCCCAGGCAGCATGGGGTCAGGCTGTCTTGAGAAGAGAGTGAAGATCTTTGGAATCTCTGCGTCTTCAGCGCTGGCCTCTCTAAAGTGACATACAACCTGCTTCGTCCTTTTGTGTTGCTCATTGACGCCTGAAACCACTTTGGCCTCATGACTGCATTACCTGTTAACCACATTTCCAAATTATATTCTATAGTTTATTCCCCCAGAACATTTCGGCCATCTAAAAGTCTTGCGTAATACCATTCTGTACGAATTCCTCACAATTGCAATTTAGAATGTTGCGAACAAAAAACCTCATTATAGGCGAGGCTTGTCCAAATTCACAGCGGCTTGTAACACTTGATAAGATACAGATGTCCTTTCAGAGAAGGCTTCGTTTGATGAAAATATTTTCTTTTTTTTTTTTCGTTGTTGTTGTTTTATGCGAATAATATGTATTTTGCTCAAATTTTATCTTTGCTGTTGACTATAATTCAATAAATTTGTTAATTGTCATTGTCTAGAAGATTCTGATATTTGGTAAACTTGTTTTGATAGCTTGAACAAGTGAGTGTGCAAATATTTAAGCTTTTAAGTGATATGTAAATATTTTAAAAATTGACCGCAAAATTTGAAAATATTTATAAAAATTAGTCTATTCCCGACTACCAAGAAGTCTTAAATTTTGTATATTTGCATTGTTAGCTAGATTGAGCGAGTGTACAAAATATCAGAGTTCTATGTGAAATGAAGGTATATTAAAACTTGGTTTAAAATATTTTAAAAGGAAATATATAAATTAGTCCAATTCTGACCATCCCGACCCTTTGGAACTTCAGCCGCTTATTTACACCAACGAAACGGCTGCACCTTATTTTCCTTCTATGAAAGGAAATATAAAAATTATCTTAGCTTCCCTCTATTCTCTTCCACGGCCACATAGAAATCTGAAATATTTCATGTTAGCAATATCAGTAAGAATGGAATATACTCTCTATAATGCCATACTCCTACCTGGTCAAGAAGTATATTATAAATTGATCATAAAATTTAAAGAAATATGGAAATAAGGGTCGATTCATCCAGAAGTTTGAAATTTTGTTAAATTGCATTGTTTGCTATATACAAATTTTCAAACTTCTGTGTGGTCTGGAGAGAAGTCTATTAACATTGATGATAAAGACAGTTAAACCTGTCTATAGCGCCCCTTCTTGGGATTCACCAAATAGGGTGATATAGAGAGGGGGTGCTATAGACAGGTCACTTTTAATGTAAATCTCATCGTACTGCGTATTTAAAATCGGGCGCTATAGAGAGGGAGGCGCTATTTAGAGGGGGCGCTATAGACAGGTTTAACTGTATATAAATTAAAAGGAATCAATAGCCAACCATTCCTCCACCCAGAAGTCTGACATTTTGTTAATTTGCATTGTCATCAGGGGTTTTAAAAAGTAGATCAAATTCCATACTTCTAGATGCGCTCTATAAGTATATTAAATTGAATACAAGATACAATATTTGTAAATAGACAGAATAATAGACAGACATGGAAGTAAATTGAATATAAGCTTTCAAAAAATGCAATAATTGTTGTATTTCCACTAAGAATGTGTATAGTTTATTACCTATTTATTTATTCATATTTTCTACCTTTGGCTTCAAGATGAGTCTAGGTAAAAATATGACTTCCTAGAATTCTGGGAAAGTAAAAAAAAAACGACTTAATAAAGATTTTGGTTATTGTAATTTAGACCATGAAGTGCAAGTTGGGGAGTATGGGGGACAGAATTTTGGAAGACAGGATAACGAGAAACAATCTTTTGGCTTCACTTTACATTTAGACATAACATGAGTAAAAATCAACTTTTCACAATTCAACCATATTTAGGATCCAAATTAATTTAAATATAATAACTACCTCAAATAACGAAAATTTGAATATATATTTTTAAAAGGTTAATAAAAATAATATAATAAAACTTTATTATATTTAAGCAACAAAATTAAACCTTGAAATTTTTCGCGCCTTTTTAACTTTATCATTTGATTAAGCTGAATTCGAAAAAAAAATTAAACTTTTAAATATATTCTGGTGAAATTAGCGCAAATATATTTTAAATTATTTCTTTTACAAATATAAAAATGTAGATATTTTAGAGGTAAAAGAAAAATGTATCGTAAACTTTTATGTTTAGAGAATCAACTTGAATTTTAAATGTTTACCTCTTTTTGAATTTATCGTTTGATTACGGTCAGAGCTCTCTATAGTAAGAATAAGCTTTTAACAAAAATCTTCTACATATAAATAATGCATGTAAGTGCCTACAGGAAATATTGTGTCGCAATTGTCGCGCTGTACTTTCTGCTGTGAAGATTAGCGCGGTCTTGCACTATTTACATTTATATAACCTCCAGAATCTTCTGCATTTCCTACTGGAATGCCGAACCGCCATTTGCATTTAAATTGTCCCTTATTTTGTCGGTCGTTCCTGTAAATGTGCATATTTGGTGAGTCGCTATCAACCGGGACATTTCCCTAATTCCACTCAATTGAGAAGTTTAGTTTGGTAACGCTTTGTGGATTACAATTAAATTGTAACTGAAGCTTTTAGAACTTAATTATTTTTGTTTTATTTAGAATTAAACGACTTCTTTAATATTAATACGTATTTTAAATAACAATTGTATAATTTTATTGTTGTATTCTTTTAGATTTTTGTTATTTAACTTCTTTTTTAGGCATTTTGTTCTTTCTGTGAGTTTGAATTGATGAATATTTTAGCACAAGAGTGTGGCTTAAACAGCAAAGATTCGATGTAAAATTATTTGATAAAGATTTTATGAAACTGTATTTTTATAAATTTTATGTTTAAATAACTCTTATTGTTATATTATGTCATGATGCGTTAGCACGCCATCTGTTATGAAAATTCAAAACTATTATAGACGCGTATGATTCTTTTGTTTATTTGTTTTGAAATTGCTTATTTTTCAAATTAATCATACGCGTCTATAATATTTTTGAATTATATTATTTGTTGTATTTTATTTTTCGACAAAACATTTAATTCATCTGCAATAAATTTCTTTTCACGGTAAGTTCTCGAATATTTTTTTATCTTTTTATTTTATTGTAATCTATTTAGACGATTTTTAAAAAGAGTATTAATATTATATCGCGTTCTTTATTTATATTTAAGTTTTATATTTCTATTTATTAATTTTTAATTTCAACAGGATCGAGGATGAATGTTAAGTGACTTGAAAGCTAACTAATTCATACCATTAAAAGAAATGCATTGCAGAAGATTTATGTTTCATTCTATGTATTATATAGATCTGAAATTTCTATCAATTTATTACAGTAATTTCAAATCTATAAATGACATCAATGGTTGATATCGTTCAGGCTCCATGTCTGTTTGAACAATAATTTATTTAATATTATCAAAAATAACCTATTTTGGATATTATTCGAAAAGTGTATTTGGAACAAATTATATACGCAATATTTTGAGAAGATCAATGTCTTTCTTTTTCAATTGCTTATTCAAGATTTTGATGCGCATCCCTGCAGTGTAGAACGAAAAGACTGTTGGTGGGTTTTTCATGAAGTCTGATACTATGGATTATATTTAGTTCCTACAAATATCTATTTGACTGTTTATATTATCAAAAGAAAAGAAAAAAGGAATGCGAAGAGTTTTTTGTTTTTATTATTTAGCCGAGCTTCTGAGTGAATTCTTACCTTTATACTGGAATCGTTATATAAGAAATAGGATCGTATTTTTATTCTTTTAGAAGGGCAGAAATGCTCGAAATATCAGCTAAATGAAAAACATTACAAGAAACTATTTTCGACTCACGAACTTGTACTTTTTATAATACACTGCTCAAGGTGAGGGAGTATGCAGGATGCTTGTTTCTGAGCTTGAGTCGGTCACTGGAAGAAATTTTCTATCCAACCTGTGTCCAGAAGGTTTAATGATGTTGGTCTCTATGCAAGACTCCTAGTTTCATGAATGCCATTTTCATAGTTACAAAAAGAAAACGTTTGAAATGGAGTAATTATAGCACCAAGACTGGACAGACAACGACTGGAAAAAGGTTCTCTCCACAGATAAAATCCCGATTTACCCTCCAGAGTAATTATAAACGATACAAGATATGGAGAGAGATGGATACGATATGGACGATATACGATATGGACACGATATAGCCCATCAAATGTAAGAGAAAAAGACAACTTTGGTGATGGCAGTGTGATGGTGTGGGCAGGCGTCTCTCTCAATGGTTACACCAATTTGTATGTCTTTGAAATAGGTTCCCTGACTGGTCAAACGTATCGTGATGAGATCCTAGAACAATATGTTCTTCCGTTGGCTTACACAGAAGGCATAGAATTTGTGCTATGCACGATAACACTCATCCCCACAGAGCGAACCTGGTAACTCAGTATTTTCAAAGCACTGTAATTCAAAAGGACTAGCAATCCAGGTCTCCAAATTTAAATCCGAAAAAACATGCTGGGATGCCCTTGTGAGACAAGTAGCCAGTCTATGTCCACCTCCCAGTAGTCTTGATGAGCTCAGGACAGATATCTGAAGAGAATGGACTCTAATTCCTATTGAACTGATCAACAACCTTGTAAGGAGTATGAGAAGCAGGTGTCAAGAGAATGTATTTCTGTAAAAGGGGATCACACCAAATATTGAGTATAAATTATTATTTTTTAACATTTGTAAATCTAATTTATCAGCTCTGATTATAATGATCACTAATTATAGATGAACATATTTTAGAGTATTTACAGTATAAAAATGTTTTAGAAAAGTATAAATATATGTTTTATATGAAACCTCTACTTTACAAAATTTAAAATTAGAAATGAAATACCAAGTGTAAAACTCAACTTTTGGCTACCAGTGTATTTTATACAATGAGAATTATTTGGGCTGATGAGAAAATATTTTTGGAATTTGGAAAATAAGTTGAAGAAGCTCAAATATTTTATTTGAAATTACGACCCTCTCTCTCTCTGAATATAACACCATTCATTGGACAAATATTAAAATATTTTGGACTATGATACAGATCTAAAGAGACAAGGGTCGCCTTTCCCACCAAAATAGACGTCAAAACCAGACGCCATCTATTGACCGTCGCCGCAAACTAGCGGCCTCGGGTCGGTAACAAAGCCACAACATTTGCCAGCTAAACACCTCTTTGACAGATTGTCAAGATTCCCTTAGATCCCGTGTGGATCTGATCAAATAAAGTCCGCCCTAGACTGACGAGGGCCATTAGCCCGAAACCATGGTCTCTAGGTGGACGCTTTTCAGTTTGCCAAAGCTGGTGTTGTGGCTTTGTCACCGATCCGAAGCAGCTAGTTTGCAGCGACGGTCAATGGAGGGCGTCTGTTTTTGACTTTTTTTTTTTTTTTGGCGGGAGAGGCGACCCTTGTCTCTTTAGATCAATATCCACCTGGCAAAATTTCCATCTATTTCATACAGATATTGAAGTGAAACAGATAAAAAATGTAGGTGCTTAATTGAGAATCAACATAAATTGTATTAATAATAAGCAATAACACGCCATCTATATATATAAAATGAAAGGATTTAAAAGCGCGAATGTTTATTTTATACACAATACAAACTTCTACTGCCCTTACTGCAATGAATGTAAAATATATGTAAATCGATAAATTCTACTGTCCTCAAAGCTTATGTCCATGGTTTTCTTGAAAACCATTTCTAATATTCCACCCTTCAGTGCTGTGTATATAAGCAGAATCGTCCAATACAGTATTAGAGCTCTGAGAAGCGGTCTGGTGGATTAAATTGGCGAAACCGTTGGGAGGGTTCACCACTGATGAGCCAAGCCTTCCTAATATATTTCTCATCGCAGTAAAGATAGAAGAAGTTTGTATTGTATATAAAAAAGCATTCGTGCTTTTGAATCCTTTCATTTTATATAAATTGTATTGTAGTATCATTATGCTTGTGTTGAATGTGAAAAAATTCAATTAATTACAATTATAGTTCAAATCTATCAATATATTTTAAAATTAGTTTTGGAAATATGTTTTTTAGGATATATTATCAAAATTTATCTATTTTTATAACTTACTGCAATCATAGAAACTAGGCCGTTTTCGTCATATTAATCAGACCGTTATACTAATGTATATTTATAGTTTTCTTAATTACAGTTTATTTATCAAATAATGGTTATGATTTCAATATATATATTGGTGCAAAGGGGTCTGTGAAAGGATGGTCTAAACCGTTGGTTTTCAACCTCTACAACCCGGGTTCGATTCCCGCATTTGGCACTTTTTTCTGATTAAAAAAAAATACTCCAATGGCCCTCGATTTGAAAATTCCAACCCCACCAGCGAGTGCAAGTAACTAAACGGGGCTCTGGTATATTTGTAAGTGCAAAGTCGAACTGCTTTTCACATGTGTAGACATGTGGTGTACTTATAGTAAAAGCAGTCGCCAACTTCTACTCATCATGATAATTATGGGCTAGGCCTGTATTAGGGATAAGCAAAATAAAAAATTGGTGCAACAAGCTGACTATTATCAAAACAAAAATCTGTATTATGTAGACAATCGAATTCAACACCACATAATGTTTAACAGTTCTAGTTGGAGTTATTTTTTTCTTTTACTACAAACAGAAAATCCATTAAACAGAAAAAAATCATATTTATTGTGAGAAAAGTAAAAATAAATGAATATACTCCCTCAAGAGAAACCCGTGTTAATAAAAAATAATATTTATTGTCCCAATTTCATAAGAAATAAGATTGTCTTATATTCGAAAAAATCAATATATTGTCATTTATTTTTAATAAATAAGATTTTTCTATTAAATATTTTTGACATTTCAATAATAGAATTTCTAAATTTGGACTCAAAATTTGAGAAAGTTAACAATAAATCTGCCAATATTTCACGCGTTTTTACTTATTTTAGCTTTATTGTGTGTTGTGTTGCTACGTGAATTTTAAGGAAAATTCATTTAAATAATTTATTGTGGTCCATTATTAAACAATATACAAGAAGTCATATACTTTCTAAATTTAGACTCAAAATTTGAGAAAGCTAACAATATACATCCGACAATATTTCACGTACCTTTTTACCTATTTGAACCTTGTTTTGTGTTGTATTTCTGTGTGATTTTAAGGGGAAATTAGTTAAGTCCTTTATTGTGGTCCATTTTTAACCAATGTACAAGAAGTCATGAACACCGCCCTACCCAATATGACTATTATGAACTGCACCATGTGTATTTTGCGATCAGTGCCAAAATATATTCAACTAAATAAAAAATATATAAGATAGACCTCATTATTTTTCCTTTAATATTTTAAGATATTTAACTTATTCTCTGATTGTAATTTTTATAATAATTTCTTCATTGAAAAATTATTCCTCACCTACTTTTAAAAAAATGATTTCAACCGTGATATTATAACGCTATGCGACGCTGAGTTTGTGTATACTAAAATGTAATGCCTCGATAAAGGTTGGCGTTCAGCCAGCCGAAATATTGGCAAATAAATCTTTTATTCAATCCAATATATTCATTTTTATTAATATTCAAATATATTTCACAAATTTCAAATAAATACTTATATTAAACTGAGATAATTTCATGAGAAGAGCACCATTCATGTCAGTTGCCATCTTCCATCCAAGCTTCCACTGAATCAAAATTACGATCATATGTCATGCAGGTACAGAAGCATGGGGCTTTGACACATTTGTAAGTGCAAAAGTCGAACAGCTTTTCATATGTGTAGACATGTAGTGAACTTACAGTAAAAGCAGTCGCTAACTTCTAACCACCATGTTTATCAGGTCTGTAATACGTGTACTAGGAATAATTTTTAAAAAATATCTATAATCCAAATTTTACGTTATCATATTTTAACTGTTATTTATGTATTTAAATATAATATAAATTGGTTATGCATACTCACAACCATGGCTTTACCAAGTGCACTGGGGATAATTTTAAAATAAGAACAGCAACATACAGTACATCTGTTTATATACATCTGTACATCACAGGACATCTGTTTATATACATCTGTACTTCACAGTACATCTGTTTATATACATCTGTACTTCACAGTACATCTGTTTATATACATCTGTACTTCACAGTACATCTGTTTATATACATCTGTACTTCACAGTACATCTGTTTATATACATCTGTACTTCACAGTACATCTGTTTATATACATCTGTACTTCACAGTACATCTGTTTATATACATCTGTACTTCACAGTACATCTGTTTATATTCATCTGTACATCACAGTACATCTGTTTATATTGTTCACTATATAATTTTCAGAAAGGACCCATATTAGCTATAATCTCTGAACAGCGACAAACAATTGAATAAGGATATCAAAATTATCATTTTCTATATTCATACCTCCATCACAGGTTTAATAAATCATATCAAATTTTAAAAGTCATTTAAAAGTTTCCTATACATTATATAGTTCGTAAAGATAGAGGTTGCCTGGCCGGCATTCATATTTCTTGGAATATAAATATACTTCGTCCAGTATATCTTTTTAACGCCTTGCCAAATGTTCAAATTTTTGTTTGCTCCTGACGAGGACAAAAACTTTTTGTCGAAACGTCAAGGTAATAAAAAAAAATTACTGGCCGAAGTATCTTTATTTTCAATAAATTATATTTTTCATATTTTCATTTTATTCAGGTTTTTATATATGAATATTTAGTTTCCATTGTGACAAGCGTCAAGCAATTAATCATTTGAAGATATAGCACTGGCTGTACTAACTCCATTGTACTTTACCTGGTTCCTTTGGATTCTGAACAGACTCAATGCTTTTACTTCTGATAGAAAAGAATAATCTAATTTCCTAGGATCACGTATGCTTCTGAGTGGTGAAACATCACTATAGATAAAAGAGTAACGCGCTCTCTTTCAGAATATTTTTTAACTTCACAGAGAAGGGTGATTTTTAAAATTCTTTTTATTACAAAACACTCGCTATATCCTATGTGGATATTTGCGTGAAAACGTTTAATCTATTTTATGTGCATAGTTTTTAAATATATGTCGAATTGGGTGTCGACTCACTGGGGAATTGCTTTCGACTCTCTGTCGAATTGTGTGGTTGGGTGGATGAATTGGTGGATTGTGGTGCCGCAGTCTTGGTCGGGTGACAAGGGTTCCACAGGGGAAGAACGAACACACCTGGATGGGGTAGAATAGGACCTTGCGATTGGGAGTTCGGCGTAGGTAGCTGGCCTTTCACATGATGGAGCGTACACTACCTTGGTTGGAGCCTATGTTGAGCACATCTAGCTCGTAGCACGATCACCTACCTTCTTTTTCTTTCTTGTCCGAGATAATCGTCTTCGACTCTCGTCTTCTCATTGGTTGAGATCCTTCCACGTGCTCTCTGGTGATTCGCTATTAATTTGTCATGCTTAAAGGTGATTTGCTCAGCACCTCCATTGTCGCCATGATTGCAATCCTCCAAGAAAAAGAAGGCCTTTGAACTTTAGTTTTATGGGTCCAGGGCAGTGACCTTTACTTCCTGGATGATGCAATCCTGCAACTTTGTTTCTTTCCCATCTCGCGAGGCCTAACTTTTATTAAACTGTTAGACGATACATTATACATAGATTATGGTGAGGTTACATAATCCTATATACAGATTATCACATATATATACCAATTATTTATAGTTTTAGAGAGATAGAGAAAATGAAAGTTATTTAAATTTACATTTTAGAGCAATAAATTATACAAGAAATAAAGATTATTTAAACACATATTATCAAAAGTCCAATATATATTTAGAATTACAACCACTAAACCAAGGGTACAAATATAGAACATTCCAAAACAATAACAGCAATAGAAAAAACTATTTGAAAGAGAAAAAATAAAAATCAGGTAGAACGCTTCGTTTAATTTTGAATTTGCAAGCTTTCGAGAAAATATACTGCTCTTCAAAGATTGTACATAGAGTATTAGCCCATTGAAGAGCAATATATTTGCTCGAAATCTTGCAAATTAAAAGAAACTTTTTACCTGATTTTTATTTTTCTTCTTTCAAATAATATCTGGGTAACTATTGCTCTCACAAAAAAAACTATACTAATTAAACCTAGAAATTTCAATTCTCAATGTAATTCAGGTCCACAGCATTTGAAATAGAGTCTACAGAATTTGTTATATTTTCTATATTCTTCATTACTGGAAACCATTTAGCTTAAACTAGAACTGTTCATTTGACATTGTACTCTCAAATATGCAACAAGTGAGCACTGGATTAACCATCACAGAGAGAAGGTTAATGATGATAACTTCATAAAGGGGAGTTCAGCAAAATCAGGGCAAATACAAAGGATCTTCCTTTTTTTTAAATAATTTTGTGGGTGGTTGTTGTGCGTGGTGGTGTGGCTTGTGGAAAGGACGTTGATAAGATTATAATTATTTTTATAAAATAAATTAATATATTTGAAGTCTCGAAATATATAGAGAGGAAAGAAGTAACGGCCGCTGGAAACAAGCCTTGTTGTTCGAACGACGCGCGTGGCAAGAGTCCCGGATGCCGCCCGCGCATGCGTAGTGAGGTGTTCACCCAGCTAGTGGTTGCCGAGGCCGCCACACTACTGCCCGTATGTTTAGTGAAGCTTTGTCACAGTTCGTGCAGGCTGAGGCAAAGTGTGGTCGCCACACTATTTCGCAATGCTGTAGCTCGTGAAAGAAGCGGAAGTTTCGTGTGATGTTATATTTACTCGAAAGAGCAAGCATTGATTTATATTTCATCAAAAAAAAATATTCTAAATACTTAAAATTATAAGTGATTTTGTAAAAAGTTACGTTTTCAGACTTTCCGAGGAGAAATACTCGTTTACCCTAATTATTAAAATTACGAAAGAATATTGATGTTACTAAGTTTATTAAAATAAGTCACATAATAAAGAAAACAAAGAATGTTGTAAGCGGAATATTCATTTATTTGGATTTCTTTTTATATTTAATAAATTATGATAATAATAAATTGATAAAAATTTATAAATTAGTAAATTATATCATATAAATTATAATAAAAAAATAATAGACAAATCAAACAAAACACCTTGATATCAAACATAGTTTTAGTAATATTTGAATAAAATGGGTTTTCCAAAGGAAGAATATTCAAGGTATAGTTAAGTATCTTCACACACACACACACATAGTAAATATCTGGAAACTTTAAAATTTAAAACTCAGTTAATGTGATATATATTGTTTTGTGTTGCCTTCAGTCCTTCGCGACACGCCGCTTCCCGTAGATTTCCTACTATGGGGCAGTTGCCTCACTTCTGCAGCTTTACCCAGAAGTCTGCTCAAAGCTTTCTGACAACCATTATCACTGCAGAACTCTGTAATTGGCAAGGGCTTGTCCGAACTCAAGGCAGCTTGTAGCTCCTGATAGGATCCAGACGTCTCTTCGGAGAGGTCTTCGTCTGGTGTAAATATTTCTCTTTATTTTTTAACTCTATATTTAAACTCTCATTTTACTGTTGACTAGATGTCAATAAACTACCAGCAAACTACATAATACAGGGTTGTAGAAGTTGGTTTTCTCCATACATTAGCCCTAGAAGGAAAATAGGCTAAAGTCTCGCATAGAGCGCCATCTGTTAACACAAGTTGTAACTGTTTTTCTTTATGCTAATTTTTTTTGTAGCAATATATAGATTATATCCATATAGAGGATATTTTTTTCATTCTAATATTAAAGAGGTATTATAATAATATAGTTTGTAATTTTTATATTTCATATACAGATTATCATTTTGATATTCATATTATTTATATTTTGTTACTCTCAACACGTTTTCTCTAGAAGGAATTTTCCAGTCTCAACAGAAAATATAGAAGAGTGGGTAATCCAAAGTACCAAAATATGAACAAAATAAATATCAAAATTAATAATCTGTACATAAAGTATAAAAAATACTTTGCTACAATATTTTAGTTTATATTTGTTTCCATTTAAAAACACAGATTTACAAAAATACTATTTCTTTTGCAGAAGAAACATTGAAAGTCTTTCTAAGGTACTTTTCACGCTGAATTTATTTTAATTTAATCAATTTTGATGGACTATAATTAAAAATATATATAGATATTTAGATTATATAAATTGGAAATATTTATATAATTATTAATTTTTGACCAGCAGTTGGTTGTTGTTATTAGCTTTGTCTTGAAGCCTTTTTATATAGAACTGTTTGTTTTGTTTATTATATTTCTTTAAATTTAAACATATATAAAATAAGATATGTGTTAAATATCTCTCCCATTGTTTTGTAAGTTAATAAATATAATCATTTGTGCATTTAATTTATCGTATTATTTAATAATAATCTACGCCTTATATAGATTCGACAACAATATGGTAGCAGAGCGTTGCTATTAAATAAAACGTAAATAAAATATTTAGAAATATATAAAACTAAAGAAATAGAAATGGATTTTTTAGCTTCACCAAAAATCGAATTGTTCACAAATAGTAATTATGCGATTTGGAGTATAAAAATAGAAGCCTTGTTAGATTCAAGGGATATTTTTGATGATGTTATTAATAATCCAAAGCCTACAAAAGATGATAAAAATGGCGACGCTTTTAATGAATGGACTAAGAAAAATAAACAAGCACTTGGAATAATTATTCTTAGTTTGTCATCTGATCAGGCTATCGCCTACAAAGGTATTAAAAATGCACAAGAATTATGGAATGCTATAAAACTCAGATATGAAGGAGAAGCTGAAGATAAATCTATGAATCTTATGCTTGAATTAACTCGACTAAAAAAGAAATATGATGAAAGCATTGAAGGTTACTTGACCAGAAGTCAAGGGATTTCAAGACAATTAATTGAAATGGGAAAAGCAATAACAGATAAAAAAATAATCAGATACATCCTCGAGGGATTACCGGATAAATATAACAATGTGATTACATCAATCCTCGCTAATAGAAATATGGACTTTAATGGCATGCGTCAAAATTTATTGGACTTTGAAAAAAGAAATCCAGAAAGAAGACAGGAACATGTCAAAGTATATAAAACCTCCAGTAACCAGAACAAAGTTAAAACATGTTTTTGTTGCGGAAAAACAGGACATTTTCAAAAGGACTGTTGGTTTAAAAATAGAAACAAAGTTGAGCATCAAAAAACCAAACAGTTTCCAACCAAGCGTTTTACTAAGAATCATGAAGAGAAAGCGAATATTACTAAAGAACATATCCCTAATAAAGACAAACAAGAATTTGCTTTAACAGCTGGAATTGAACAAAGAAAAATGGTAAATGAATGGCAACTTGATTCAGCGTGCACTTCACACATGTCATGTGATAACTCATGGATGATTAATGAGAAAGATGAGGTACGACAAGTTAATCTTGCTGAAACTGGTAGAAGTATCAACTCCATATCAAGGGGAGATATCAAAGCAGTAACTGAATTGGATGATGGACAACATAATAATTTCAAATTAGAAGATGTGTTATTTGTTCCCCAACTAAATGGCAATTTGATGTCTGTACCGAGCCTGGTGAAAAGAGGAAATAGTGTCACCTTGAACCAAGAGGGTGCTTTCATTTATACACCAGATGGACAATTAATCTGTAAGGGTGAATTTGAGGAAGACATGTTTACCATCAGCTTAATCCATGAACTTAGACAGGATGACTCAAATGAAAAATGCTTTAAAATTGATAAGGACTCTAGGATTTTATGGCATAAAAGATTGGGACATATTAATGACGATTACATGTCAAGAATGAAAAGGGATGGCATGGTCCGAGGACTCCTTGACTTGAGAGGCGAAGTCGGAATATGCCAAGCGTGCATAACAGGGAAAATGCCTCGCACACCTTTTCAGGCAACTTATGATGAAACTGCAAAGGGTACTTTAGAATGCCTACATGTTGATCTATGTGGCCCCATGAAAGAATAATACTTAAGTGGAAACAAATATATGATGGTTGCTGTTGATCAATATTCTAGAAAATATTTTGTGAACTTTTTGAGTTTCAAGGATGAAGCATCTAACAAATTGAAAGATCTGATCAATAGCATGGAAAATGAGTTAGATAAAAAGGTCAAAAGAATTAGAACAGGTAATGGATTTGAATTTATCAACAGATCATTAGAAGAATATTTTAAAACTAAAGGAATAAAACATGAGAAAACTTGTAATTACTCACCAAGAAGTAATGGCATCGCAGAAAGAGCGAACAGAACATTGCTCGATAAAGCCAGAACCCTCTTATCTGATGGAGGCTTGCCCGTCCAATTTTGGGCAGAAGCAATTTCAACAGCCGAATATCTTCACAATATTACTCCTAACAAGACTCAAAATCAAGAAACACCAATGGAACTTTGGAATGGCCAGAAACCAACTGTAAAACACTTGAAAGTATTTGGATGCTTAGCCTTTTATAAAGTTAATGCCAACCAAAGACATAAGTTACAACCCAAGGCAGCAAAAGGAATTTTCATTGGATACTCAAGAGAAAGGAAGGCATATAGGATATATGATGCAAATCAGTGTCGACTACATGAGACAAGAGATGTAAAGTTTGATGAATCCAAAAAGGGTATAGAAGAATCACATGGATGTATAGAACCTTTGACAGACAATTTGGACTACCTACCATTAGATTTTCAAATCACTGATTCTCCAGAAATGACATTTGCACCACAACATTTTGAAGGAGATAATTCAGACTACCCTAATGAAGAAAACCTAATCATTAATCAAGGAGAAGAAACAGGTTCATTACCAGAAGAAACACCACCAGATAATAGAAGACCAGTTAGAGAAAGAAAAATGCCAATCAAGTATAATGACCACATTGTATATCAAGCACATGAGGAAGAAATACCAAAAAATTATGAAGAAACCCTTAATTCAAATGACAAAGATCTTTGGTATCAAGCCATGCTTGATGAACTTAACTCAATGAGAGTACATAATGTTTGGAAAATAGTGGATAGACCAAAATATCAGAATATAATTAAGAGTAACTGGGTATACTTCATAAAGGACACACCAGATAATGTAGAACCAACCTATAAAGCAAGACTTGTTGCTGCTGGCTACAATCAAAAGCAAGGACTTGACTACGATGAAAGCTTTAGTCCTGTAATGAAAATGGGCACATTTAGAACACTCTTGTCTTTGGCCACTATTAACAAATACAAGATAAGAATCTTCGACATCAAAACAGCTTACTTAAACGGAACTATGGAAAGACCAATTTACATGGAAATGCCACCAGGATTTACTGAGAAGGACAAAGTACTTTTGGTAAATAAAAGCATATATGGACTCCCACAATCAGGTCGATGCTGGAATCAAATATTTGATGAAATCCTGAAAAATATCAATTTGAAAATTGGTGAGTTCCGCAATTAAATTGGATTGGAATACTCGTTTTCGTCACGTGATGATTTTTCATGGGTGCTCCTTGTTTAAGTACATCTTCCTTGAAGAACTTGGCTGCTTCTTTTTCTTCCCCTGTGGGTAATGCTTTAGAAATTAGGTAAAATATTCAGTGCAGACTATGATATATTAATTACCGTCATAGGATTTCGGGAATCTCCCAAGAAGATATATTCTGATTCTTGAATTGAGAAGGGGGCAGAAAAAATGGGTTTGAGTAACTCAGGTGCTTTGTGGTTTGTATTTTTCTTCTTTGGCACTCTTTACAATATGCTACATATATTCGTATATACTTGAGCATTCCTGGCCAAAAATATTTGCTTCTAACCCTCTCATAGGTTTGAGAAAATCCTAAAAGACCCGCTGTGGGAGGGTCGTGTAGGCTTCTCAGTTTTTTCAAATCATAGGTTCTTGGGGATGATGAGGATGTGTTAGTTTACCAAGGAATCAAAGTTATTTTTTACAAGGTTCCTTTAACCAGTTTTCTTCTCCGGATTATTCAATTTATTCAATCCGAATTCTTCAATTTCTTCTATAGAGAATTATTCTAATTCAAGGATCTTTTCTCTGTTCAGTATCGAAGCAGGTCAGAGCAGTTATTGAGGGCCTATCGTCATCACAATCTTCGTCTGTTTCTTCCGATTTTCTTTCGAGAGGACTTCAAGGAGAGACTGTCCGCGTTTTGGTGTTTACGCCTGCATTTATAGGCTACCGTAACGTCGTATGCTTGCAGTTTAATGGCCCACCTCGCCAGTCTTTCTGTTGGGTCTTTCTAATTTGATAACCAGCAAAGGGTTTAGTGATCCGAAAAAGATGATGAACTCGCAACCAAAGAAGTATGGGCGATATTTTTTTATTGCCTTATAACAACCAAACACTAATCTTACTGTATTGGAGTTATTCTTTTCTGTCTTCATTATGTTTCTTGACGCTCAAACGAATGGTCGCTCTTTCCCGTCATGGACCTGACGAGGACTGCTCTGATACCATAACCGCTAGCGTCAGTATGAAGCTGGGTTGGCAAGTGTTCTTTAAAATGAGCTGAGACAGGTTCAGACATCACGGTCCCTAAAGTAATGGAATGGCAGGAATTGTTGCAAAAATAATCAAGGCATGAGTGAAAAATCTCAGGATCCTCACTTAGGACTTATAGCTTATAGATCTACACCATTAAAAATGGATTTAGTCCATCTGAGTTGCTGATAGGGAGAAAATGGAGGACTAATCTATCTACTTATCTGAACCATCTTAAGCCCTCTCTGGTCAGCCACGAATTTCTAAATCAAAAGGTAAAGAAATACCGAGAAAGGAAAAAAATAATTTATAACAACATTGGAATGTCCAGAGACAAAAAGATATTGGTATAGGAGATGAAGCGTGGCTTAAGGATTTCAGAGTTTCAGGAACAATTATAGGTAAAGCAGAACAGCCAAAATTATATCTAGTGATGTCTTCAAGAGGACAGTTGAAAATGAATAGGTTTCATATAGCTCCAAATTCCAAACATAATGACTATACTGAAGATTTCAGACAGGAAGTAATTGAAGATGATTTGAATTTTAAACCTATCCTCACACACACACACACCACAAAACCCTTCCTCATCTATATTAAATCTCTCAAGAAACACTTAAGACACTAGCAAGTAAAATTTGAAACTTAAAACCCTTGTGATATAAATTCTGGAAGAGTGGTGAGGCCACCTAAAATTCTAAGCTCTTAGCTTGATTGGGGAAGTGTTATATATGTCTTCTCTTCTTCTTTTTTCTTATCTCCATCAATCAAATTAGGGTATCAAACTTGTAAAGCTTGAGACTTGCTGGGGAAGTGTAAAGCTCATCAACGGATGTCTAATCAATGGATGAGTGTGACAACCATCATGGCTGGGTGAAGTAGAATGCGTCTGCCTTCGTCATTGAGACTGAGAGTACTACTCAGTGGCAGGCTGATTTAGCTCAAAAAGAAATGGCCGCCTCTGACATGAGGAACAGACGCCATGTGCAGCCGCTCCTAACATGGAATACAAACGCTGCTAATCCTGTATCCCTGGATTAGGAGACCTTACAGGGTACTATCAGCGAGGCCAGCTGAGCCCACGTTTTTAGTGAGCTTGTTACTGCTCCCCCTTCTCCTTTTTTATCCGGGCTTGGGACCGGCAAAGGCGGAGTTGATTATATATTATATATTGTTATTATATATCTAATTTGTAACTATTCATATATATATTTGAAGGAATACTCTGTGTAGTAAGAAAATTAATAAATAACCAACAAAAGAAAGCAGGAAGGTTTTATACATTTTAGTATCATAAATGAAAGAAGTATTTAATTCAAAACTTTTGATGAAAATTTTGCCGGGAGGAGATTGATCTAAAAAAGCCTAGGAGTCCTCTCCTGTATAATTAAACGTCAAAACTAGGAGCCCTCTATGGGAGAGGAGCCCTATTCCTTTTTATATCAATTTCTTCCAGACAAATTTTCCATCTAATTATGGCCATAGATTTGACCCAGCCACTTTGTCAGCTAAATACCTCTTTGGCAGATTGTGAAGATTTCATTGGATCCCGAGAGGTTCTCATGGAATAAATTACGCCGAACTCAAGAGGGCCATTAGCCTGAAACCATGGTCTCTAGGTGGACGCTTTTCAGTTCTCCAAAGCTGGTGTTATGGCTTTGTTACCGACACGAGGCAACTAGTTTGCGGCGATGGTCAATAGATGGCGTCCGGTTTTGACGTTTAATTTTACGGGAAAGGAGCCCTATGCCCTTTTAGACCTGAACTTATTGTTATGGATAATTAAAATAGGTAACACGTGCTTCCTCCAAAGAGGGTGTTCGCCATTCCAGAGAATCCACTGAATATTTTCATAGCATATATTGAAATGGCCCATTGTACTCCAACCATATCAGCCAAATCCCTGATGGGCAGTCCTCATCATGGCATCATCCAGGTTCAGCTATCTTTTCAAGGAGATCAAGGAAGGTAACTACGAATCAAACCAAGGATCTAAGAAGGTCTACTGTGTATCTGGAGGAATCAACATGGCAAACTTCACAACAAATTTCTTCAACCAGGTGAAAGAGTCACTGCTCAACACTATCAACAACAATTAACACAGTTACACCATGAAATCCCTATGAAACGACCAGAATTGGCGCATCGACATTACAAGTTGATACTGCTTCATGACAATACAAGGCCACATTTAGGACAATAGGTATAAGACACCCTGAAATACTTTAAATATAAGAATTTAAACTGTCCCCCACAATCTCCAGACATCGCTCCATCTGATCATCACCTCTTTCTGTCGATGGTACATGGACTGACTGACCAACACTTCCAGAATCACGAAGAAGTTCAAAATTGGCTTGATGAATTGATTGCTTTAAACCAAAACATTTTTATTTTTATGATGGTCTCTCCATAAACTATCCAAATTATAGTAGAATGTTGTATCTAACAATGAAAATTATTTGTAATCGATGTTTAGCTTAGTTTTCAACATTTTAAAAAGCTTCACAATATTGGAAATAAGATATAAAAAAAGGTTTATAAAATATTTTCATCAGTTAATTCCTAGGTTCAAAAAGATGTTATAGAGAAAATTTGGTTATAATTGTCTCAGTGTGTAAAAAAGGTTTACAAACACAAAGACAAATTGTGATATTTATATATTCATTGATAATTTAAAAAATGATATCAAAGTAATCTGTGATAATAAAAATATAAAAACAAATATGTAAATTTTATTTGTTCTATTTACTATATTTCACACTACAGAATCCAAGTTGCATAAAGAAAAAGACGCATATTGAAAGAAATGTTTATATTGATGAAATAAATATATGAAAAGAGATTTCAAGAAAAAAAGTATCTACAAATGGAAGAATCTACCGAAATTTCGTATTTAAACGATAGTCTTCAAAATGTTTATGAGAAGATAAAAATCATTAGAGATAGAATTAAAGACGCGAATCTTACTGAACTAGAAAATCATTATAAAATTTTAGATAGAGAAAAATTGGATAAAAAAGAAATACATTTGCATACTTTCTTAAATATTCTTGAAATGCCTCTTTTCAAAAATGGAAATGAAGTAATGGAGGAGTGTTATGATGTACAATATATGACTCTCACATGGTTTAATTTATTCAAGGAAGACGTTAGAAACTCTATTTTCAAAACGCTTTCAAATTATAATTCTGATCGTTTTAAGAATATCCTTAAGAAAATACTAAAGGTGTTGGAGCATTATCGATTAAAAAGCATGTTAAATTTGACGGTGTTTTTCCTATTTATGATATTTATTGATCTGCTGTATATGGTGAATATCTACAGTGGAGAACTTGATACCAATATGAATTCGGAAATACATATTCGAAAGAGATATGAAATAAAATTTGGCTTTTCTTTAAATCAGTGCATTAAACCGAAAATACCTTTAAAGGAATTCGAAAATTCTATGATTTCAGAAATTTCAGATAGAAAGTTTATATCTGACTATTTTAGATATATCGGCATTGAGAAGCAGAGAAGATTTCAACAATTTAATGAAGAATTGGAACAGTATGCGAATCAAATAGACAACATTATAAAATTCTTAATAAATCGATCGAATTTGTTAGATGATCTTTTTAAAATTTGCGAAATACATAAATATTATTTTTTGATACATCCTGATATTATTGTATCTTTTAATGGCGAGGAAGGTTATGACAATGGAGGATTAAAAACTGAACTTTTCAATTTGGCATTTGAACAAATTTTCGATCCAAATTTTGATATGTTTGTGTATAATGAAGAGCTGCATCACTATTGGTTCAAATCAACATCTACCAAATCACTTGAATATTTCAGAAATGTAGGAATGCTTATTAGTCTGGCCATTTTCAATCATGTTCCTCTAAATATTCCTTTCCCGAAAGTTTTATACAGGAAGCTAGCTGGTGGAGTTGGCTGTTTCTCAGATCTATGGGATTTTGATCCAACGATTGCCCGTAACCTGACTCAAGTGCTGGATAATAAGAGTGACAATGTTGGGGAAGATATGGGAATAACTTGGGAAAAAGAAGAATCAGAGATTCCCATAACACAAGCAAACAAGAAAGCTTACGTCGAAGATATGGCGGATGATATTTTGAATAGAAGTATTTCAGAAAAATTTGATTCCTTCAAAAGTGGATTTCTTATTATAAACGAGGTCGGAGAACAATTATATTTTATTTTTAGACCCTGTGAATTAGAAGACATTTTTAGAAACGATGATTACGATATTGAAAAGCTAATGTCCATGGTGGAATATAATGAAGGTTATAGCAATAATTCCAGGGTTATCAAAATATTTTGGGAAGTAATGAATGAGTTGGGTGAAGAATTTTTAAAATCTTTGCTGAAGTTTGTAACGGGAAGTAAATGCATGCCTCGAGGAGTCTCATTAAAAATAACTATAATAAGTGGTGATTCAGATAAGCTACCTACAGCCAGTACATGTTCAAACAACTTATACCTTCCTGATTATCCAACTAAAGAGAAACTCAAAGAAAAATTACTCAAGGCTTTGGAAAACGACGAAGGCTTCGGACTGATATAACGACTTTGAATTAGCTTAAATAGGTATGCAAATATTCCTATATTATATACATATGTATCAAAAGAGTGGCACCTCTCTATTTTATGATTCATAAGAATAGAAAAACGAGGTAGTCGGTATTACTTATTCTACGTTTAATGCTGATCATAAAACAAATTACATTTTTTCTCTATTTTAAAGCATTTTAAAAGAGAGCGTTTCCACTTTTAGTACATGAATATTCTTCTCCTATATCTTTATATTTTGTATATATTAATATTTGTAGATATAATTATATTAGTTTAATTACAAGAACATTAACCCATTCAACCAAAGGATCGAGAACTACAGTTTTACCTTAATAAAGATTAATAATAAAGTATGTGTTTTTCATTTATCTTTTATATATATATATTTTTTTAACTATGTTTAATAAGAAATAATGTGAAGAAACTGATTTGATATATTACATTGATGACCAAAAGTTTAGTTACAATTTTGGTTTATTTTCATTACTAATTTAAAATTATGTAAAGAGGTAATCATGAAACATATTTTCCAAAACATTTTTTTTTTGTGTTTTTATATTGTAAATACTTGATTTGTTTATCAATAATTAGGAATGATTTATGGTCAGAGCTGAGAAATTAAATAAATATGTTTTTAAAAATACTCAATATTGGGTGTGATCCCCTTTTACAGCAATACATTCTTGACACCTGCTTCTCATACTCCTTACAAGGTTGTTGATCAGTTCAATAGGAATTAGAGTCCATTCTCTTCAGATAGCTCTCTTGAGCTCTTCAAGACTTCTGGGAGGTGGACATAGACTGGCTACTTGTCTCACAATGGCATCCCAGGCATGTTCTGTTGGATTCAAATCTAAAGACCTTATTGGCCAGTTATAATTTTTGATTGCAATTAATACCAGATTTAACAAGGAATAAGCAAAGGTAATTAACAGACCAACAAGCTGTGATGATGCAGCAGAAAACACTTGAGAGAGGACTTTTTATAGATTCTGAAAACCTAAAATTTAAAACTGTTATTATGATTCAAATTGTCTTGTGTTTCCTCCAGTTCTTCATTACACGACGCTTCCCGTTGATTTCCTACCATGGGGCAGTTTTCTCACTTCTTCAGCTTTACCCAGAAGTCAGCTCAAAGCTTCCTGACAATCACTTTCACTGTGGAACATCTTACCCTTCTGCAGTATATCTAGACCTTACCAATGATGTAAATACACGGGATACCTACCAGAATAACACCCTCAAATCTTATTGTGAACTACTTCTCCCATCGAGAATCCTTTTCCTCTGGCAGTATCCATTAGCCTTACTACTGCCGGGGGGACTGTCAGGACTCACCAGAAGCATGGCTGGAAAATATTGAAGAGCGAAATCGAAAAGCTACTGGGTACAAGTTATTTTGATTTTCAAATAACATTACACACTCCACTTAAAGATTTTATACAATGAAAGGAACAGCCAAATAACAAAACAAATCAATTAAAATTGAAATAAATTCTTCATCAAATAATCCTAAATGACGAAAAGTGTAAAAAATAAAAAAGAAACCCACTTTGATTATTAAACAATCATGAAAAACCTTTCTCAAGAACAAGATTCCACCTGAGAATCCATATACTCAAAAAAAAACGTATATAAAATATAATTGTAAATAAACCTTTGTATATAATCACGTCCATCATTGTAAAGATGATTATCTAGGTTTGCTCTTTTTTATCGACATCTAATAAAGTTATTTTGGAACTGGAATATCCTCATCAAGTATTCGAATGATTTAAATCTTACAATATAATAATGTATCATAAATGGAGTCATTAAAGCACGGATGTTTCTTTTTCATCTCAGTAAGGACAGTAGAAGTTTTCTTTTTATATTTGATAAGCAACATCTGTGCTTTAATGCTTCATTTTTTATATATAGTTGGCACGCTATCGCCTTATTATAATATATTTACACAACCAGCAAACTACAGAATACAGGATTGAAGAAGATAGTTTTCTCCATACATTAGACCTAGATATAAAATAGGCTTGAGTCGCATAGAGCGCCATCTTTTAAAGGAAGTTGTAACTGTTTTTCTTTATGCTAACATTTTTGTAGCAATATATAGATTATATCCATATAGAGGATATTTTTGATCAATCTAATATTAAAAAGGTATTATAATATTATATTTTGTAATTTTTATATTTCATACACAGATTATTAATTTTGATATTATTCAGTTATTGTTATTCTCAACACAACGTTGTCTCTAGAAAGAATTATCAACAGAAAATATAGAAGAGGAGGTAATCAAGAATAACAAAATATAAATAATAAAATAATATTCTATACATAAAATATAAAAACTTTACTACAATATTATAGTTTGTATTTGATTCCATTTAAATTTCCGTATAAATAACCGTTAAAACTAGGCGGCATCTACGTGAAAGGAGCCCTATGCTTTTTTAGACCAATTCTTCCAGGAAAAATTTCCATCTATATTTTGGCCATAGATTTGACCCAGCCACTTTGCCAGCTAAACATCTCTTTGGCAGATTGTGAATATTTCTACGGATCCCGAGTGGTTCTCAAGAAAATAATTGCGCCCTAGACTGACAAGGGCCATTAGCCCAAAACCATGGTGGACGCTTTTCAGTTTCCAAAGCTGAGTGTAATGGCTTTGTTACCAACACGAGGCACTAGTTTGCGGCGACAGTCAGAAGATGGAGTCTAGTTTTGACATTTAATTTCACGAGAAAAGAGCCCTATGCTCTTTTAGACAAACTTAATGTTATGGATAATTAAAAAATGAAACACGTGCTTCCTCCAAAGAGGGTAATCGCCATTCCAGAGCATCCACTGAATATTTTCATAGCATATATTGAAAAAGGCCATTGTACTCCAACAATTTCAGCCGTATCCCTGATGAGCAACCCTCCTCTTGGCATCATCCAGGCTCGGCTATCTTCTCTAAAGGAGATCAGCGAAGGTAACTACGAATCAAAGCCAGGACCTAAGAATGTTCAACTGTGTATCTGGTGGAATCAACATTGCAAACATCACTACGAATTTCTACAATCAGGTGAAACAGTCACTGCTGATTGCTACCACAACAATTGAATCAGTTATGTCATGAAATCGCTCATAATGACAAAGGGAGACGCATTCTACTTCACCCAGTGAGGAGATAAGAAAAAAGAAGAAAAAGATGAAAACGCAATGAAATGACCAGAATTGGCGCATCTACATTACAAGTTGATATTGCTTCACGACAATGCAAGGCCACATGTAGCACAAACTGTATAAGACATCCTGAAATACTTCAAATATAAGATTTTAAACTGTCCCCCATAATCTCCAGACATCGCTCCATCTGATCATCATGTCTTTCTGTCGTTGTTACATGGACTGACTGACCAACACTTCCAGAATCACGAAGAATTTCAAAATTGACTTGGTGATTTGATTGCTTTAAACCAAAACATTTTTATTTTTTTATGATGGCCTCCATAAACTATCCAAATTATGGAAGAATGTTGTATCTAACAATGAAATTTATTTGTAATCGATGTTTAGCTTAGTTTATAACACTTTAAAAAGCTTCACAATATTGAAAATAAGATATAAAAAAATGATTTATAAAATATTTTTATCAGTTAATTCTTAGGTTCAAAAATATGTTATAGAAAAAATTTGGTTATAATTGTTTCAGTGTGTAAAAATAGGTTTAACAAAACAAGACAAATTTTGATATTTTTATATTCATTGATAATTTTAAAAAATAATATCAAAGTAATCTGTGATAATAAAAATATAAAAACAAATATGTAAATTTTATTTGTGCTATTTACTATATTTTACACTACAGAATCCAATTTGAATAAAGAAAAAGACGCATATTGGAACAAATGTGTATATTGATGAAATAAATATATGAAAAGAGATTTCAAGAAAAAAAGTGTCTACAAATGGAAGAATCTACCGAAATTTCGTATTTAAACGATAGTCTTCAAAATGTTTATGAGAAGATAAAAATCATTCGAGATAGAATTAAAAACGCGAATCTTACTGAACTAGAAAATCATTATAAAATTTTAGATAGAGAAAAATTGGATAAAAAAGAAATACATTTGCATACTTTCTTAAATATTCTTGAAATGCCTCTTTTCAAAAATGGAAATGAAGTAATGGAGGAGTGTTATGATGTACAATATATGACTCTCACATGGTTTAATTTATTCAAGGAAGACGATAAAAACTATATTTTCAAAACGCTTTCAAATTATAATTCTGATCGTTTTAAGAATATCCTTAAGAAAATACTAAAGGTGTTGGAGCATTATCGATTAAAAAGCATGTTAAATTTGACGGTGTTTTTCCTATTTATGATATTTATTGATCTGCTGTATATGGTGAATATCTACAGTGGAGAACGTGATACCAATATGAATTCGGAAATACATATTCGAAAGAGATATGAAATAAAATTTGGCTTTTCTTTAAATCAGTGCATTAAACCGAAAATACCTTTAAAGGAATTCGAAAATTCTATGATTTCAGAAATTTCAGATAGAAAGTTTATATCTGACTATTTTAGATATATCGGCATTGAGAAGCAGAGAAGATTTCAACAATTTAATGAAGAATTGGAACAGTATGCGAATCAAATAGACACCATTATAAAATTCTTAATAAATCGATCAAATTTGTTAGATGATCTTTTTAAAATTTGCAAAATGCATAAATATTATTTTTTGATACATCCTGATATTATTGTATCTTTTAATGGCGAGGAAGGTTATGACAATGGAGGATTAAAAACTGAACTTTTCAATTTGGCATTTGAACAAATTTTCGATCCAAATTTTGATATGTTTGTGTATAATGAAGAGCTGCATCACTATTGGTTCAAATCAACATCTACCAAATCACTTGAATATTTCAGAAATGTAGGAATGCTTATTAGTCTGGCCATTTTCAATCGTGTTCCTCTAAATATTCCTTTCCCTAAAGTTTTATACAGGAAGCTAGCTGGTGGAGTTGGCTGTTTCTCAGATCTATGGGATTTTGATCCAACGATTGCCCGTAACCTGACTCAAGTGCTGGATAATAAGAGTGTCAATGTTGGAGAAGATATGGGAATAACTTGGGTAAAAGAAGAATCAGAGATTCCCATAACACAAGCAAACAAGAAAGCCTACGTCGAAGATATGGCGGATGATATATTGAATAGAAGAATTTCAGAAAAATTTAAATCCTTCCAAAGTGGATTTCTTCTTATAAACGAGGTCGGAAAACAATTATTTTTTATTTATAGACCCTGTGAATTAGAAGACATTTTTAGAAACGATGATTACGATATTGAAAAGCTGATGTCCATGGTGGAATATAATGAAGGGTATAGCAATAATTCCAGGGTTATCAAAATCTTTTGGCAAGTATTGAATGAGTTGGGTGAAGAATTTTTAAAATCTTTGCTGAAGTTTGTAACGGGAAGTAAATGCATGCCTCGAGGAGTCTCATTAAAAATAACTATAATAAGTGGTGATTCAGATAAGCTACCTACAGCCAGTACATGTTCAAACAACTTATACCTTCCTGATTATCCAACTAAAGAGAAACTCAAAGAAAAATTACTCAAGGCTTTGGAAAACGATGAAGGCTTCGGACTGGAATGACGACTCAGAATTAGCTTAAATAGGTATGCAAATATTTCTATATTATATACATATGTATCAAAAGAGTAGCACTTCTCTATTTTAAGATTCATAAGAATAGAAAAACGATGTAGTCGGTATTACTAATTCTACGTTTAATGCTGATCATAACACAAATTACATTTTTTCTCTATTTTAAAGCATTTTAAAATAGAGAGTTGCCACTTTTAGTACATGAATATTCTTCACCTATATCTTTATTTTTTGAATATATTAATATTTGTCGATATATTTATATTAGTTTAATTACAAGAACTTTAACCCATTCAACTAAAGGATCCAGAACTACAGTTTTACCTTAATAAAGATTAATAATAAAGTGTGTGTTTTCATTTAACTTTTATATATTTATATATTTTAACTATGTTTAATAAGAAATAATGTGAAGAAACTGATTTGATATATTACATTGATGACCAAAAGTTTAGTTACAATTTTGGTTTAGTTTCATTACTAATTTAAAATTATGTAAAGAAGTAATCATGAAACATATTTTCCAAAACATTTTTTTTTGTGTTTTTATATTGTAAATACATGATTTGTTTATCAATAATTAGGAATGATTTATGGTCAGAGCTGAGAAATTAAATAAATATGTTTTTAAAAATACTCAATATTGGGTGTGATCCCCTTTTACAGCAATACATTCTTGACACCTGCTTCTCATACTCCTTACAAGGTTGTTGATCAGTTCAATAGGAATTAGAGTCCATTCTCTTCAAATAGCTGTCTTGAGCTCTTCAAGACTTCTGGGAGGTGGACATAGACTGGCTACTTGTCTCACAATGGCATCCCAGGCATGTTCTATTGGATTCAAATCTAAAGACCTTATTGGCCAGTTATAATTTTCTATTGTAATTAATACCAGATTCAACAAGGAATAAAGCATAAGGAAATTTCCAGACCAACAAGCTGTAATGATGCAACAGAAAACACTTGAGAGAGGACTTTTCATAGATTCTGGAAACCTAAAATTTAAAACTGTTATTATGATTCAAATTGTCTTGTGTTTCCTCCAGTCCTTCGTTACACGACGCTTCCCGTAGATTTCCTACCATGGGGCAGTTGCCTCATTTCTTCAGCTTTACCCAGAAGTCAGCTCAAAGCTTTCTGACAATCACTTTCACTATAGAACTTCTTATCCTTCTGCAGTATATCTAGACCTTACCAGTGATGTAAATACACGGGATACCTACCAGAATAACACCCTCAAATCTTATTGTGAACTACTTCTCCCATCGAGAATCCTTTTCCTCTGGCAGTATCCATTAGCCTTACTACTGCCGGGGGGACTGTCAGGACTCACCAGAAGCATGGCTGTAAAATATTGAAGAGCGAAATCAAAAAGCTACTGGGTACAAGTTAATTTGATTTTCAAATGAAACTACACCCTTCACTTCAAGATCTTATACAATGAAAGGCACAGCCACACACACACACACAAATAACAAAACAAATTAATTAAAGTTGAAACAAATCCTTCACATCAAATAATCCTAAATGACAAAAAGTGTAAAAAATAAAAAAGAAACCCACTTTGATTATTAAACAATTATGAAAAAGCTTTCTCAAGAACAAGATTCCACCTGAGAATCCATATACTCAAAAAACTGATATAAAATATAATTGTAAATAAACCTTTGTATATAATCACGTTCATCAATGTAAATATGATTATCTATGTTTGCTCTTTTTTATTGGCATTTAATAAAGTTATTTTGGAACTGGAATATAAGTCATCAAGTAATCAAATCTCATAACCAATATAATAATGTATTAGAAATGGAGTCATTAAAGCACGGGTGTTTCTTTTTCATCTCAGTAAGGACAGTAGAAGTTTTCTTTTTATATTTGAAAAGCAACATCTGTGCTTTAATGCTTCCATTTTTGATATATAGTTGGCATGTTATCGCCTTATATGATAATATATTCACACACAACCAGCAAACTACAGAATACAGGGTTGAAGAAGTTGGTTTTCTCCATTCATTAGACCTAGATAGAAAATAGGCTTGAGTCGCATAGAGCGCCATCTGTTAACACAAGTTGTAACTGTTTTTCTTTATACTAACATTTTTGTAGCAATATATAGATTATATATCCATATAGGATATATTTTTGATCATTCTAATATTAAAAAGTTATTATAATATTATAGTTTTTGTAATTTTCATATTTCGTATACAGAATATTCATTTTGATATTTATATTATTCATTTTTGTTATTCTCAAAACACAAAGTTGTCTCTAGAAGGAATTTTCCAGTCTCAACAGAAAATATAGAAGAGTGGTTAATCCAAAGTAACAAAATATGAACAAAATAAATATCAAAATAATAATCTGTACATAAAGTATAAAAAATACTTTGCTACAATATTATAGTGTGTATTTGTTTCCATTTAAAAACACAGATCTACAAAAAATACTATTTCTTTGGCAAAAGAAACATTGAAAGTGTTTCTAATGTGACTTTTCACGCTGAATCCAAAAATGAAGTCAGAAATTTTGCATCACCCTTTGTTTCTGCTAGGCAGCATGTAAAGGATTATGCAGTAAAAATGTGACATAAGCATTTTTTTGTGTACACATTATTTCATTAGCTAGCGCTCTTTTCTTTATAGAAAATTATTTACTTAATAATATTTTAATAAATTTACATTAAAACATTTGATTTGTTTAATATAATTGCAGCAGAAGTGAAACAGTAAAATTTAAGGTGATCAAGTTATTCTTCTCTCTATAATTGTTTATGTCAAATAGTTCTCTGAATTTAGTGTTGTTGTTTGAAGAAAGTATCCCATGTTGAGGTATAGCATCTGATTTGATGTTAATAAATAAATGAATAATTGTTACGAAATCGTGTGCACTAGACTATGTCAATATGCCGAGGTATTACATTAACTTTCCTGATACCTTCTGTTATATCTGTGGGGAATTAACTTTCAAAGCTTGAAGGCGGATCTTTACACCGCTCATTGAAAAGTGTTATGAACTACGCCTTAGCTGTAGAGTCAAAATAGGACTTGGGCTCCTTCATCATTGTTGTACAATTGGTCCACGTTCATTTGATTGCTCCACAGATTCAACTTCGAAGGTTATGTCGGATAATTTCCAAGTAACCCTGTTAGGCCCGAAGTACCTTTTCATCAGTTCTTTCGAGAGTTCAGCTTTTTTTACTCAATGATAATCCATACCAGGACACCGAAGCTATAATCTCTTTCCTCGGGCACTAATTCATATCTGTCCTTGTATTATTATTAAGTTATTAAGGTTTCTAATCTTGCTAGCTCCCTAGTCTCTTCGACCCGCGACGCAATCCTTTGACTGTATTCCTCTCAGCGCTCTTCTATAGGGTTTGGAAATAGGGTATCCACAGTTATTTCTGCTTCCCGTCCATGGACTAGTTCGAATTGTGTCAAGTCCCTGTCGTGTCTTGTTTTGCGGTGTAGGCGAACGTGAAACAAGGCGGGATTACGTCCCAGTCCTTCTTTTCAACACTTACATACATCGCAATCATTTTGGCTAAGATTTTGTTTAACCTCTCTGTCAGTCCATTCGTCTGGAGATGATACGCTGTCGTAACCATTGTATCGACGAGCATTGATTGGTGAGTTCCGCAATCAACTTGGATTGGAATACTCGTCCTCGGTCCGTGATGATTTCTCTGGGGGCTCCGTGCTTGAGAACAACATCTTCCATTAAGAACTTGGCTGCTTCTTTTTCTTTCCCTGTGGGTAAGGCTTTAGAAATTGGTTAAAATATTCAGTGTAGACTATGATATATTGATTACCGTCAAAGGATTTCGGGAATCTCCCTAGAAGATATATTCTGATTCTTGAATTGAGAAGGGTGCAGAAAAAACGGGTTTGAGTAATCCAGGCGCTTTGTGGTTTGTTTTTTCTTCTTTGGCACTCTTTACAATATGCTACATATATTCGTATTTACTTGAGAATTCCTGGCCAAAAATATTTGCTTCTAACCCTCTCATAGGTTTGAGAAAATCCTAAAAGACCCGCTGTGGGAGCGTCGTGTAGACTTCTCAGTTTTTTTTCAAATCATAGGTTCTTGGGGATGATGAGGATGTGTTAGTTTACTGAGGAATCAAAATTATTTTTTTACAAGGTTCCTTTAACCAGCTCACCTCCTTTTGGTTCGTCTCCAGATCCTTCAATTTCTTCAATCCGGATTCTTCAATTTCAGATTCAATTTCTTCTATAGAGAATTATTCTAATTCAACGATCTTTTTTCTGTTTAGTATCGAAGCGGGTCAGAGCAGTTATTGAGGGCCCATCGTCATCACAATCTTCGTCTGTTTTTTCCGATTTTCTTTCGAGAGGACTTCAAGGAGAGACAATTCGCGCTTTGGTGTTTACGCCTGCATTTATAGGCTACCGTAACGTCGTATGCTTGGAGTTTAATGGCCCACCTCACCAGTCTTTCTGTCGGGTCTTTCAAATTGGATAACCAGCAAAGGGCTTAGTGATCCGAAAAAGATGACGAACTCGCGACTAAAGAAGTATGGGCGATATTTTTTTTTATTGCCCTTATCATGGCCAAACACCAATCTTACTGTATTGGAGTAATTCTTCTCTGACTTCGTTAGGATTCTTGAGGCGTAACCAACTGGTCGCTCTTTCCCGTCATGGACCTGAACGAGGACTGCTCCGATACCATAACCGCTAGTATCAGTATGAAGCTGGGTTGGGAAGTTTTCTTCAAAATGAGCTAAGACAGGTTCAGACATCAGAGTCCTCAAAGAAATAGAAAGGCAGGAAGTGCTGCAAGAATAATCAATCCATGAGTGAAAAGAGCTCAGGATCCTCACTTAGGACTTATAGCTTATAGACCTACACCATTAAAAATGGATTTAGTCTATCTGAGTTGCTGATAGGGAGAATATTGAGGACTAATCTATCTACTTATCTGGCCCCTCTTGAGCCCTCTTTGTTCAGTCACGAATTTCTAAATCGAATGGAAAATAAATACTGAGAAAGGGAAAGAATAAATGATAACAACATTGGAATGTCCAGAGACAGAAAGATCTTGGTATAGGAGATCAAGTGTAGGTGAAGGATTTGAGGGTTTCAGGAACAATTATAGGCAAAGAGAAATAGCCAAGTCAGTGATGTCTTCAAGAGGACAGTTGAAGAAACATAGGTTTCATATAGCTCCAAATTTAGAGATAACAGACAGGAAATAATTTAAGCTGATTTTAATGTGAAACCTATATTCACCACAAAACGCTTCCTCATCTATGGTAAATCTCTCAAGAAACACTGAAGACACCAGCAAGTATAAAATGAAACTTCAGACCCTTGTGATACAAATCTGGAAGAGTGGTGAGGCTACTAAAAAATACTAAGCTCTTATCTTAAGTCGGTAAGTGTTATATATATCTTCATTTCTTCTCTCGTATCTCCACTCAATCATATTAGTGTATCAAGCTTGTAAAGCTTGAGACTTGCTGGGTGGGAGTAAAGCTCATCAACGGATGTCTAATCAATGGATGAGTTTGACAACCATCATGACTGGGTGAAGTAGAATGCGTCTGCCTTTGTCATCAAGACTGGGAGTACTACTCAGTGGCAGGCCGACTTAGCTCCAAAATAAATGGCCGCCTCTGACATAAGGAACAGACGCCATGTGCAGCCGCTCCTAACATGGAGTACTAACGCTGCTCATCCTGTATCCCTTGATTAGGAGCCCTTACAGGGCACTATCAGCCAGGCCAGCTGAGCCCAGGTTTTTTAGTGAGCTTGTTACTGCTCCCCCTCCTCCTTTTTCATCTGGGCTTTGGACCGGCAAAGGCGGAGTTGATTATATATTATATATTATCATTATATGCCTAATTTGTAACTATTCATAGATATGTTTAAAGGAATACTCGAGGAGGAAATTGATCTAAAAAGCCTAGGAAACCTCTCCCGTATAATTAAATGTCAAAACTAGGCGTCATCTATGCGAGAGAAGCCCTATGCTTTTTTATATCAATTTCTTACAGACAAATTTTCCATCTATATTATGCCATAGATTTGACCCAGCCACTTTGTCAACTAAATACCTCTTTGGCAGATCGTGAAGATTTCATTGGATCACGAGTGGTTCTCATAGAATAAATTCCGAAAAGGCTCAAGAGAGCCATTAGACCGAAACCATGGTCTCTAGGTGGACGCTTTTCAGTTTTCCAAAGCTTGTGTTTTGGCTTTGTTACCGAGACGAGGCAACTAGTTTGCGGTAACGGTCAATAAATGGCGTCTAGTTTTTAAGTTTAATTTTACGGGGAAGGAGATATGTCTTATTAGAACTAAACTTATTGTTACGGATAATTAAAATATGAAACACGTGCTTCCTCCAAAGAAGGTGTTCGCCATTTCAGAGCATTCACTGCACATTTTCTATCATATATTAAAATGGCCCATTGTACTCCAACCATATCAGCCATATCCCTGACGGGCAGCCCTCTTCTTGGCATCATCCAGACTCGGCTATCTTCTCTAAAGGAGATCAAGGAAGGTAACTACGAATCAAAGCCAGGACCTAAGAACATTCTTCTGTGCATCTGGTGGAATCAATCCTGCAAACTTCACTACAAATTCTACAAACAGGTGAAACGACCAGAATGAGCACATCTACATTATAGGTTGATACTGCTTCACGACAATGCAAGGCCACATGTAGCACAATCTGTATAAGACACCCTGAAATACTTCAAATGTAAGAATTTAACCTGTGAGATAAGAGGATGCCAGCGGGCGACGCTGGCCTGGGACGCTGGGAATTCTGCGAGAAGCGGCGGCTGGCCAGCCGGCCTGCGCGCGCACCGGGGGCTGCGCGCGCACTTTTCGAACACCGCCTGATGTCGCCGGCTGTTTACCGCGCGTCGCTACAACCTGCGGCGGTTCCTTCCATTATATAATACTCTAGGCGCTGGTGGAGTAAAAACTGTACTCCACCTGCCTCTTATAATTGTATGTAATTTTTGGACACTTATTAAAATATAAATTATTAATTTATAGTTCTCACTGCAGCTCGAACCTTTACCCTAACGCGGTAGAACAACCTGTCCTCCTAAATCTTCAGACATTGCTCCATCTGATCATCACCTCTTTCTGTCGATGGTACATGGACTGATTGACAAACACTTTCAGAATCACGAAGAAGTTCAAAATTGGCTTGATTAAATGATTGCTTTGAAACCAAAACATTTTTATTTTTTATGATGGCCTCCATAAACTATCGATATTATGGGATAATGTTGTATCTACAATGAAATTTAATTGTAATAAATGTGTAGTATAATTAGCTTAGTTTTTAACTTTCTAAAAAATTCTCAATATCGGAAATAACATATCATCAAAAATTATTTATAAAAACCTTTTCCTACGTTTATTTCTAGGTTCAAAAACAGGTTATAGAGAAAATTTGAATATAATTGCCTCAGTCAATTTGTTAAATGAGTTGGTACCAGATGATAATTTCGATACGGATGATTCTTACCATCAACTAATTAGAAATTACAAACTAAAAATGATTAACAAGAATAAGGTCTGTGTTGAGGAAGGGGAAATAGTGAACCTAATATCTAACATAGACATCAAAAAAGCCCCTGGGGTTGACAGTATAAGTAACAACATGATCAAAAGTGCCCTTCCAAAATTTTACCATTAATATGCGATTTATTTAATAAATGCATTCACATCGGATATTATCCAGATAGATGGAAAGAGGCAGCTCTCAGGATAATTCCAAAACCTCACAGAACGAATTTAGAATTAGTAAAGAGTTATCGACCTATTTCATTAATTTCTAACTTATCAAAAATAATTGAAAAATTTTGAAAAATAAAATATACGAATACTATGAAAAAATGATCTCCTTAGCCCCAGACAACATGGTTTCTTGAAGAATAAGTCAACAACAACCTGTTTGAAAGAAATCACAAAGATCATAATGGAACATAGACAGAAACAACTAGTTACGCTGATTGCAATTGATATACAAGGAGCGTTTGATAATACATGGTGGCCAGCCTTGTTTAAAAAATTAGACGAAGACAATTTACCAGTTGAATTGATCAAAATTTTACGTTCTTTTTTGAAAAATAGAAAAACGATTTTCAAGTATAATAATCTGAAAGTTTCAAAGATATTAACAAAGGGCTGTCCTCAGGGTGGACCATTGTCTCCGTTGTTATGGCTGATATATTTAAATGATCTGCTAACTGATTTGCAATCACCAAACTCTGAAATCATTTGCTATGCTGATGATGTAACTATTATATGTTGGAATAATGGGTTAACAAATCTAAAAAAGTCGATTGAGTTTAATTTGGAAAAGATAGATCAATGGTGTAATGATAATAAGCTGAATATCAATCTTGATAAAACTAGTATTTTACACTTGCACAATAAAGACAAAATTTCAATTAATTTTAGAGACAATATTATTATGCCCGTAGAAGAAATTAAAATTCTTGGAATTACGATTGCGAATCATAGATGGAAAAACAAATTGAATTTTGGCCCTCACCTTAACATTATACTAAACAAAACCCAAAGATTGAAAAACCTTCTTTTTTCAATATGTGGAAAATCTTGGGGTTTTAGCACCCAAAAAAGGCTAACACTTCATAAATCTATAATAAGACCAACGTTAACTTACGGAACAGAAATATGGTTTTAATTTATTAGCAAAAAATATAAGTACAAACTGAACTCAATGCAATATCAAATTCTGCTATGGTGTACCCAAACATATAAAACAACCAGTTATAACTGTGTTCACACCTTAGCCAATATTCCTTTGATCACTGATTATATGGAATCTAGAATTATAGGTTATGAGTTGAATAATTTATCAACAGAAGATAAACAATTTTATGATTTGTATATTCCAGGTATACTCAAAGATTTCATTATATCAAGAATTAATTTACTGAAAAAGAATACTAATCAAACATTTCAAAGTTTCTTTCCTTATGCAATTCCGAAATATTTTCGACCAAACTATTATAATTCACAATTTATAACGAACCATGGAAATTTTAAGGGATTTTTATCAAAAATTGGCGCGAGTGAAGACTCTAGCTGTCATTGTGGCAACGAATTCCAGGACTCGAGGCACCTACTGCTGGAATGTCCACTCTTCTTCACCGCTAGACAACAGACAATGAATAATGTTGTAGATCTATATCAATTTGTAAATGGCAGAGAGAATTATCATGAGTTTAATTATTTTTATAAAATGCTAAAAATGAAGAGAAAAAGTTTTCTTTATTAAAATATATTTTAATAAAGAAAACTTTTTCCTCTTCATTTTTAGCATTTTATAAGCCATTAAAGAGAAATTTCGTGATTTTCGTTTTAATATTAATAAAGAAAACTTTTTCTCTTCATTTTTAGCATTTTATAAGCCATTAAAGAGAAATTTCGTGATTTTCGTTTTAATTATTTTTGTAAATATATTCATGATTTTCTTTCAAACCTGAAAGGTTCAGGTTCCTAATATATATATATATTTCTCTTTTTTTATTTCGATAACTTTTTTTTTGTAAAAATTTTATAACTGTTTCTGTTTAAAAAATGTAAATCGACGCAATTATCCCTAGCCGGGATATCGCGTTTGTGTGTTGAAATAAATAAATGAATAAATAATTGCCTCAGTGTGTAAAAAAAGGGTTTTATAAAACAATATAATGCAGCTTATGATTGTAGAACCAAATTTTGCCATTATACCGCAAATGTTTCTTTTGAACGTAAAATCGAAATTTATTTTAAGCAGAAATAACGATTATTTCTAATCTTAGGGATGAAGTATGAAAGAATGAATTGTGTAGAGTAATGATAAACGGAAAAATACAGTACCCCGGGATAGCTGTATAATTGCCAAATTTCGCACTACAAATAAGGTTTATCAAAATACAAACAAATTTTGATATATTTATATTCATTGATCATTCAATAAATAATAATAAAGTAATCTGTGATAATAAAAATATAAAAATGAATATGTAAATTTTCTTCGTGCTATTTACTATATTTCACGCTACAGAATCCAAGTTGCATAAAGAAAAAGACGCATATTGAAACAAATGTGTATATTGATGAAATAAATATTTGAAAAGAGATTTCAAGAAAAAAAAAATTGTCTACAAATGGAAGAATCTACCGAAATTTCGTATTTAAACGATAGTCTTCAAAATGTTTATGAGAAGATAAAAATCATTCGAGATAGAATTAAAGACGCGAATCTTACTCAACAGGAAAACCAATATAAATTTTTAGATAGAGAACGATTGGATAGAGAAGAAATACATTTGCATACCTTTTTAAATATTCTTGAAATGCCTCTTTTCAAAAATGGAAATGAAGTACTGGAGGAATGTTATGATGTACAATATATGACTCTCATATGGTTTAAATTATTCAAGGAAGACGATAAAAACTCTATTTTCAAAACGCTTTCAAATTATAATTCTGATCGTTTTAAGAATATCCTTAAAAAAATACTAAATGTGTTGAAACATTATCGATCAAGAGAAAAACTTAATTTGACGGGTTTTTTCCTATTTATGATATTTATTGATCTGCTGTATATGGTGAATATCTACAGTGGAGATCGTGATACCAATATGAATTCGGAAATACATATTCGAAAGAGATATGAAATAAAATTTGACTTTTCTTTAAATCAGTGCATTAAACCGAAAATACCTTTAAAGGAATTCGAAAATTCTATGATTTCAGAAATTTCAGATAGAAAGTTTATATCTGACTATTTTAGATATATTGGCATTGAGAATCAGAGAAGATTTCAACAATTAAATGCAGAATTGGAAGTGCTTGCGAATCGACTAGACAGAATTATATATTTCTCTATAAAACGATCGAATTTGTTACATGATCTATTCAAAAATTGCGGAATATATAAAACCTTTTTTCCGAAACATTCTGATCTTATTGTAATTTTCGAAAACGAAGAAGGTTATGACGATGGAGGATTAAAAACTGAACTTTTCAATTTGGCATTTGAACAAATTTTCGATTCAAAATTTGATATGTTTGTCTATAATGAAGAGATGCATTACTATTGGTTCAAATCACCATCTAACAAATCACTTGAATATTTCAGAAATGTAGGAATGATTATCAGTCTGGCCATTTACCATCGTGTTCCTCTAAATATTCCTTTCCCTAAAGTTTTATACAGGAAGCTAGCTGGTGGAGTTGGCTGTTTCTCAGATCTATGGGATTTTGATCCAACGATTGCCCGTAACCTGACTCAAGTGCTGGATAATAAGAGTGACAATGTTGGGGAAGATATGGGAATAACTTGGGAAAAAGAAGAATCAGAGATTCCCATAACACAAGCAAACAAGAAAGCTTACGTCGAAGATATGGCGGATGATATTTTGAATAGAAGTATTTCAGAAAAATTTGATTCCTTCAAAAGTGGATTTCTTATTATAAATGAGGTCGGAGAACAATTATATTTTATTTTTAGACCCTGTGAATTAGAAGACATTTTTAGAAACGATGATTACGATATTAAAAAGCTGATGTCCATGGTGGAATATAATGAAGGTTATAGCAATAATTCCAGGGTTATCAAAATCTTTTGGGAAGTAATGAATGAGTTGGGTGAAGAATTTTTAAAATCTTTGCTGAAGTTTGTAACGGGAAGTAAATGCATGCCTCGAGGAGTCTCATTAAAAATAACTGTAATAAGTGGTGATTCAGATAAGCTACCTACAGCCAGTACATGTTCAAACAACTTATACCTTCCTGATTATCCAACTAAAGAGAAACTCAAAGAAAAATTACTCAAGGCTTTGGAAAACGATGAAGGCTTCGGACTGGAATGACGACTTTTAATTAGCTTAAATAGGTATGCAAATATTTCTATATTATATACATATGTATCAAAAGAGTAGCACTTCTCTATTTTAAGATTCATAAGAATAGGAAAACGAGGTAGTCGGTATTACTTATTCTACCTTTAATGCTGATCATAACACAAATTACATTTTTTCTCTATTTTAAAGCATTTTAAAAGAGAGAGTTTCCACTTTTAGTACATGAATATTCTTCTCCTATATCTTTATATTTTGTATATATTAATATTTGTAGATATATTTATATTAGTTTAATTGCAAGAACTTTAACCCATTCAACTAAAGGATCCAGAACTACAGTTTCACTTTAATAATATTTAAAAATAAAGTATGTGTTTTCATTTATCTTATATATATATATATTTTTAACTATGTTTAATAAGAAATAATGTGAAGAAACTGATTTGATATAATACATTGATGACCAAAGGTTTAGTAACTATTTTGGCTTAGTTTATTACTAATTAAATTTATGTAAAGTAGTTTTAATAAAACATATTTTCTAAAACATTTTTTTTGTGTTTTTATATTGTGAATACTTGATATGTTTATCAATAATTAGGAATGATTAATGGTCAGAGCTGAGAAGTTATATTTACAAATGTTTTTTAAAAAAAATACTCAATATTGGGTGTGATCCTCTTTTACAGCAATACATTCTTGACACATGCTTCTCATACTCTTTACAAGGTTGGTCTTTAACCAGTTCAATAGGAATTGGAGTCTGTTCTCTTCAGATAGCTGTCTTGAGCTCTTCAAGACTTCTGGGAGGTGGACATAGACCGGCTACTTGTCTCACAATGGCATCCCAGGCATGTTCTTCCTTATTCAAATCTAAAGACCTGACTGGCCAGTCATAATATTTCTTCTTCTTCTTTCTTATATCTACTCAATTATATTAAGGTATCAAGCTTGTAAAGCTTGAGGCTTTTAATGGTGTCTGCCGGGGAAAAGTAGAGCTCATCAATGGATGAGTCAAAACAGTCATTAATGTGTTTTGGGGTTGCAGGTTGAAAATTGCACTCAGTACATAGTGGGAAAACCTTGCAACCATTCTGGAAAGTTATTGTCCGTAGATGACCAGACTTAAGTCTGGAAATCAAAGACTGTTGCTCTCTTGGGAGGAACAACCGGTGCTTGTCCCTGCATACTATTTTATTTCAGTTAATACCAGATTTAACAAGGAATAAATCAAAAGGAAATTTTCAGACCAACAAGCTGTGAAGATGCAGCAGAACACAATTTAGGCAGGACTTTTTTTAATAAAATACAAATATTAACTTTGTCACAAAGCAAACCCAGTAAAAGGATAATTTAATAACTCTAAGCAGAAAGAAGTTAACAAGCTAGATAGCAGTAGAAATTTGTATCAAGCAAGAAAAAATAAAGAAGCATGTACCAGATGTGGTTCACATAATTTGATCATTTAAAACAATGTCCAGCATTTAATACAATATGTAGATGTTCAAAGAAGGGCCATTTTATGGCACAATGTCAAACAAAATTGGTTTCACAAGTTACTAGAAGAAGAGGAGAATGCAAATTTTCTTGAACATTTTTGCATTAAACAAAATTCTTCGTATATAAGATTGAATTGTGAAATTACAGAGTAAATGGAAAATTAATGCCATTAAAAATTGATACTGATGCAGATGTTTCCGTAATTTCACAAAAATGCTTTAGGCAAAGCTTTTCATACTAACTTGTGAAACCTGAAAGACTCTTGAAGCCAATGAAAGGGTTTCTGATGAAGACAATCATGTAGTCAAAGAGTTACATGTCTCACTCTCAAGTGCTGAAGCTAGTGAATAACTAGGATTTGTCCGAAGAATAATGCAAATCAATACTCATTCAGCAATCGACTATTTTAGAGATTTGAAAAATCTAAAAATACACTTTGTTCTGCAGGGATGAAATGCAGGTTTTGAAGATATATCAGACTACTCATGGTTTCTCATGAATTTCTCAATTACCCTTCATATCACGGCATCCTGTGTTTACATTTCAATACCCGACTGAACACTGCAAGGGTTCCAACTGCTTACTTTGTAAATGCCTAATACTAACTTGAAAGGCGAGGTCGTCGAAACCCTCCATATTTGAGCACATTTGGAGTTTTATCGAAAGAATCCTCCAATTTATCGGTATCTTTTCGAACTGAGCGACAATTAGAGACAATATGGAATAATATTCCTCAATAGGGGGACAGCTCCTAACTCTTTCAATCATTGCCAAGCCGAATAACAGCTTGCATAAGGACCAAAGCTAGGAAAACTCTTTATTGATTGAATCACTTTATGTTCCTCTCTCTATTCCCTGAATCACAAAAATGCGAATCAAGTATGAATCTAACTGTTTCATTTTCTATACTTGTTAATCTCATTCACCGGATTTCGTCCTTTTTGGATAACACCTTCTTGGTTAATAGCTTTTATTCTGTTTTAGAGTGTGTTTTCGAAAATAAATATCAGTGTTTTAATATATATTATCCATCAGCATCTGAAATAAACTTCGTAGACCTACTACAGTTTTTATAAAAACGTTTATTATAGCCAAAATCTCTAAAAACTTCCAATGATTACTATTTGTGCGACTATCCTAGTATACAAATAGTTTGAATATATTCAAAGTAAGATATATGTTGTTCAAATCTAAAAGCTTGAGGGATGAGTTTCTTTTGCAAATAAATTTATTTCGAGCTTTCGGGCAAAACGCCCTTCTACAGGAAAATTAAAAATAAAGTTAATTAAATTATATTACACTGAGATTAAGCGAGGCAAATGTATATTAACTATATAAAATAAATATCAGAAACAAACACACGTGAGACTACTCGTGCGTCAGATACATATGATGAACATTCTATTAAGGGATTAGCCTATTAATTAAAGTAAGATATATTTCACACAAAGGAAGGTTTAAAATATTTTATTTTACAATACAACATACAGCAAGATGTCCGAATAAAGAACGCATAGTTGTATCAAGCCTCTAAGTTCTAAGTGATTCTATACATATAGATGTGTGTGTAGTTAGAGTAAAGTTAGTTGAAACCTCAACTCATCATTTTTATCATAGTCCGTTCCAATGTGAACCTGAGATAAACAACAAAAATAAGGCTGAAAGTCAGTTAATGCTAAGTGGAATTTATTCCATACGCGAAGACGTGTGTAAAGGCTGTTGCAACCCAAACTCATCACATTATCGTCATAGAGCAACAACAAAACAAATTGCTTCTAATCTTTATAATGTTCTTTATTAGAACTTGGCAAGATTTAAGAAATAAAATCCATTTTTTCAGGTCATAATCGAAAAAAAGTAAAACGGAATAAAACAGATTAAATCAAGATTCAAGCTAAAAATATATAGATGGAAAATTTGCCGGGAGGAAATTGATGTTGTGGCTTTGTCATCGACCCGAGGCCACTAGTTTGCGGCGGCGGTCAATAGATGGCTTCAGGTTTTGACGGGAGAGGCGCCCTATGCTTCTATAGATAAAAATATATAGTTTAAAGTTGAAATATAGTTGAGAGTTTTTACCTCTCTCTATATCTTTGATCACGATCCTTTATTTTATTTAATGTCCAACTTGAATCTTGATTTATATTTAATCTCTCGTTTTAAGTACAAGTATTGTACTATCGATTATTGTATTATCGATATTTGGAGTGAAGAAAGATGGTCTTTCCTAAAATTCTTGCTAGGTTTCAATAAAAGAAAGTTATTGAGAGATATCAGTACCTGTTAATTTACTGTGGCTAAAACAGTAGAACCTTTATGAGATTAAACTTCTCTACAAAGACAATTTTTATACCCAAAATTATCATTATAATCTATTAAAAATATCCAGTGAGAGGACACTTCCCTCTTTGATGGACACTTTAGCTCTACAAAACTAGGCTTTCTTTACAGAGGGGGGGGGGTTCTATTATATCGCCTTCTAACTAAATATTAATAAAATTCAAATATATATTGTGGCTAAGAAATAATTTATTATTTAAAATATAATTATTCAATAAAAATATTCAACAGATTATGTAAATATATATTACTCTGTTTTTGTAAAATAATGATCAAAATATTTCTTTGCTTGCTTGTTCAAGATTCAATAAAAATATTGAACAGATTATGTAAATATGTATTACTCTGTTTATGTAAAATAATGATCGAAATATTTCTTTGCTTGCTTGTTCAAGATTCAATGAAAATATTGAACAGATTATGTTAATATGTATTACTCTGTTTATGTAAAATAATGATCAAAATATTTCTTTGCTTGCTTGTTCAAGATTCAATAAAAATATTGAACAGATTATGTAAATATGTATTACTCTGTTTATGTAAAATAATGATCGAAGTATTTCTTTGCTTGCTTGTTCAAGATTCTCTAGCTGTAGATATTTTTGTTGAGTTGTTAATAATTGTCGACTTGTCGTGCTGACGTCATCAATAAATACTTTCACATCCCCAGATATAAAAAGACTTCATTTTCTACGCTACAATATATATATGTAGTATATAAAAGCAAAGGTTACCTCTCCCGTCATAACTAGACGTCATATATTGACCATCGCCGCAAACTAGCGGACTCAGTTCGTTGACAAAGCCACAACATCTGCTTTGGAAAACTGAAAAGCGTCCACCTTGAGATCTTAGTTTCGGGCTAATGGAGCTCTTCAACCCAGGGCGGGCTGTAATTCCATAGGGTCCACAAGGGATATAATGGAATCTTTACAATCTTCCAATAGATGGGGTCTAGTTTTGACGATTATTTTGACGGGAGAGGCAACCTTTGATTTTATAGATCAATTCCCTCTCAGCAAGAATTTCCATATATATAGTATATGTATTTGTTTTAGAAATAAAGCAATCCATATTTGAATCTTTAGGTCATAAAAAGGCATATGTGAAAAAATAATTTGAAAAAAATAAAAAGGTCAGGTTTTTTTTTTAAATACTTAGGTTGGATTGAATAAAAAGATTTATTTCCAAATATATATTTCGGCTAGATGAAGGCCAACCTTTGTCAAAAACTTTTAAAAAATATATGACATTTTTTATTCTGGAATTGACTAATGTTGGCATTCAGCCAACCGAAATATTGGCAAATGAAATTTTATTCAAACCAATATATGCCTTTTTATTACCTAAATATATATTGTCGCGTATATCAGCCTGAAATACATCTACAACCTCCGCCAATAGATGGCGCTTTAGCCTATTTCTAGTCTGGGACTGGTGTGGAAGTAGCCTATTATTGGCTCTCGGATGTAAATTACTGTAAATAGCTGTTAATTGATATTCGAGTTCTTATGTAATGTGGATTAAAGATTACCATAAAGGAGGAGTGTTAGAAGTCTTAGTGCCAGTTGCTGTCATGTCTCTCTCCAACACCACAGTAGCTACTCTTCTGGTAAGGCTCTCGTGTCCCCCCACCAGTGGTAAGGTCGAGAGATACTGCCAGAAGAGACCCACTTGAGTCGTGTTTCTCAGAGGGTATTTGGGCTGTCTTTAGGGTAGATCTGCAGAGGGAGAGCAACGGAGCAAGGTAAGGTTATCCACGACAGAGGAAGCGGCGTCATCTCGAAGAACCGGAGGGGACACGCGCGACAATATTGTCAGGAGGTCAGAGGTATTCCCTCTTATCTGGGCTGGCCCGGCTAGCTCAGTCGGTAGTGCATGAGACTCTTAATCTCAGGGTCGTGGGTTCGAGCCCCACCTTGGGCGCCACCGCTCTCCCCGACCGTCCGGCCCAGCCCTGATAAGAGGGAATACCTCTGTCCTCCTGACAATATATATGTTAATCAACGTCTGTATTAGAGTGTGTACTTGGGATGTAGCCACAGCAATAAAGAGAGTTATCAAGAGTCCGTCGCTACAGGACCATTGGGCCATAGGTCCATCGAGCCAGACGCCATGTCACCAACTCCCCCATTAGCACCACCACACTCAGTCCAAGCAACACAAGACAGAGATAGAAGATTCCAGCGAAGTCCTGCACCATCATGACGGAGAAGTCTTCCTTGGATTCACTCAGGGACTCGCGACAATAGTCATAGGCCTGGATGCCTTCCTTTCGCCAGAATTCTATCAGTCCAGCCTCGAGTGCCCTTCGCAGCCTGAAACACAACATCACCTATCCATCATTCTCCACCAAACTCTGCAGCGATAGCAGAGGCGCCATATTCATTGTACATAGTATCATGCATATATTTTATATTAAAAAAAATAGATTTTCTGCTTGATTTTTGATATCTTGAGGATTATGCTATGGTAATGCAGTCGTGGTTAAAAATCTTGAAAGTATAATAAATTAAATAGTTTTGATCAGAAATTGCTTTAATTGAACTAAAGAAATATATGAAAACATAATTTGATAAAAGTACTGCCTGGCTTAAAGCGTTAGAAAAAAAAAACTTATTTACATAATGTACAAAAGGTTTGAGCCGGCCATCGGGAAAAAAACAACAATGAGTTTTTATAGAGGAAGCGTGACCTCTGGCGGTCGATTTAGAAGAGTATTTGAATCTATGAAATATAATTTTAATTAGTGCAGACTGTGCACTTTGCATGTTTTGACAAGATGTCAATAAAATTATTTTAATTGTCAATTATCTACAGCAGGTGTCGACAAACTGCGGCTCGCCCAGCCACATGCTGCTCTTTGGATGTGAAGCTGCGACTCTTTATATAGTTCCATACGCAAATATTATTTATGGGAGTACTATTTATTGTTGGCAAGAAAAATAATTGTTGCTCTTTAAAAACTTTGAAAGTTTTTAAATTGTAATTTTTGGTTCTTCCGATTCAAAGGTTTGCCGACACCTGGTCTACAGGGTATAAATATAAAACATTTTATATTATGAATAATTTCTTTAATATCAAAACACCCCTAGTGACAGCTTGTATACACAATGTAAAATTCATTAAATTGAATATTAAAATGGTAATTACGAGATAAAACAATTATCAAACAAATTATGTTTTATTTTCAGCTTAGCACAGATAATTTCTATCGAGTATATTTGTCATAACGTTGTCTTTTATTTATTGCTTTATTTAAAAAGACATATATTGGATCAAAATATCATTATTTTACCAATATTTCAGTTGGCTGAATGCCAACATTTATCAAGGTATTATAACATATTAATGTGTTAAGAAAAAGGCATCTCCTTATCGTGCAACTGAAAGTTGCTGATGGATTGCGCCATCAAGCAGAATAAATATCAACTATTCTCGTTAATTTTTAATTATTCCAGAATTAGCCAAATACCCATTCTTGATTAATCAAAGAAAGCTAACCACGGACGCGTTTCAGGCTGTTGGCCCTCATCAGCGTGGTGCAAGCTGTACTTCAACGACCAAAAAACTGGTCCTTCAGGCATACTGAAAAATCATGAAACGGTTATTTAAGGCTTTTTTTCATATTAATGTGTGTCAACAACAAACACAGCGCCAAATATTTTGTTGACACACAGTTTGTTGTTGACACACATAAATATGTTATAATACCTTGATAAAGGTTGGCGTTCATCCAACAGAAATATTGGTAAAATAAATGATATTTTGATCTAATATATGCCTTTTTAATTAAATATTTATTTATGCATTGCTCTATTTTCAAAATGTATTGCTTTGTATTAATTATTATAATATTTTATTTGAAAAGAGGTGACATGATGCGCCACAATTTGATAACCTAGGTTGAGAGAAACATAATATTACCTGTGAAAAATTTGTACAAATTATTGTACTGAGATAAAGTGCACATATTATGAAAAAAGGCATCTCCTTATCGTGAAACTGAAACTTTCAGTTAAGGAGATGCCTTTTTTAATCATGTATGCACCTTATCCCAGTACAATATTATATTTGTACTATTTTTTCACATTGTGTCGCGGTCTCACGCAATTCTGATTTTAACTACCTGTTTCATGATTTTTCAGGATGCCTTAATGACCAGTTTTTGTTTGTTGAGGTACAGCTTGCACCACGCTTATGAGGGCCAACAGCCCTCAGTAACTTTCAGTTGCACGATTAGGAGATGCCTTTTTTGATGATAATCTTACCTCCGATGTAGGAACTGGAACAGCGGTTCCGGCAAGCTGCGGTCAAAGATGATGTCGACAAAGTGAGGGTAGATACGGACTCTCGAGGTGTAGAACTTGCGGCCGGTGTTCTGGTGTAGATGGCCGCATTCCTGCACTACCATATGGTGGATGGACTCAAGATGCACGAAGCCCGCCGTGTGGCCAAGTAGCACGTCCCGCAGGAACTCCGTGCTGTATAGGTACGTGATTGGAGAGATTCCGTCGGATTCCAGTACCTTGCGGTGGATTTGTTGTACGTCGGGGTTTTTCGAGGTCTGCACAGTAACATTGGGATTGACTTCAACTGGCCATGTGCAGTGAAACGGATTCCGAACATAATCCCTACACAGAGGAAATCCATAAATACCAAAACCTCGATAGATCAAAATTCTAACAGGGATAAAATACCGAAAGGCGAAAACCTTGATAGATCAATGTACTCTCTCTTTAAAATTATGTATTCATATTTATTCAATTTGTATCTATTAATAAAGTGGTTTGAATATCAATCTCTCTCCAACAGGGATAAAATCCTAGAAACACCAAAACCCTGAAAGATCAAAATCCTAACAGAGATAAAATCCTAGAAAGACCAAAACCTCGATAGATCAAAATTCTAACAGGGATAAAATCCTTGAAAGACCAAAACCTCGACAGATCAAAATTCTAGCAGGGATAAAATCCTAGAAAGACCAAAACCCTGATAGATCAAAATCCTAACAGAGATAAAATCCTAGAAAGACCAAAACCTCGATAGATCAAAATTCTAACAGGGATAAAATCCTAGAAAGACCAAAACCTCGACAGATCAAAATTCTAGCAGGGATAAAATCCTAGAAAGACCAAAACCCTGATAGATCAAAATCCTAACAGAGATAAAATCCTAGAAAGACCAAAACCTCGACAGATCAAAATTCTAACAGGGATAAAATCCTAGAAAGACCAAAACCTCGACAGATCAAAATTCTAACAGGGATAAAATCCTAGAAAGACCAAAACCTCGACAGATCAAAATCCTAACAGAGATAAAATCCTAGAAAGACCAAAACCTCGACAGATCAAAATCCTAACAGAGATAAAATCCTAGAAAGACCAAAACCTCGACAGATCAAAATTCTAACAGGGATAAAATCCTAGAAAGACCAAAATCCTGATAGATCAAAATTCTAACAGGGATAAAATCCTAGAAATACCAAAACCTCGATAGATCAAAATTCTAACAGGGATAAAATCCTAGATAGATCAAAACCTCGATAGATCAAAATCCTAACAGGGATAAAATCCTAGAAAGACCAAAACGTCGATAGATCAAAATTCTAACAGGGATAAAATCCTAGATAGACCAAAACCTTAATAGATCAAAATTCTAACAGGGTTAAAATCCTAGAAAGGCCAAAACCTTAATAAATAAAAATTCTAACAGGGATAAAATCCTAGAAAGACCAAAACCTTAATAGATCAAAACTCTAACAGGGATAAAATCCTAGAAAGACCAAAACCTCGATTGATCAAAATGCTCTTTCTTTAACATTATTTATTCATATTCATTAAATTTTGTATTTAACCATATATAATCTTAACATTGAAATAAAGTGTTTTGAATCTCAATCTCTCTCCAACAGAGATAAAATCCTAGAAAGACAAAAACTTCGATAGATCAAAATTCCAACAGGTAAAAAATCCCGAAAGACCAAAACTCCGAAAGGGACGAAATCCCGACAGACCAAAATCCCAACAAGGTATGAGAGAATTGGACAAATAAAAAAATTGAATAAGCTTCAGCATTCGCGAACGAATCATTTAACTGTATTTGGAGAAGAGTGTTTCTAAAATATTATATTTTACATACATCAATGGAATAAAAAAAAAATTCTCTAATTTTACGAGATTTTGAACTGTCGGGATATTGGGTTGTCGGTATTTCAGTATTCGGACTTAGACCCAGACCTCAAACAATAAGATATATCTAAATATTTTGTTAACTATTGAATAATATATTTTCAGGGTACAAAGGTTTGAAGATATAGAGTTTTTTTTTACTCATCCTCTTATTAGTCTAAATTAGACAAGATCTTGGAGGTCGTGCTCATTATTAAGTTTAAGAACTCTTCTTGGTTCTCTGTACAGGGATCATTTGCCCTTTCCAATACAATTTAGTATATGTTAGGGAGTGGCCTCTTCGGTTTTGCACCTAGTGCACATGGGGAAGCTTTTGGCTCCCTCTAGAGTTTTGTAAAGTACTGTAGGTCTATACTGTGTGTCAAAAACCTGTCTTAAGCGGACAATAAAGAGATGAATGGCCAGATAGCTTGGATTACCACTTAAATATAGACCAGATGGTTTTGCCGGAAGTGCGGAAGAAGGATGATATCGGGCAATGCAAACTCTTGCATCCAAGATTCCAACTCAAATCCAAGTCGACGGTAACTCGGTAAATCCACCCAAACACACCTGCTGGGAGGATTTTATCCCAACGTATTTCAACAACTTGTCGCTTCAAAATCAGGTAGTGTCTCAAAAGGCAGAGAGTTCTCTTCAATTCTATTTCTATCTAAAGGACCAAGATATATAACGGGAGCACCGGAAAGGTGACGCCTGCATCTGTTTTTTTTTTTTTTTTTTTTCAAAAAAGAACTACAATTTTTTGGTCACCTCTTTCCTTGTACTCTCAAACAGGCTATTTTATTTATATATTTCCGGATATTATGACATATATGTAGTGATAGATTGGTGTTACCCACCCTGAGATAGTTCACGAAGGTAGTCGGGTTGGAGAGATATTTGACCGAGACTCCAGACGCGGACACCAGCTGTTGCACGCTGTCGATGCGGTCCGGCGGAGACTTCACCATCAGCGAGGACTTGAGCTGGCTGTCGAAGACCCGGTGAAGCATGATGCCGCCCAGCAGCCAGGCGCCGACTAACAGCCGTACGGTGTTGGTGGAGGGTCCCCGGGGAGACGCTGTAACATTGTCAGCAGTATAATATCACTGGGGTTGACAACCATCAAACCGCTAAGATTATTAATATTTATACTCCTAAATAAATGTAGACTTTATAAGAAAATAGGAATCTAATAAAATATTCAAATACAAGGCACGCTACAGACCGCGGCGTCCGTACAACGCAGCGGTAGTTGTCCGTACTATATTGCCAACGGCTTGCGTATTCACCGACACCGCGTTCTGTTATCCCAGCGAGTTGGAAGGAAGGAATGCCCGACTACTGAAATACAGCTACAGACAGTACTGTAAGTGCAGCGTGTCAGGACTATACTGAGGCTATATCTAAGTGCTACAGTGATCCTCACAGTTGAGGAAGAAGAGACGCTGGAAGATTAAGACGTGGTCCAGGAAGGAGAGATCCTTGCGGCCCAGCATGTTGTACGCCAGCGTGGACAAAGCAGACAGTAGGATCCAGGTTAGTAGAATCCCTAGCCACGTCTGGACCCACACATCTGTAAGAAAGGAAGGTGTTCAACGACTCAATATCTGTACACTATTAGTAAATATTCTTTTACAAGAGAAGGAATCGCCTGACAACATCTTGAAGAAGGAATAAAGGTTAACGGTGACGAGTTTCTTTTATCAATGCTGTAAGTTTTCGGACTTTGACTCGTCCTTCGACAGGCAACTTTCCAAGAAACTGAACGAGAATATTTATATACAGGTAAATATTTACATAATTAGAACTTAGCGAAATAAATGATTATTAAGCAAAATTATTTCTCTTTATCTATGTAAAGAATTTTTTTCTAAAAAAAGGATGACTACCTTAGGATGCAGGGAAAGGCAAAAAACCATCTGAAACCCCTCAGACAAAAAGGTGCTAGAAACTTGGGAGGTTTAATTTTTTCAAGGTGAGGGGACGGATTGGGTATTATTGTTATTTAATATGTGTAGGTATTGTGGAGGAAGGTCAATTTTTCTGTTAAAACTGTTAAGTTGTATGGATGTAATTGCTTCCAAGATGAGGCGCTGCTGTTTGTTTTTTTATTCCTATATGATGTGCGGTAGCTTGGGTTAAGTTGAAGGTGTGGCCTGTACTATTGATATGTTGGTATATTAGGGACCTGGTGTCTCTGTTGTTGATGTATATTTGGTGCTCTGTTAATGCTCTTTTCAAATTTTCATATATCAAGTTGAGAGGCGATATTTATATATATCATAAAGTTGCAGTGAATTCATTATGGTTGTCAAATATCTTTTAATAGGCTCTACTGACTCCAGCAGACCCCATCAAAAATCTCAAGCTCTACAGACTTAATACCCTGATATAATAGAGGGAAGATAAGAAAGAAGAAGAGGAATAAAGCTTTGGGAGGATGATATTGTTGCACCAGGTCGCGGCTTGGCAGACTCTTCAGCCTTGATTCTCCCCTGTGCTGGGTCTTGCATCTTACCAGAGCGTGTTTCAACCATCCTACAAATTTATGTAAGGGAATAATGAGATAAGTCTACTTTAAGTAGCCTCCAGAATAATTTATTTAGTTTTCTCACATCAAAGAGGGCAGTGAAGTCACACGTGTACCTAAATACAAATGATGATTCTATAATACATATATTCTGTTTATAATACATATATTCTGTTTAATAAAATAAATAAAAATAAAATATAATTTTGAATTTAAAATATATGAAAACTAATATTACTAATTAAAATAAAATAGGTTCATTAGCCATGATGCAACACTTCCCCCTCTCCAGAGGTCGTCACGTCCTCGTGAGTTACCTCATCAATTCCCTCAAAATAGGGTTTGAGTCTTGAGACATGGACAATCAATGGGTCTTGGCCAGGATTATCTTTCGGCTCAATTAAGTAATTTACGTTAGACAGCTTCTTTAATATTCGATATGGGCCAAAATATTTTCTCAATAGTTTTTCACATTTATCGATTTTCCTGACTGGTGTCCAAACTGCCACTAAATGTCCTGGTTCATAGATTTTCTCATTGTGTTTTTGTCATAGTTTCTTTTCATTCTTTCCTGAGTCTTTTCTGTGTTGTTAATGACTACCTGTCTCGTCCTTGCTATTTTATCTAAGTAGTTTTCTATATATTCGTCGTAATCGTCCATGTTACTGTCCGTTGGGATATTCTCGTCGTCTAAGAGGGACATGGGTTCCCTTCCAAACAACAGGAAAAATGGAGAGTAGCCTGTGGTTTCTTGAATCGTGGTATTATACGCGTGGGTGATAAAAGGGAGGATTTCATCCCAGTTCTTTTGGTCTGTGTTCACATACATGCTGATCATATTGATTAAAGTTCTATTTAGCCGTTCCGTTAGTCCGTTAGTCTGGGGGTGGTAGCTCGCTGTGAAGCAGTGTTTCACTTTGCACATTTTCATTACCTCCTTCATCAAATTGCTAGTGAATTGTGAACCTCTATCGCTAATAAGAAATCTTGGGGCCCCGTGACGTAAAATAATATTTTCGATTAAAAAAGTAGAGACTTCTTTCATGGTTGCTTCTGATACTGCCTTTGTTTCAGCATACTTGGTATAATAATCAGTCAACACAATTATCCACTTCCTTCTTCTTTTCGTTGATGGCAAGGGGCCAACAAAGTCAATTCCGATTCTTTCAAAAGGGTAGTTAGCTGGGGGAATAGGTTGTAAAAGTCCAGAAGGCAAGTGATTTGAACCTTTCCGAATTTGGCAAAGATGGCACGTCTTTACAAATTCTGAAACATCTTTCAACATGGAAGGCCAATAGTATTTATTCTTCAATCGGTAAGTGGTTCTGGCGACGCCGAGATGGCCATTCAGCATATGGTTGTGGTATTCACTCATGACTTCCTTCCTTCTCTTCTTTGGCACTACCAGCAACCATGCCCTACCTTCAGGATTTGGATTTTTCTTGTAGAGACACCCATTTTCTTCTTTGAAGTTCTGTGTAATTGAACGCTTGTGTCCACTAAGGTTCTCCTTAATATTCTCAATAAAATCATCCTTTTCGTCTATTATTTGATTCAGAAATAGTCTTTCATAATCTTCGTCCCATTCGTTTTCAGGTAAGGGTCCTCTAGATAGACCATCAGCGTCCAGATGTTTTTTACCCGATTTGTGTATAATTTCGAAATTATATTCCTGAATCTTTAGTGCCCATCGTGCTAATCGGCCGGTCGGATCTTTCAGATTCTTAAGCCAGCATAGTGCGTGATAATCAGTTACGATTTTGAAGTGCCTTCCATATAGGTAGGGTCGTAACTTGGACATTGACCACACAACAGCTAGACATTCTTTTTCGGTAGTCGAATAATTTTGCTCAGGTTTGCTCAGTGTTCGACTTAAATATGAGATAACTTTTTCTTTATCGCCGAACTTTTGGACTAATGTTGCACCCAGGCCGATGTTAGATGCGTCAGTATGAATGTAAGTAATTGCATTCGGATCAAAGTGCCCTAAGATTGGAGGATTTATCAATGCTACTTTAAGGGTTTGAAATGCTTTTTCTTGATTTTCTGTCCAGGTAAAAGGTACATTCTTTTTTATAAGACTGGTTAATGGATCGGCAATTTTTGAAAAACCTTTGATAAATTTTCTATAATATGAGCACATTCCTAAAAATGATTGAACTTCTTTTATCTTTAGTGGCCGAGGAAAATCTCTAATAGCCTTGATATTATGCTCCGCTGGTTTTATACCATGTTGATTAGTTATATGACCAAGAATCTCCAGTTCTTCGAAAGCAAATTGGCATTTTTTGTTGTTCAATTTTAAATTAGCCTCGCGAAAACATTTTAAAACAGCTTCTATTCTTTTGAGATGTGTTGGAAAATCCGAGCTATAAATGATTACGTCATCTAGATAACATAAGCAAATTTGCCATCTAAGATTAACAAGCATATTTTCCATGTTCCTCTCAAATGTAGCAGGGGCATTGCATAGACCAAAGGGCATTACGTTGAACTCATATAGGCCATGTGCTGTAGTGAAGGCTGTCTTTTCTTTATCTTTCTCCTCAACCTCTACTTGCCAATATCCTGATTTAAGGTCAATTGCTGAAAAGTATTTGGATCCTTTTGAAGTGTATCCAATTCTTCGTCAATTCTGGGAATTGGGTAAACATCCTTCACTGTTACATCATTCAATTTTCTGTAATCAACGCAAAATCTGTACTTACCATCTCGCTTCTTGACCAAGATTACAGGGAAGGACCATGGACTCGAGGATGGTCTAATTATGCCGTCTCTGAGCATTTCATCAATTTGTTCTTTTATGATTTCTCGCTCTTTCGCACTCACCCTATACGGCTTGTGTTTGATCGGTTTCGCGCCTTCTGTATCGATCCGATGTTTCGCTAAGTTGGATCTTCCTAATCCCGACGAAAACAAATCCTCGTACTTTTCCAAAACTTGTTTCTATTGCTCCTTTTCCTTATATGATAAATTTTCGTTTATCTGAAATTGGGGTTCTTCATGCTCTTTTTGTTCACTTTCTTCCATAAGATTCACTTCGGCTGGCTGGCTTCCAAAGCACAATGTTTGGTTTTTCAATATTTTTAATGGTCTAGGGTAAGGTTTTGTTATCCAGATATATGTTTCCTTATTTGAAACATTTATTAAGCTTCTCGCTAGTCGCAGTCCATTTGTTTGAAACATTTTATGGTTCTCCTCGATGATGTATTCGCCATCCTCTGCTTCTACAAATGCATTAATCAATTTAATAGAAAGTTCTGGTATAATGGCATCCTTTGCACTTTTTATTTTCTTCTGTTGATATTTGATTACGTCACGATTTTCTGTCAAGTCATATTTGATTATTTCACGCTGACAATCAATTTTTGCGTTCATTTTCTTAAGAAAATCACGTCCAAGTATAAATATTCGCAAATGTGTTCTCATTATCACAAATTGATGTGTAATTGTTTTGTCATCAAATTTTATATTTAAAATAATATTTCCTACGATATCTAATTCTTTGCCATCGGGTCCGGAGCACATTTTATCAGGATTTATTATTTCAAGACCTGTGTTAAGAGCTGTACTAAGGTCGACCACTGAAAGATCGGCGCCTGTATCAATCAAAGCTTCGCAGATACCGATTCTATCCACGTTAATGTTCATTTTATATTTGGGGTCCAACTTTTTAATTCCATTTATGGTCGACTTGCTTTGATTGACGGACTCAGACGCGATGCTTAGTTTAAATCTTCTAATGCGGCATATCTATTCCTTGTAGGGATACTCGAGTACGGGCTATTACTTACGTCAGCGTAGAGCAGAGGTCTCGACTTCTCAGTTCCATAATCCATTCGGATTTCTTCTTCGGCCTTGTCTTGTGTAACTATGGGGTCCTCTTCCACAATTCTTACAAACCTGACTCTGCAATACCGCGCTACGTGTCCTGGCTTGTTACACTTGAAACATATTGGTCTCCCGTCTTCTGTCCTATTCCTATTTGAATTTGGATTCTTATTGTATGTTTTACTTGGGTAGACTGGTTTTGGCTCAGGATTAGGAGTGTAAGATCGTCTAGGGGCAGATACCTGGGGCAGAGGCTTGTTCTGGTAGTACCTCGGAGTGGGGGCCTGGGGCTTGGAGGTGTTCTGGTAGTACCTCGGAGCGGGGGGCCTGGGGCTTGGAGGTGTTCTGATATGGTCTTCTGAACGACGTAGCATTCTTCCATTGCTCTTGATGATGGGGACGAGGAGAGCGTGGTCCATTATATAGAGCTTTTGATTTTTCTGCACGTTCTTGGTAATTATTTTCGAACAAATCCAGCTTTTTACAAATTTCTAGAAGTTCATTGGTATTTTTAGGAGCGTTTAGGTGAAGGGCAAAAGAGTATTCTTTCTTTAACCCTCCAATAACCCAGTTTATTTTAGTCTCTTCTTCCATTTGGGGGTCGACCTTGTTGCACAGTACAAGGATATCCTCTGCGAACCTGATTGCAGGTTCATTCCACTGTTGCATCCTGTTTAGTCTCATCTTAATTTCTTCTTTGTTGGCGTCTGAGGCAAAATCCTCAATTAGGCGGCTCTTGAAATTTTCCCAGCTGGTGAAACTTATCTTGTGTAGGTTCAGCCAGGTTTTGGCGCTACCAATCATATTCATGGCAGCATAACGAGAGATAATGTAGTCTGCCCAATGGTACAGGAAGCCAATTTCTTCAAGAGATTCAATCCATGGGCGAGGGTCTTCCGTTCCATCATACTTGGGGATGTCGATGTTGGGATTCAGGACAACTGGGTCGGAACTAGCATCTCTACCAATTGTTGCACCAGGTCGCGGCTTGGCAGACTCTTCAGCCTTGATTCTCTCCTGTGCTGGGTCTTGCATCTTACCAGAGCGTGTTTCAACCATCCTACAAATTTATATAAGGGAATAATGAGATAAGTCTACTTTAAGTAGCCTCCAGAATAATTTATTTATTTTTCTCACATCAAAGAGAGCAGTGAAGTCACACGTGTACCTAAATACAAATGATGATTCTATAATACATATATTCTGTTTATAATACATATATTCTGTTTAATAAAATAAATAAAATAAAATATAATTTTGAATTTAAAATATATGAAAAATAATATTACTAATTAAAATAAAATAGGTTCATTAGCCATGATGCAACAATATTCATATACCAAAAAAGGTACCTCTTCCTTTAACTGTGCATCAGAACGATGCATTTTGAATCACCCTATTTGAAAACTTAACTAGTGATGATAAAGAATGAGCCGCAACACCAGTTATGGCAAATTCAGACAAAATTCAAACCATTATACCATGGTTTCCGGCTATGGCATTCATCAGTACAGGGGCAGCTTCAATTTCATAACATTCTACGAGAGTGGTTATTCTGACAATATGACATGGTGACAACGTATAAGTGAAACTGGTAGACAAGTCAAATAGAGAATATAGGAACACAATAGATGTATTAAAAAACACAGGCCACACATTCAATTATCATTTCATATAGCGTAATGATTTTCCTTAGGCATCTTGCTAATTCTTAGCCCCTCTAGGGAGGGGGGATACATTGCTAATTCAAACAGAGCTAGCTCTGTAACCATAAAATATACTCTTTTTTTTTATCGTAAATATTGAGGCTGCCTGGCCGGCATTCATATTTCTTGAAAATAAAGATACTTCGGCCAGTAAATCTTTTTATTACCTCGACGTTTCGACAAAAATCTTTTGTCCTCGTCAGGAGCAAACAAAATTAAACATTTAGCAAGGCGTTAGAAATATTTTTAACGCCTTGCTAAATGTTTAATTTTGTTTGCTCCTGACGAGGACAAAAGATTTTTGTCGAAACGTCGAGGTAATAAAAAGATTTACTGGCCGAAGTATCTTTATTTTCAAGAAAAAATCTTTTTTTTTTTGGCAAAGACATCACAAGAGAGAGTTCGATATAGGTTTAAACTATTTTAAAAACATTATATTACAGTCTTTTTAATTATATACATACACATTTAATTTATGTAATGTGAATTGGACACAAGGAAAATGCTTAAGTTGTATGCCACACCTCAACCCTGTATTTTCTGATAAGTTTTTCACTCAACACATAAATATCTTACTACAATAAACTAGAATCGATTTGATAGTTTATCAAGTGAATAAAAATTGATAAAACTAAAAAATATGCCTGTTTTAATTCGACAAGTTTCTTATTAGATTCGGTTTTGCCAGATTTCAGGCCAAGAAGCCTTTCAAAATGCTTTAAAACCATATACATTCAAAATACATTGTTTCAAGGCCTGTTAAAGGGCTTCTTGGCTCGAAAGCTAGCTAAAAAAACTCTAAAAACTAATTCGACGCATTAAAATAGAGTATTTTGTCAAAGATTTTAAGAATTTAAGATCACTAAGGAAATCTTAATCTCTCTGGTTAGTTCTCTCTCTCTCTCCAAAGGATTTTTTCTGTAACACAGTTATTTTTAGATAGTAAAAAGGCATATATTGGATTGAATAAAATATTTATTTGCCAATATTTCGGTGGCTGAACGCCAACCTTTTTCGAGTCATTACATTTTTGTATACACAAGACACTGGGTTTGTGTATACAAAAATGTAATGCCTCGATAAAAGTTGGCGTTCAGCCAACCGAAATATTGGCAAAGAAATATTTCATTCAATCCAATATATGCTTTTTTCCTATCTAATGATTTAAGTATGGATTGCTCTATTTTTAGAACTGTTATTTTTATAGTTTTATATGTATGGGCACCAAGTTACTTTTGATTCTCCATTTAAGCCATTTATAGGCTAAGTAAGTGATCTCATGTTACCAGCCAGTCAAAGGTGTAAATGTAGCTGAAGATGTTGCTCTGAAGTCTGGAGGAATGGGACGCGAAGAGGTGGATGTGACTCTCGAACAGCGGTCTGAAGTAGCGGAAGTTCTGACTGTGGTCGTAGTCTATGGCGATGGGAGCGAACATCACATCGGCCTCCTGTACAACTCAGTGGATGTGTTACACATAGAGTGGTGTGCTGGAAACACCGTCTGTTGTTGTTGTAGTAATTGGGAGTGAATATTACATCAACATCCTGTACAACTCAGTGGATGAGTTAAACATAGAGTGATGTGCTGGAAACACTGGCTGTTGTTGTTGTAGTAAATGGGAGTGAATATTACATCAACCTCCTGTACAACTCAGTGGATGAGTTAAACATAGAGTGATGTGCTAGAAACACTGGCTGTTGATGTTGTAGTAAATGGGAGTGAATATTACATCAACATCCTGTACAACTCAGTGGATGAGTTAAACATAGAGTGATGTGCTGGAAACACTGGCTGTTGTTGTTGTAGTAATTGGGAGTGAATATTACATCAACCTCCTGTACAACTCAGTGGATGAGTTAAACATAGAGTGATGTGCTGGAAACACTGGCTGTTGTTGTTGTAGTAATTGGGAGTGAATATTACATCAACCTCCTGTACAACTCAGTGGATGAGTTAAACATAGAGTGATGTGCTGGAAACACTGGCTGTTGTTGTTGTAGTAATTGGGAGTGAATATTACATCAACCTCCTGTACAACTCAGTGGATGAGTTAAACATAGAGTGATGTGCTGGAAACACTGGCTGTTGTTGTTGTAGTAATTGGGAGTGAATATTACATCAACCTCCTGTACAACTCAGTGGATGAGTTAAACATAGAGTGATGTGCTGGAAACACTGGCTGTTGTTGTTGTAGTAATTGGGAGTGAATATTACATCAAAATCCTGTACAACTCAGTGGATGAGTTAAACATAGAGTGATGTGCTGGAAACACTGGCTGTTGTTGTTGTAGTAAATGGGAGTGAATATTACATCAACATCCTGTACAACTCAGTGGATGAGTTAAACATAGAGTGATGTGCTGGAAACACTGGCTGTTGTTGTTGTAGTAAATGGGAGTGAATATTACATCAACATCCTGTACAACTCAGTGGATGAGTTAAACATAGTGTGATGTGCTGGAAACACTGGCTGCTGTTGTAGTAAATGGGAGTGAATATTACATCAACCTCCTGTACACCTCAGTGGATGGATTACACATAGAGTGATATGGACAAGTCATGAAGAGTCTTTCAACCAAAACAGACTCGCTCATGAGAGACATTTTCCAGAAAAGAGCGGATTTAGAACGATGTTTCAGTTATGGCCCTTCATGAGAGACTATTATACTTACAGGTCATTGATATATAAAATTTATTTATTAGTCAAATTCTGTTTATTTCTTTTTGTGGAGTAAAATACTCCAATACAGATTATAATGTATTTGAAAAACTAATTTTAATGTGATAAAAAATCACATTCAAAAATCACAATTAAATATTTGAAATGATTTTGATATCGTTAACGATATAACTCAAGAATAACTTAGCTCGTTCAGATGAGGTTTAAACTATATCGTAGCAGGTGTTTAGAGAAAGGATTGTTCATGTTAAAATCTAAGCTGACACTGTGCTGAATCTGTGTCAAGAAGTACATTACCTTTCTCTGTAGCATTCCAAGAATCCCATCGTAGGAGCCGTTTGGCAGCAATATGCCATAGTAGGCGGACACAGGCACCAGGATAATTCTGCACCATATATTTAACGTTAGCCAGATTCCCTGACCTTAGAATTGAGTTGAATAAATCAAAACCATGGCATTAAGAGGGACTCTTCGTCGTTGGGCGAGATATATTACATGTGGATATTTGCATATAAATGTTTAAACTATTTTATGTATTTTTTCGAAAATAGAGCAATCCATAAATAAATATTTAAATAAAAAGACATATATTGGATCAAAATATCATTTATTTTACCAATATTTCAGTTGGCCGAACGCCAACCTTTATCAATCTAAAACATGGGGCTAAAAGTTTGAGGAAGACCATTGAGAGAAAGGTTAACAAAACCAAACTAAACCAGCATTGGCATTTCTTGTGCACTTTGATAAAGGTTGGCGTTCAGCCAACTGAAATATTGGTAAAAATAAATGATATTTTGATCCAATATATGCCTTTTTATTTACTTAATGTATATAGTTTCAAAATATATATACAGATTTACATGGAGAAGGACTCTTAATCGTTCAACGATCCTCTCAGACTCTGTACAGAATGTTTGACTAATAACGAGAGGCATACTTTGGATTTAATTGGAAAACTTCATTTTTTAAAATCAGGAGGTTGGTGGAAGGATGGTCTAAACCGTTGGTTTTCGACTGCTACGACCCGTGATCGAATCCCGCATCGGACAGTTTTTTTTTTTTTCTAATTTAAAAATAAATGCTCCAATGTCCCTCGATTCTTGAAAAAGTCCAACTCCACCAGCGAGTGTAAGTAACCAAAGGGGAAGCATTTGTAAGGGCAAAATTCGAACTGCTTTTCACGTGTGTATATATGTGGTGCACTTACAGTAAAAGTAGTCGTTAACTATCCACCATGATTATCATGGCCTGTACCACGTGTACTAGGGATAATGATTTTTTTTTAATTCAACGTAATCTTTCGAATGGTCGAACGTTTCTCTTTTCAAACATTCGCTCATGATGTAGATGGGCGTCAATGTAATACTGCCAAGCTGGACTACTCAGGCCGTTTCCAGGAACAGAATTTTATAAATTGTAGATATTCATGGGGAATTTCTATATTTCTATGTATATAATATAGTTGTTTAACACTCCCTATATACACTCATGGACAAAACTTAAGGAAGTGTAAGGTCTTTTTATATCGCCGGTCGTCTTTTTCTTTTGTTTGTTTGTTTTGAAGGAGACAGAGGCAATTTTTTTCACATTTGATTATCTCGTGTATCATCAATAAAGCTCACTGTGTATCAAATATCTTTCAGAGGTATTGTCTGAATCAGAGGCAATTTTGTTCACCCTTGGTTGTCTCTTCTGTCTTCAGTAAAAGTCATTGTGCGTCAAATATCTTTCAGAGGTATTGTCTAAATCAATCAATTATGTTCATATTTGGTTAATTTGGTTATCTCGTGTGTCTTCAATAAAGCTCACTGCGTATCAAATATCTTTCAGAGGTATTGTCTGAATCATAGGCAATGTTGTTCACACTTGGTTATCTCTTCTGTCTTCAGTAAAAGTCACTGCGTATCAAATATCTTTCAGAGGTATTGTCTGAATCACAGCCAATTATGTTCACACTAGGTTATCTCTTCTGTCTTCAGTAAAAGTCACTGCGTATCAAATATATTTCAGAGGTATTGTCTGAATCATAGGCAATGTTGTTCACACTTGGTTATCTCTTCTGTCTTCAGTAAAAGTCACTGCGTATCAAATATATTTCAGAGGTATTGTCTGAATCAGCTAATTATGTTCACACTTGGTTATCTCTTCTGTCTTCAGTAAAAGTCACTGCGTATCAAATATATTTCAGAGGTATTGTCTGAATCATAGGCAATGTTGTTCACACTTGGTTATCTCTTCTGTCTTCAGTAAAAGTCACTGCGTATCAAATATCTTTCAGAGGTATTGTCTGAATCAGTCAATTATGTTCACACTAGGTTATCTATTCTGTCTTCGGTAAAGGTCACTGTGCGTTAAATATCTTTCAGAGGTATTGTCTGAATCAGTCAATTATGTTCACACCTGGTTATCTCGTGCTTCTTCAATAAAGGGGCCACTGTTTATCAAGTATCATTAAGAGGTATTGTGTGAATACCGAAATTACATGATAAAAGGTTCAATTTCCTTAAGTTTTGTCCATGAGTGTATATATCATTAGCTATATATCACTGAAAGTTTTTTTAAATGTATGGAATTTTATGAATTTTCCATGCAACTTTGAAACATAAATTATGAAAAAAGGCATCTCCTTATCGTGCAACTGAAAGTTGCTGATGGCTTGCCCCATTTATCGGATTAAATATCAACTATTCTCGTTGATTTTGAATTATTCCAGAATTGGCCAAATACCCATTCTTGATTAATCAAGAAAAGCTAACCACTGACGCGTTTCGAGCTGTTGGCCCTCATCAGCGTGGTGCAAGCTGTACCTCAACGACCAAAAAACTGGTCATTCAGGCATCCTGAAAATCATGAAAAGGGTATTCAAGGCCAGAAATGCGTGAGACCGCGACACAATGTGAAAAAAAAATAGTACAAATGTGATATTGTACTGGGATAAGGTGCATAAATTATGAAAAAGGCATCTCCTTATCGTGCAATTGAAAGTTTGAAACATAGAAAGGAGGAGACTTGCCTGTAGTCCAGTCCATGGAGCACGTAGTCGTAGAGATGTCCCATGGTGTCCTTTATCCCCACAACCTGGTCCTCGTTCCTGACCAACGTGCTGTAACCCATAACCTGCGCAAATCGCCTCTATTCTTACATTTGGATGAATCGAGATGCAATTCGCGTGTATAAGAAATCATTTAGAAGAATTCAAGAATCAGAAGATGAAATGTTTCTACAAACAACTGATTAAAGTGAAAAAAATAGTACAAATGTGATATTGTACTGGGATTGGGTGCATAAATTCTGAAAAAAGGCATCTCCTTGTCGTTCAACTGAAAGTTGCTGATGGCTTGCGCCATCTATCGGAATAAATATCAACTATTCTCGTTGATTCTTAATTATTCCAGAATTGGAGAAATAAACGAGAATAGTTGATATTTATTCCGATAGATGGCGCAAGCCATCAGCAACTTTCAATTGCACGATAAGGAGATGCCTTTTTCTGAACAAATTAAAGGTTTGAAGAAACAACAGATATAGAAAGCGTCTAGATACAGAAAATAGAGTGTAAATTAATATAAAGCAATAACGCGAGGTCTATATATAAGAAATGAAAGTATTCAAAGCATAATGTTTCTTTTTTCACTAATATCAAACTTCTACTATCCTTACTGCATTGAATTCTGAAAAACTGTGAAGAAAAGAGTGTGTCTAGAAACAGAGGATTGAATTTGTCTAGAAATAACGGATATAGTTTCTACCTATAGAATAAAGCATAGAGAATTTTGAAAATCCGTTTTGAATAAATTGTTTTAGACCATTGTCAAAAAGGTCAGTTTATTTGTGTGCCTGTGTCCGCTCGATTTTAAATATTTTCTAAAGGTATTCTGTGCATATCTAGTAATCACCAAAGGGAAAAAGGTGCTGGCATAAATAAGAGCTTACAGTTACAGAAAACCCTTTTTCCCTGTTTCATCAACCACCATCATATAAAATAAACCTTTAAATGCAGGCTATATAAATAATATATGAATAATGAACATAAAATAGTTGTAATATGATGCACTAGCGCGCCATCTGTTATCAAAATTCAAAACTATTTTAAAAGCGTAAGATTCTTTTTGAAAATAAATAATTTCTACTGCCCTTACTGCAATGGAAAAATTAAAGAAAAAATTTTCCATTGCAGTAAGGGCAGTAGAAATTGTTTATTTTCAAAAAGAATCTTACGCTTTTAAAATAGTTTTGAATTTTGATAAAATAGTTGTATCAATCTGATGGATACCATTGGCCAAATATTGCTGGGAAGTTCACCACTGATGAGCCAAGTCATCTCAAATATTTTCATATTCAGTTAACTAATTGTTGGAACTTTCCCTATTTACATGCATAGACAAAACTTAAGGAAGTGGAAAGTCTTTAAATATCGCCGGTCGTCTGTTATTATTATTTTTTTAAAGGAAACAGAGGCAATTTTGTTCACACTTGGTTATATCGTTATCTTCAATAAAGGTCACTGTGTATTAAATATCTTTCAGGGTTATTGTCTGAATCCCGTTATACATGTTAAAATGTATAACTTCCTTAAGTTTTTTTTATCCATGAGTGTATTGACAAGAAATAGCATTAAATAATTCTCTTCTCAACATACAGAATGCATTAGTCATTATTTACATATATATAAAAAAAACTCTGCCTTTGCCGATCCCAAGCCCGGATGAAAAAGGAGGAGGGGGAGCAGTAACAAGCTCACTAAAAAATCTGGGTTCAGCTGGCCCGGCTGATAGCACCCTGTAAGGGCTCCTGATCCAGGGATACAGGATGAGCAGCGCTTGTACTCCATGTTAAGAGCGGCTGCACATGGCGTCTGTTCCTCATGTCAGAGGCAGCCATTTCTTTTGGAGCTATGTCGGCCTGCCAATGAGTAGTGCTCCCAGTCTTAATGACAAAGGCAGACACATTCTACTTCACCCAGTCATGATGGTTGTCAAACAGACAGCATCAAGGGTCACAACTTGATATCCTAATATGATTGAGTGGAGATAAGAAAGAAGAAGACATATATAAAAATCCTTAGAGGGTTGGCTTTTCTTGATTAATCAAGAGAAAGAGTTAGCCAAATATTATGAAACTAAGCTAAATCAACGTTTAGTTGATTTTAGTTCCACTAGATGGCACGCTGCCATCATAAAAATCCACATGTGAGCGGCCAGAAAATGCCCTTTTCATTTTTAATATAAAAACACTGTTTCTTTGAATGTTACTTACGTCTGCTACCAGGAACTTGAGAACCTTTTCTGTGGAGTTCATTTCGTCGTCTGATTGCATTTGTCAGTGGCACCGATGAAAAAAAAATGTCTACGTCAATTATAGAGTGCGACAATATTTTTTGTCGTTGTTAAGATAAGGATTGTGTTTACTGCCCATTATCTTATCTCCTCAAGTTTCCGCGGTATAGAATTATCGTTGTTATTGGTGTTCGACAACTGATCTAACATAAAGAGATAACAACTTTCATGAACACATATGATTAAAATGGTATCGATTTTTAAATTCTTTCTTTATATAATACATCGTCAATAGGTCTTTGTTAAACATTTGTTGATAAAAAAATATAACTTCAACTTAATTTCATCTAGGAAACCTTATAGGCTTGATAATAATGTCTTATTTTTATATAACAAATTAATCTATTTTGCACAAATAAATTTACTGGCAATGCGTTTCTTTTAAATATCATCAAATATTATCTCTACAAACCTTACTGCAATGATATGAGTTATTGAATGAGAGGTCTTGGTTCATCAGTAGTGAACCTTCTCAGCGGTTTCGCCAAATTAATCTCTAGACCGCTCTACTATTGTATTGGATTGGTTTGGAACTGACATCTTCCAACTGGATCAGCGTAATAAGAACAGAAATTAGCCAAGTTTAGTCTATTTGAACGATATTTCTGTGATAATTCTTTAACTTTAATATGCGCAAATTTGATTGAACTCTCTTTGTCAAAATTTTACATTGTATTTAAAAGAAAAACTTATAATTTCTTAAGAATAACCTAAGTTAAAAGTAGAAAAGAAGCGTTTTAAGTCTGATTAAAACAACCACAATCAGGATGTTCTGTGATTGAACTTGTTTGAAAATATATATTGTAGCAAGGACTTTATTAATTTTATTATTTTTATTAACAGAGTACCATTTTTTCATATTTATATTTTGCTATACTCTGTAACAATCCTTCATTGCATATCTTTTGTTTATCACTCATAGTTTGTTCTTGCCTGAAATAAATTATCTCATCCTGAAGTTGGTCTTCCCTAATTTTCCACGTGGCAATATTATTTATTTATTACAACACACAATCTATATCCAATGTTTTAGAGAGAATGTGAAAAATATTTAAATTTACATTTTTAGAGCTATATTTATACAATAAACAAAGTTTATTTACATATTATTATAAATTTTTAAAGGCAATGTAAATAGATATAATGATTCTTCAATTTAATTGAACAATCTTATTTAAGGTATCGCACTAAAAATCTCCTGTAAAAATAATTTTCTTTGAGGAGATAAATTATATTATATTCAAAATTTGATACCAATATATCTTTGACATTACCTAATAAATTAGCAATATATTCTAGCAAGAAGACATTAAAAAATTTACTTATTTTCAATGCAAACAACAGACATAGTTGACGCATTTTTAAACTAAAATAATCGCCATCTATAAACAAAAGCACTATATTTACATATATACATACACTTATCATCATTACCTTTAAAATAGTTTCGAATTTTGATAACAGATGGCGCGCTGGTGCATCATAAAATTGAAAATGTCTAAATAAAAATGAAAGTGTCTAAATTAAAATGAAAAATGTCTGAATATAAATTAAAATTGTCTAATTTAAAGTTAAAAACCTATATTACAAATTCTATTACTAATTCTAAACTAACACCTATTATTAAATCTATCGTTCTTTAAAAAGATTATTATATAAAAAAAATTATGAAAAATTTATATAAAATATTATATTTTTTTAAGAACGATATTTTTTTAAAATTATAATTTATCATTGCAGTAAGGGCAGTAGAGAATATTGTTTATTTTAGAAAAAATCTCATACGCATCAAAATTAGTTTCAATTTCTTATAACAGATGGCGCCCCATGCATCATACAATCATTAAATTTGAAAATCAATATTGTCGCGTAGAAAATAGGGAAAGATAAACTTCAGAATGGAACAGTAATTTATATGATGTGAAAAAAAATCAAAATTTATAAAACATAGTTATAAATAATACAATATAATGCGGCTTATGATTATAGAACGACATTAAAAAATTATTCCGCATGTGTTTCCATCCGCATGTCTATCACTGGGCTTCCCATTCCTGGACACTTTATTTTTCCAATCATCATTACTCTTCACAATTCATTCTATCATACTTCATCCCTTAGGTTAGAAATAATCGTTATTTCTCCTTAAAATAAATTTCGATTTTTCGTTCAAAAGAAACACATGAGGTATAATATTCTAATATAGTTATAAATAACAAAATTAAGAAGATATTTATAAATTAATAAATATTTTCTACAATATTTTAATGCATTCCGGTTATCTTTATCAGAATTTTTAAAGTGGCAATTTGTAGGAAATGACAATTTGAAACAACCTTTTGTAATTAAATAAGTAAATGTATTCAGAATCGGTTATTTCTAAATAAAGTAAATTTAAAGTAATACCTCTATATATAGAAAGATATTCAAGCTATATCAAACCATGATAGTTGATATAAAAAATGGCGTTCATGGATCTATTAAAGAAAAAAAAAAACTTTTTTTTTTCTCAGAATATTTCGAGAGATTGCTCCCAACTTATTTGAAAAGAAACACATGCGGGGTAGTTACATCGATGACATATATTGTGAATTCGAATCAGATAAAGAACAACTCATTTTAGATACCCTCAACGGCTACCACCGCAGAATATCCTTTACCATTGAAAAAGAAATAAATGGAGTTTTGCCCTATCTCGATTCCCTCATAATGAGAACAGAAAATAGTTTTCACACCACCGTTTATTACTAGAATAGTTTCGAACCATCATACCTCCCGTTTAATTCTTATGGTCCCATTTCTCACAAAAAAAACAGTAGTGAAAACCTTAACCAAGCGTTTATTTACCCATTGCTCCCTCCATAAAGTAATAGAAAGAAATAATATTTTCAGAAATCTTAGAAAATTCGGCTATCCCCCACTGTTCATCGATCAACACTGTTACAATCCATCCCATCATAGAACCCAGCAGACTTTCAAAACGACCTGTTATATTGATTACTCACCAACCAAATCAAAAATAGCCCTGGAAATAAAGAAATACGGAATCAAGTTATTTTTCCGCACCCTAAGAACCATCGGGAGTATCCTTAGAAATCCCATCACAAAATCGACCACAGACCAGAAACCCCCTTCAGAAGAAAAATGCCATATATTCCGTGTCATGCATTGATTGTCCATCTATATACGTAGGAGAAACAAGCAGGAAAATACAGACAAGATTGAAGGAACATACTTACAATATGAAGACCAAATCATGTTTCAACATACCATGAAATACCGGCCACAAATTTAATTTAGACAGTCCAACTTGCCACTACAGTAACATAACCACCAAATCTGAAAGATTAATTCTTGAATCGCTGATTTCCAAACAACACAATAGCATTAATCGTAGAATAGATATCCCAGAACAATTATGTCATATTCCATACCACAAAAATAATTTCTCGCTTATCCAATCCATAGTCTAAAACTTAATTTATTAAAATATTGAAATTTAAGGTTAATTTACTTCCAATTGTTAAACATAGTAAAATAGTAATAATTTATGTAGATTTAATACTTCTCTTTCTGATAAATTATGTATAATTTGTAACAAATTAATGTATATAACTGTCTCTCAAAAATCAAATTGTTCATTTTTGCCTGTAGAAGGGCAGC
>CP092873.1:16544374-16594607 GCA_030710605.1 Cordylochernes scorpioides | reverse complement strand
CAGACTACATTATCTTCGTTATGCTGCCATGAATATGATTGGTAGCGCCAAACCTGCTGAACCTACACAAGATAAGTTTCACCAGCTGGGAAATTTCAAGAGCCGCCTAATTCAGGATTTTGCCTCAGACGCCAACAAGGAAGAAATGAAGATGAGGCTAAACAGAATGCAGCAGTGGAATGAACCTGCAATCAGTTCGCAGAGGATATCTTGTACTGTGCAACAAGGTCGACCCCCAAATGGAAGAGAGACTAAAATAAACTGGGTTATTGGAGGGTTAAAGAAAGAATACTCTTTTGCCCTTCACCTAAACCCTCCTAAAAATACCAATGAACTTCTAGAAATTTGTAAAAAGCTGGATTTGTTCGAAAAGAATTACCAAGAACGGCAGAAAAATCAAAAGCTCTTTTATAATGGACCACGCTCTCCTCGTCCCCATCATCAAGAGCAATGGAAGAATGCTACGTCGTTCAGAAGACCATATCAGAACACCTCCAAGCCCAGGCCCCCGCTCCGAGGTACTACAGAACACTCCAAGCCCCAGGCCCCCACTCCGAGGTATTACCAGAACAAGCCTCTGCCCCAGGTATCTGCCCTAGACGATCTTACACTCCTAATCCTGAGCCAAAACCGGTCTACCCAAGTAAAACAAATAAGAATCCAAATTCAAATAGGAATAGGACAGAAGAACGGGAGACCAATATGTTTCAAGTGTAACAAGCCAGGACACGTAGCGCGGTATTGCAGAGTCAGGTTTGTAAGAATTGTGGAAGAGGACCCCATAGTTACACAAGACAAGGTCGAAGAAGAATCCGAATGGATAATGGAACTCAGAAGTCGAGACCTCTGCTCTACGCGGACGTAAGTAATAGCCTGTACTCGAGTATCCCTACAAGGAATAGATATGCCGCATTAGAAGATTTAAACTAAACATCGCGCCTGAGTCCGTCAATCAAAGCAAGTCGACCATAAATGGAATTAAAAAGTTGGACCCCAAATATAAAATGAACATTAACGTGGATAGAATCGGTATCTGCGAAGCTTTGATTGATACAGGCGCCGATCTTTCAGTGGTCGACCTTAATACAGCTCTCAACAAGGTCTTGAAATAATAAATCCTGATAAAATGTGCTCCGGACCCGATGGCAAAGAATTAGATATCGTAGGAAATATTATTTTAAATATAAAATTTGATGACAAAACAATCACACATCAATTTGTGATAATGAGAACACATTTGCGAATAATTTATACTTGGACGTGATTTTCTTAAGAAAATGAACGCAAAAATTGATTGTCAGCGTGAAATAATCAAATATGACTTGACAGAAAATCGTGACGTAATCAAATATCAACAGAAGAAAATAAAAAGTGCAAAGGATGCCATTATACAGAACTTTCTATTAAATTGATTAAGGCATTTGTAGAAGCAGAGGATGGCGAATACATCATCGAGGAGAACCATAAAATGTCTCAAACAAATGGACTTCGACTAGCGAAGCTTATAAATGTTGTGAATAAGGAAACATATATTGGATAACAAACCCTTACCCTCGACCATTAAAAATATTAAAAAACCAAACATTGTGCTTTGGAAGCCAGCCAGCCGAAGTGAATCTTGTAGAAAGTGAACAAAAAGAGCATGAAGAACCCAATTTCAGATAAACGAAAATTTAGCATATAAGGAAAAGGAGCAATTGAAACAAGTTTTGGAAAGGTACGAGGATTTGTTTTCGTCGGGATTAGGAAGATCCAACTTAGCGAAACATCGGATCGATACAGAAGGCGCGAAACCGATCAAACACAAGCCGTATAGGGTGAGCGCGAAAGAGCGAGAAATCATAAAAGAACAAATTGATGAAATGCTCAGAGACGGCATAATTAGACCATCCTCGAGTCCATGGTCCTTCCCTGTAATCTTGGTCAAGAAGCGAGATGGTAAGTACAGATTTTGCGTTGACTACAGAAAATTGAATGATGTAACAGTGAAGATGTTTACCCAATTCCAAGAATTGATGACGTAATGGATATCTCCAAGGATCGAAGTACTTCTCAGCAATAGACCTTAGATCGGGATATTGGCAAGTCGAAATTGAAGAGAAAGACAAGGAGAAGACAGCTTTCACTACGACCCACGGTTATATGAATTCAACGTCATGCCCTTTGGACTATGCAACGCCACTGCTACTTTTGAGAGGAATATGGACAATGTGCTTGGAAATCTAAGATGGCAGATTTGCCTTTGTTATCTGGACGACGTTATTATATACAGCTAGACTTTCCAACCCACCTTAAAAGACTTGAAGCTGTCTTAAAATGTTTTAGTGAATCTAATTTGAAACTGAACGACAAGAAATGCAGATTTGCTTTTGAAGAACTTGAGATCCTTGGTCATATAACCAACCAACAGGGTATAAACCGGCCGAATATATCAAAGCCGTTAGGGATTTTCCTCAGCCCAAGAAGGTCAAAGAAGTACAATCGTTCCTAGGAAATGTGTTCCTATTATAGAAAATTCATTAAAGATTTCTCATTAATTGCTGACCCATTGACAGGACTCATCAGGAAAAATGCGCAATTTACCTGGAGAAAACAAGAGGAAGCATTTCAAAACCTTAAAAAAGCTCTGATAAATCCGCCAATCTTAGGTCACTTTGATCCAAATGCAGCCACCTACATTCACACAGACGCCTCTAACATCGGCTTAGGTGCAACACTGGTCCAAATTATCTGCGGGGAAGAGAAGGTGATATCATATTTGAGTCGAACTCTAAGTAAAGCTGAGCAAAATTACTCAACCACCGAAAAGGAATGTTTGGCTGTGGTGTGGGCGATATAAAAACTACGACCCTACCTATATGGAAGACACTTCAAGATAATTACAGACCATCACGCATTGTGCTGGCTGAAAAATCTTAAAGATCCAACAGGGAGACTTGCAAGGTGGCACTGAAAATTCAGGAATACGTTTTGACATAATACACAAATCGGGTAAAAAACATATGGATGTGATGGCTTATCTAGAGGACCCCTACCTGAAATGGATTGGGTCGAAGATTATGAACGACTATTTTTGAATCAGATAATAATGAAGAGGATGAATTCATAGAAAATGTTAAGAAAAGCCTTAAAGGAAGCAAACGAGCAATCACACAGAATTTTAAAGAGGAAAATGGATGTCTATATAAGAAGAACCCAAACCCTGAAGGCAGAGCATGGTTGCTGGTAGTGCCGAAGAAGAGAAGGAAAGAAATCATGAGTGAATTCCACAACCATATGCTGAATGGCCATCTAGGCGTCGCCAGAACCACATACCGTTTGAAGAATAAATATCATTGGCCTTCCATGCTGAAAGATGTTTCAGAATTTGTAAAGACGTGCCATCTTTGCCAAAGTCGGAAAGGTTCAAATCAGTCGCCCTCTGGACTTTTGCAACCCATTCCCCCAGCTAACTACCCTTTTGAAAGAATCGGGATTGACTTTGTTGGTCCTTGCCATCAACGAAAAGAAGAAGGAAGTGGATAATTGTGTTGACTGATTATTTACCAAGTACGCTGAAACAAAGGCAGTCTCAGAAGCAACAGTGAAAGAAGTCTCTACATTTTTAATCGAACAAATTTTTTTACATCACGGGGCCCCAAGGTTTCTTATTAGTGACAGAGGTTCACAGTTCACTAGCAATTTGATGAAGGAGGTTATGAAAATGTGCAAAGTTAAACACTGCTTCACGACGAGCTACCATCCCCAGACTAACGGACTAACGGAACGGCTAAATAGAACTCTAATCAACATGATAAGCATGTATGTAAATACAGACCAGAAAAACTGGGACGAAATCCTCCCTTTCGTCACCCACGCGTACAATACCACGATTCAAGAAACCACAGGCTACTCTCCATTTTTCCTGTTATTTGGGAGGGAACCCATGTCCCTCTTAGACGACGATAATATCCCAATGACAGTAACATGAACAATTATGACGAATATATAGAAAATTACTTAGATAAAATAGCAAGGACGAGACAGGTAGTCATTAACAACACAGAGAAGACTCAGGAAAGAATGAAGAGAAACTATGACAAAAAACACAACGAGAGAATCTATGAACCAGGACATTTAGTGGCAGTTTGGACACCAGTCAGGAAAATCGGAAAATGTGAAAAACTATTGAGAAAATATTTTGGCCCATATCGAATATTAAAGAAGCTGTCTAACGTAAATTACTTAATTGAGCGAAAGATAATCCTGGCCAAGACCCATTGATTGTCCATGTCTCAAGACTCAAACCCTATTTTGAGAGAATTGATGAGGTAACTCACGAGGACGTGACGACCTCTGGAGAGGGGGAAGTGTTACATCATGATTAATGGCGTATTTCTTATATAATTTTTAATATATTTGAAATTTAAATTATATATTTATTTATTTTTATATTCTATGATATTTATTTAAAACAGATTATTTTTTAGATTATCATCATTTGTATTTAGGTACACGTGTGACTTCACTGCTCTCTTTGATGTGAGGAAATAAATAAAGGATCTGGAGGCTACTTAAAGTAGACTTATCTCATTATTCCCTTATATAAATTTGTAGGATGGTTGAAACACGCTTGGTAAGATGCAAGACCCAGCACAGGAGAGAATCATGCCTGAAGAGTCTGCCAAGCCGCAACCTGGTGCAACAATATATAAACCCCATATATAGAATCGCAAGTGAAACATTGCCTAGGAAGACGCTCGTTTACTTCTGCTTTGCACCTGGATCTAAGTATTTGGTTAACATGTGCACTCCTTACAATTGCATATTCTTCAACTAATAACCCTTTCCAGCGCCCGCCAATATTCTCTTAGAATGTAAATTTTTATGTCATCATTCTATTTTAATCATCATTTTTAAAATCAAACAAAAATGTCATTTTTTTTTCACTTTTATATATCCAAAAAAAATCATCTTGCTATAGCCCTTTTTACCCTCACAGTTTAAATTAATTAAAAGAAATTTTAATTACTTACCTGTGTTAGAGAGGCTTTACCCGCTTAAACCCGTATAAACCCTTTCACTCCCGAGCCCATCTATGGTAATTTAAACCAACAACCCCATTGTATATAACTTATAACAAGATTTTCATGTTGTATAGTAGAAACACATCTGTAAATGGTTATATGCATGATTGACATGTGTCATTACATCATCATATGTAATGTAATTTGTACAAATGAGGAATAAATAAAACTCTGTAATAGATTAAGAGTTAAGCTAGAGAGATAGAAGTCAAACACGTCTAAATTCGAGATAGATGGAAACCACAAAGCAACTTCTAAAGATAGATTGGAAGTTGTCAGGACGGCGCCAGTGTCCAGTTTCGCCAGACGATCCGTGCCCTCTCGCACGTGCTGTAATGCAATACTTCTTTTGTCGGAGGAGATATAAAAAGCCTACCAAATATACAGTCACTTGATAGTCAGTTCACCATCAGCGCGTTGTCGGTTGTCAACAAGGTCCACCTCATTCACCATGTAGTCAGTAAGAACTCTTCTCTCTCTCCATCTTTCGCTCCTAGCTCACTTTAATCTGTTCATGGAACTTTCTTAGTGCAACTTGTCTTCGTTTTTTGTGTGGACATCCCCAAGCTTTCCACTCTGCCTCGACCACGACTGCCTGTAGTTTGTGAGAACTTTAAAAGGCCTTCCCAGGTGCAGAGAGGTACTGGAAAACTCCACATCCTGACTGTTCCTCTCGGTCAACACAGTATAGCGAGAGTCAACACTTCATCATCACATATATATATGTTATATAAAAATAATATTTTATTTAAAATTATATATCATAGATTAAAATATTCTGTTAATTCGACCGCCAGAGGTCACGCTTCGCATATAAAAACTCGTTGTTATTTTTTTCCCGATGGCCGGCTCAAATCTTTATACATTATGTAAATAATCTTTTGGTTTCCTTGTTCTACTCGCCTTAAGCCAGGTCGTACTTTAATCATATTATGTTGTTCATATATATTTCTTAGCTCAAAAAAGAAATCTCTGATCAAGACTTTATATTTTCAAAATTATTGACCACGACTGCATCACCAATAATTTTTACTAAAAAGAACCAACAAATAATCAATTTATTAGATATCAAAATATATTCTCAAGAAAAACGCCTAAAAGCATTGATAAACTGGTCTCTCCTGGAGTTGGTCTCTCATCGGAGATTCTGACTGACAGGAAAGATTCTTTTATAGGAGACCACCTCTTGGAGAGACTGGTAAGCCATTCTTTTAGGAATGCTCTTAAGGGAATCTCTAATATACTCGTATCTACTTTTCATCATTCTTCGGCTTAATGCATTTCATTTCAACCATTATTTTGCAAATGGTTATCAATACCGACTACTTGTTTGATATTTTATTTTAAAAAGTTATTTCGTTTAATTTCTATGAAATTTCTTCTCTTCTTGCTTATATTCACTCAATCATATTGCAGTACATATCAAGCTTGTAGTGCTTGTTGATGATGTCTGATGGGGATGAGTATAGCTCATCAATTGATGAGCCAATGATGTGGTTTTTGACTATCATCATGACTGGTTGAAGTAGAATGCGTTCGTCTTTGCCATTAAGAGTAGAGCACTACTCAGTGGCAGGCCGACTTAGCTCCAATATGAAATGGCCGCCTCTGACATGAGGAACAAACGTCATGTACAGTCGCTCCTAACATGGAGTACAAACGCTGCTCATCCTGTATCCCTGGATTAGGAGCCCTTACAGGGTATTATCAGCCGGGCCAGCTAAGCCCAGGTTTTTTAGCGAGCTTGTTACTGCTCCCCTCCTCCTTTTTCATCCGGGCTTGGGACCGGCAAAGGCGGAGTTAGAAACATCTCAATAATTTTTAGTTCATGTAATTTACCTTGTATGATATTATGAAGAATTGTTTCATTATATTCTATTTGTTGATGCTGGTTTATATTTCAGAAAAATTTTGTTAATAATATGAATGAAGTTATTTTTAAAATGGAAAAATAAAAATTCTTAGTATTAATGATCATTTTAAAAAGTCTTTTTTTTTTTCGAAATTTAGAAGATGAAATTAAAACGAATATCTTACAAAAACAGCCCTATAACTTATCAAAATAGTAAGCGTTTTAAAAATAAATATATAGTTGATGATAAATTATTTATTCAGGATTTGAAACTACTATTTATTTGATTTTTTGATAATAAAATTGAAAGGACGAGTGATTTCTAAAAAATAGTATCCAAAACCTTTATCTCGATATTCGATGTGTTATGTGGAAAATTTGGTAACGATTATAATGGCAAAAACCTTCTTTAACAAATGGTCTTCCTGAACCAAGAATTATATATTTGTAGCAATAACACGCCATCTATATAATACAAATGAAAACATCAAAACGCGAATGTTTAATTTCACAAATAAATCAGACCTCCACTGCCATTATTGCGATGAAAAAATACATTGGGAGGGTCGGTTCACCATGATCAACCCCCCCCCCCCCCACCCCACAGTTCTTTTTTTTTTTCTCTTTCTCATTGTTAATATCATATGACTATTCTATTCAAGGCCTAAAATTATTGTATATATTATGTTCTCTATTCAAGATAAAATTGTGAAAAAAGTTTTAAAATTACAAATATTCTCTCACAATGAGTATGTTTTTATTAAAAAACGCTAGCTTTCAAGTGTTAATCGCTCTTCAACGGACTTACTAAAATATCGACTTTATCCCACCAGAAATATTTACAAAAACAAACGCGCGCAGCGTTAATATTTATAACTGAAAATTTTAAATTGGTTGTAATTTAACTATTTTATGGATATAGAAATTGTTAAATTACAAACCAATTTAAAATTTTCAGTTATAAATATCCACGTTGCGCGCGTTTGTTTTTGTAAATATTTCTGTGGGATAAAGTCGATATTTAAGTAAACCGTTGAAGAGCGATTAACATTTGAAAGCTAGCGTTTTTTCAATAAAAAGATACTCATTGTGAGAAATTATTTGTACTTTTAAAATATTATATGTTCACAGTTCTTTTTATCTTTCTCGTTTTTTTCTTTCTTTCTCATTGTTAATATCTTTGACTGTTCTATTCACGGCTTAAAATTATTGTATATATATGTATATACAAATGTAAAGGATACATGTATGATAGCGCAATGTCCTTAGGGGACATAGCGCTTTAAATTGAATTTTAAAAATAATAAAATTAAAGATAATATTAATCTTGATACCTAGAAATATAGACTGAGTAAGATATTTATTAAAGGAAAATATAAGCTATATATCGGGGAGTTGGCGCTTCTGCGCTCCAGGAACCTGGGTTATAAAATATCTCTTTCTATATATTAATTAAACAGCTGTTTTGGATCAAAAATCAGATTTATTTTTATTATTCCTACTACACGTGGTATGCCATGTTAATCATGGTGGGTAGAAGGCGACTCTTTTACTGTAAGTGACACACATGTCTACACATGTGAAAATCAGTTCGACTTTGCACATACAAATGAGCCCTGTTTAGTTACTTGCACTCGCTGGTGGGGTTGGACCTTTCTAAGAATCGTGGGCCATTGGAGCATTTTATTTTATTAGAAAAAAGTGTCCAATGCGGGATTCGATCCGGGTCCTAGCGGTCGAAAACCAACGGCTTAGACACCCTTCCACCGACCCCTAAAAATAAGATAAAATTGTTATTGATTATAAAATTCCTTTATTTCGCTAGGCTTGTACGTCTTTCTTGATCAGGGAGTCTATAAAATTATATATATATATTATATTATTTAAAGGCATATATTGGATCAAAATATCATTTATTTTACCAATATTTCAGTTGGCTGAACGCCAACCTTTATCAAGGTGTTTTAAACAACAAAGAGTCTTCTTGAGTTGGTCTCTCATCGAGATTCTATTAAGTAATGCCACGTGAAATGACAGGTGAAACAGTCTCTGAAGAGAGACCACCTCCAGGAGCGACCAGGTAGTAATATATTTAAGCAGTGCTTAATGAAAGGCTATCTTTATATTGAGTAAAATTGCTAGTAGCTATATATAGAAATAAGCAAAAGAGCGATTTTCCTTTGGAAATTTACTTTGTCATAATAAAAAGACTATATCTATTTATACAATAAATATCCTGGTTCCAAAATCACTTTATCAGGTACCTCTCAAAAAGAGAAACCTAGCTTATCATATTTACAACAATGAATAATATATTTGAAAATAGAGTAATCCATAAATAAATATTTATATAAAAAGGCATATATTGAATAAAAATATAATTTATTTTACCATTATTGGCTGAACGCCAACTTTTATCAAGGTATTATATATATAACATATTAAACCTAGGATTAACATCATATTAAAACAATAACATATAATACCTTGATAAAGGTTGACGTTCAGCCAACTGAAATATTGGTAATATATATGATCTTTTGATCCAATATATGCCTTTTTATATAATGAATATTATGTGAAGGTTATTTAAATATTAAAACTAAGTGTCCAATGCGGGATTAGATCCCGGTTCATGGCTGTCGGGAATCGAGGGTTTTGACCACTCGTTCCTATAATAAATATAGAAAAAATAAATAAACTAAAAGGACAGCATTCTATGTTTCTTTATATTGAGTCTCTCATAAAATACTTCTTAAAACAATGAAGAACTTGGTCTCTCCTCATGATTTGAAATAATAATGTCCATAACCTTATGTTACCAAATTGACATAAAATTAGTCATCATGAGGGTTTGATAAATATTTGAGAGAGTAATATTTAAAGAATTATATATAAGATTAAGAATATATTTATTATAAATTCAGAGCATTTTATAATTTATACATTATGCATTTTACAAATTATACTTGACATTAGATTTTCAATTTGATTAAATTTCTTCATTTACCTGGTTGGATTGATAACTTTCAGTTATTCTCTGGTAAAAGAGAAGATAGGCTCTTTTTGCCAAGTCAGAAGATCCTGGATAGACCCGGGAGTCGTTGATATGGTCCAAGTACCTTTGTTCTTGCAATGCTATATAATGCCCGCCGTCTACATTTCCAGCATGAATAGACACGGCGTAGAGGCTGTACTTTGCACCTGGACAGAAGCCGCTTGTCCCCATTCTGATGTCCAGTTCCTCAGGGGATAGCACAGCCATGTTGTCCTTACGGCCTGATGGTGTGAATCTTGAGAGATGGATAATCAAGATCTCTGGAAGACGTGAAAAACAAGTCCATTTCTTTGCTTCCACGTTTCCTTACACTTAGAACATCTATAACTAATCCTTTCTGGGACATCAGAGTTTCAAGACTTGTTCTAACGTGACAGCCAAGGGTGTGGTCAATGTCAACATTGGTTGAAAAGAGAAAGTCTGTGTCAAACATTGTGTACACTCGATTGTATCCTGAGTCTGTCCAAGAATATATCATTAATTACGCTATCATCGGATTTTAAATGACGTTGCCAATGTGCTTCTGAAAGTTTCTCAGCTGGCTGATCTTCAGGGATTTCTTCAAGATTTTGAAGAAGTCTTTACCCGATTCAAATCATTATGTAAGAGTTGAAGTAAAGATATTAGAAATTCATGAGCGTCATGTTGATAATAGTTATTGAACATATTATCCAAAGATCCTAATTTTGCTTTAAAAATCATTGGATTGACAATACCATCCGTTTTTTTGAGAAGTTGATGGTGAAGATTATGAAATTCAGGAATCAATTTACCATCTATCTTTTCGAAGGATTGTAAAAATGTTGCCAAAATTGGTGTTTGCTGTATACATTGTAATATAGAATTCATATAACAGTGTTTGTTAGATTTTCCAAACCAGCTTAGGTATTTTTGTTGTCACTTTGTTTGTTATATTCCAATCTTTTGGAAAATGGGTATTCTTTAACGACAAATTTTCGACCGCCTATAACTGTTATTGAAGCGTTTAATAGCAATTATTACTGAATTAGGGTCTTTAAAAGTAACCATTCCAATTCCAAAATTATTATTTTTACTTAATATAACTTTCATAATAACTTCTCGCAATTAGAAAATAAATGCTCAGAAAAAGGTTGTTAAACCACATGGAATATTACCCACACATATTGAAGCGGATCTTTGACTAGGTTCCATTAAAACGGTTTTTTCCATGTCATATTCATATATTTTTTTAAATAAATAAATTGATATTTAATTAAATTGTAATTGTGTTTTAGAAGAGTGAACAAAATTTTATGAATATAAAATAAAATAATGATAATAACAGATTAATCAAAATTATTTTTTGAATTAAATTTTTTCAAAAATAATTTTTAGTATATATAGTATTCTGAAAATAGAGCAACCATATTTAAATCATTCAATAATAAAAAGGAATATATTGGATTTAATAAAAATTTATTTACCAATATGAGTTTGTGTATACAAAAATGTAATGCCTTGATAAAGGTTGGCGTTCAGCCAACCGAAATATTGGCAGATAAATCTTTCATTCAATACAATTTATGCCTTTTTATTATATTTATTTGTGCGCGCCTTTCATTATTTTATATGAATTTTGTAAATACAAATGTGTATAAAATGAAAGTGTGTTTTTATAGGATAATATAAACTGTAAATAAAATTGTATAATTCTTCTCAATGTAAAATTTTCTTAACATAAACCTTAGATTATTAAAACATTGGATCAGTAAACATGAGGGCAACCATTTCGTTCAATTACATTACTTTATTTTTCATTAGACGAATGACCCGGGCAACGCCCGGGTTTACACGATTAAATGTATTATTCAAACAATAAAGCATAGCAAATATAGCAAGAGCCGTTATTTTAAACAGCGAATTAGATCAGTTATAGCAAAAAATGAAAAATATATATGTAAATATGTGAAATAGTTATAAATTAGAAAACCTGTAAATATAGTTAAGGCTTGCATTTTAATTAAGAAAAAGCTTCTCGTCTAGAACGCTCAGGCGACCTGCCGGCGGCGCGCGCCCGTTGGCTGCCGGCGAGCACGTGACTTCCCTGTGCGCGCGCATGGCTGTCGGGGAGGGCTGTTCCACTCGACCGACCGCCATGCGCGCGCACAGGGAAGTCACGTGCTCGCGCAGCCAACGGGCGCGCGCCGCCGGCAGGTCGCTGAGCGTTCTAGACGAGAAGCTTTTTCTTAATTAAATGCAAGCCTTAACTATATTTACAGGTTTTCTAATTTATAACTATTTCACATATTTACATATATATTTTCATTTTTTGCTATAACTGATCTAATTCGCTGTTTAAAATAACGGCTCTTGCTATATTTGCTATGCTTTTATGTGTTTGAATAATACATTTAATCGTGTAAACCCGGGCGTTGCCCGGGTCATTCGTCTAATGAAAAATAAAGTAATGTAATTGAACGAAATGGTTGCCCTCATGTTTACTGATCCAATGTTTTAATAATCTAAGGTTTATGTTGTAAGAAAATTTTACATTGAGAAGAATTATACAATTTTATTTACAGTTATATTATCCTATAAAAACACACTTTCATTTTATACACATTTGTATTTACAAAATTCATATAAAATAATGAAAGGCGCGCACAATAATAAATATAATAAAAAGGCATAAATTGTATTGAATGAAAGATTTATCTGCCAATATTTCGGTTGGCTGAACGCCAACCTTTATCAAGGCATTACATTTTTGTATACACAAACTCATATTGGTAAATAAATATTTTATTAATCCAATATATTCCTTTTTATTATTGAATGATTTAAATATGGTTGCTCTATTTTCAGAATACTATATATACCTAAAAATTTATTTTTGAAAAAATTTAATTCAAAAATAATTTTTGATTAATCTGTTATTATCATTATTTTATTTTATATTCATAAAAAATTTTGTTCACTCTTCTAAAACACAATTACAATTTAATTAAATATCAATTTATTTATTTAAAAAATATATATGAATATGAACATGGAAAAAACCGTTTTAATGGAACCTAGTCAAAGATCCGCTTCAATATGTGTGGGTAATATTCCATGTGGTTTAACAAGCCTTTTTCTGAGGCATTTATTTTCTAATTGCGGAGAAGTTATTAATGAAAGGTTATATTATAGTAAAAATAATAATTTTGGAATTGGAATGGTTACTTTTAAAGACCTAATTCAGTAATAATTGCTATTAAACGCTTCAATAACAAAGTTATAGGCGGTCGAAAATTTGTCGTTAAAGAATACCATTTATTCCAAAAGATTGGAATATAACAAACAAAGTGACAACAAAAATACCTAAAGCTGGTTTGGAAAATCTAACAAACACCTGTTATATGAATTCTATATTACAATGTATACAGCAAACACCAATTTTGGCAACATTTTTACAATCCTTCGAAAAGATAGATGGTAAATTGATTCCTGAATTTCATAATCTTCACCATCAACTTCTCAAAAAAACGGATGGTATTGTCAATCCAATGATTTTTAAAGCAAAATTAGGATCTTTGGATAATATGTTCAATAACTATTACATGACGCTCATGAATTTCTAATATCTTTACTTCAACTCTTACATAATGATTTGAATCGGGTAAAGACTTCTTCAAAATATCTTGAAGAAATCCCTGAAGATCAGCCAGCTGAGAAACTTTCAGAAGCACATTGGCAACGTCATTTAAAATCCGATGATAGCGTAATTAATGATATATTCTTTGGACAGACTCAGGATACAATCGAGTGTACACAATGTTTGACACAGACTTTCTCTTTTCAACCAATGTTGACATTGACCACACCCTTGGCTGTCACGTTAGAACAAGGTCTTGAAACTCTGATGTCTCCAGAAAGGATTAGTTATAGATGTTCTAAGTGTAAGGAAACGGTGGAAGCAAAGAAATGGACTTGTTTTTCACGTCTTCCAGAGATCTTGATTATCCATCTCTCAAGATTCACACCATCAGGCCGTAAGGACAACATGGCTGTGCTATCCCCTGAGGAACTGGACATCAGAATGGGGACAAGCGGCTTCTGTCCAGGTGCAAAGTACAGCCTCTACGCCGTGTCTATTCATGCTGGAAATGTAGACGGCGGGCATTATATAGCATTATGCAAGAACAAAGGTACTTGGACCATATTCAACGACTCCGGGTCTATCCAGGATCTTCTGACTTGGCAAAAAGAGCCTATCTTCTCTTTTACCAGAGAATAACTGAAAGTTATCTAAAACCAGGTAAATGAATAAATTTAATCAAATTGAAAATCTAATGTCAAGTATAATTTGTAAAATGCATAATGTATATAATTATAAAATGCTCTGAATTTATAATAAATATATTCTTAATCTTATATATAATTCTTTAAATATTACTCTCTCAAATATTTATCCCTCATGTATGACTAATTTTATGTCAATTTGGTAACATAAGGTTATGGACATTATTATTTCAAATCATGAGGAGAGACCAAGTTCTTCATTGTTTTAAGAAGTATTTTATGAGAGACTCAATATAAAGAAACCTAGAATGCTGTCCTTTTAGTTTTATTTATTTTTCTATATTTATTATAGGAACGAGTGGTCAAAACCCTCGATTCCCGACAGCCATGAACCGGGATCTAATCCCGCATTGGACACTTAGTTTTAATATTTAAATAACCTTCACATAATATTCATTATATAAAAAGGCATATATTGGATCAAAAGATCATATATTACCAATATTTCAGTTGGCTGAACGTCAACCTTTATCAAGGTATTATATGTTATTGGTTTTAATATGATGTTAATCCTAGGTGTTAATATGTTATATATATAATACCTTGATAAAAGTTGGCGTTCAGCCAATAATGGTAAAATAAATTATATTTTTATTCAATATATGCCTTTTTATATAAATATTTATTTATGGATTACTCTATTTTCAAAATATATTATTCATTGTTGTAAATATGATAAGCTAGGTTTTCTTTTTGAGAGGTACCTGATAAAGTGATTTTGGAACCAGGATATTTATTGTATAAATAGATATAGTCTTTTTATTATGACAAAGTAAATTTCCAAAGGAAAATCGCTCTTTTGCTTATTTCTATATAGCTACTAGCAATTTTACTCAATATAAAGATAGCCTTTCATTAAGCACTGCTTAAATATATTACTATACCTGGTCGTCCTGGAGGTGGTCTCTCTTCAGAGACTGTTTCACCTGTCATTTCACGTGGCATTACTTAATAGAATCTCGATGAGAGACCAACTCAAGAGACTCTTTTGTTGTTTAAAACACCTTGATAAAGGTTGGCGTTCAGCCAACTGAAATATTGGTAAAATAAATGATATTTTGATCCAATATATGCCTTTTAAAAAATATATATTATATAATATATTTATAGACTCCCTGATCAAGAAAGACGTACAAGCCTAGCGAAATAAAGGAATTTTATAATCAAAAACATATTTTATCTTATTTTTAGGGGTCGGTGGAAAGGGTGGTCTAAGCCGTTGGTTTTCGACCGCTAGGACCCGGGATCGAATCCAGCATTGGACACTTTTTTCTAATAAAATAAAATGCTCCAATGGCCCACGATTCTTAGAAAGGTCCAAACCCCACCAGCGAGTGCAAGTAACAAACAGGGCTCATTTGTATGTGCAAAGTCGAACTGATTTTCACATGTGTAGGACATGTGGTGCACTTACAGTAAAGTAGTCGCCCCTTCTTCTACCCACCATGATTAACATGGGCCAGTAACCACGTGTAGTAGGAATAATAAAAATAAATCTGATTTTTGATCCAAACATGCTGTTTAAATAATATATAGAAAGAGATACTTTATAACCCAGGTTCTGGAGCGCAGAGAGCGCCAACTACCCGATATATAGCTTATATTTTCCTTTAATAAATATCTTACTCAGTCCTATATTTCTAGGTATCAAGATTAATCTATATCTTTAATTTTATTATTTTTTAAATTTCAATTTTAAAGCGCTATGTCCCCTAGGGAACATTGCGCTGTCATACATGTATGCCTTTACATTTGTCTATAATATATATACAATAATTTTAAGGCCGTGAATAGAATAGTCAAAGATATTAACAATGAGAAAGAAAGAAAAAAAAAACGAGAAAGATAAAAGAACTGTGAACATATATATTTTAAAAGTACAAATATTTTCTCACAATGAGTATCTTTTTATTGAAAAAACGCTAGCTTTCAAGTGTTAATCGCTCTTCAACGGGCTTACTATAATATCGACTTTATCCCACCAGAAATATTTACAAAAACAAACGCGCGCAACGTGGATATTTATAACTGAAAATTTTAAATTGGTTTGTAATTTAACAATTTCTATATCCATAAAATAGTTAAATTACAAACCAATTTAAAATTTTCAGTTATAAATATTAACGCTGCGCGCGTTTGTTTTTGTAAATATTTCTGGTGGGATAAAGTCGATATTTTAGTAAGTCCAGTTGAAGAGCGATTAACACTTGAAAGCTAGCGTTTTTTTAATAAAAACATACTCATTGTGAGAGAATATTTGTACTTTTAAAACTTTTTTCACAATTTTATCTTGAATAGAGAACATATATATATACAATAATTTTAGGCCTTGAATAGAATAGTCATATGATATTAACAATGAGAAAGAGAGAAAAAAAAAAAACTGTGGGGTGGGGGGGGGGGGGGGTTGATCATGGTGAACCGACCCTCCACAATGTATTTTTTCATCGCAATAATGGCAGTGGAGGTCTGATTTATTTGTGAAATTAAACATTCGCGTTTTGATGTTTTCATTTGTATTATATAGATGGACGTGTTATGCTACAAAATATATAATTCTTGGTTCAGGAAGACCATTTGTTAAAGAAGGTTTTTGCCATTATAATCGTTACCAAATTTTCCACATAACACATCGAATATCGAGATAAAGGTTTTGGATACTATTTTTTAGAAATCACTCGTCCTTTCAATTTTATTATCAAAAAATCAAATAAATAGTAGTTTCCAAATCCTGAATAAAATAATTTATCATCAACTATATATTTATTTTTATAAAACGCTTACTATTTTGATAAGTTATAGGGCTGTTTTTGTAAGATATTCGTTTTAATTTCATCTTCTAAATTTCGAAAAAAAAAAAAGACTTTTTAAAATGATCATTAATACTAAGAAATTTTTATTTTTCCATTTTAAAAATAACTTCATTCATATTATTAACAAAATTTTCTGAAATATAAACCAGCATCAACAAATAGAATATATAATGAAAACAATTCTTCATAATATCATACAAGGTAAATTACATGAACTAAAAATTATTGAGATGTTTCTAACTCCGCCTTTGCCGGTCCCAAGCCCGGATGAAATAGGAGGAGGGGAGCAGTAACAAGCTCGCTCTAAAAAACCTGGGCTTTAGCTGGCCGGCTGATAATACCCTGTAAGGGCTCCCTAATCCAGGGATACAGGTGAGCAGACGTTTGTACTCCCATGTTAGGAGCGACTGTACATGACGTTTGTTCCTCCTGTCAGAGGCGGCCCATTTCATTTGGAGCTAAGTCGGCCTGCCACTGAGTAGTGCTTTCTACTCTTAATGGCAAAGACGAACGCATTCTACTTCAACCCAGTCATGATGATAGTCAAAAACCCATCATTGGCTCATCAATTGATGAGCTATACTCATCCCCATCAGACATCATCAACAAGCACTACAAGCTTGATATGTACTGCAATATGATTGAGTGAATATAAGCAAGAAGAGAAGAAATTTCATAGAAATTAAACGAAATAACTTTTTTAAAATAAAATATCAAACAAGTAGTCGGTATTGATAAACCATTTGGCAAAATAATGGTTGAAATGAAATGCATTAAGCCGAAGAATGATGAAAAGTAGATACGAGTATATTAGAGATTCCCTTAAGAGCATTCCTAAAAGAATGGCTTACCAGTCTCTCCAAGAGGTGGTCTCCTATAAAAGAATCTTTCCTGTCAGTCAGAATCTCCGATGAGAGACCAACTCCAGGAGAGACCAGTTTATCAATGCTTTTAGGCGTTTTTTCTTGAGAATATATTTTGATATCTAATAAATTGATTATTTGTTGGTTCTTTTTAGTAAAAATTATATTGGTGATGCAGTCGTGGTCAATAATTTTGAAAATATAAAGTCTTGATCAGAGATTTCTTTTTTTGAGCTAAGAAATATATATGAACAAATAATATGATTAAAGTACGACCTGGCTTAAGGCGAGTAGAACAAGGAAACCAAAAGATTATTTACATAATGTATAAAGATTTGAGCCGGCCATCGGGGAAAAAAATAACAACGAGTTTTTATATGCGAAGCGTGACCTCTGGCGGTCGAATTAACAGAATATTTTAATCTATGTATATAATTTTAAATAAAATATTATTTTTATATAACATATATATATGTGATGATGAAGTGTTGACTCTCGCTATACCTGTGTGACCGAGAGGAACAGTCAGGATGTGGAGTTTTCCAGTACCTCTCTGCACTGGGAAGGCCTTTTAAAGTTCTCACAAACTACAGGCAGTCGTGGTCGAGGCAGAGTGGAAAGCTTGGGGATGTCCACACAATAACGAAGACAAGTTGCACTAAGAAAGTTCCATGAACAGATTAAAGTGAGCTAGGAGCGAAAGATGGAGAGAGAGAAGAGTTCTTAATGACTACATGGTGAATGAGGTGGACCCTTGTTGACAACGACAACGCGCTGATGGTGAACTGACTATCAAGTGACTGTATATTTGGTAGGCTTTTTATATCTCCTCCGACAAAAGAAGTATTGCATTACAGCACGTGCGAGAGGCCACGGATCGTCTGGCGAAACTGGACACTGGCGCCGTCCTGACAACTTCCAATCTATCTTTAGAAGTTGCTTTGTGGTTTCCCATCTATCTCGAATTTAGACGTGTTTTGACCTTCTATCTCTCTAGCTTAACTCTTAATCTATTACAGAGTTTTATTTATTATCCTCAGTTTGTACAAATTACATTACATATGATGATGTAAGACACATGTCAATCATGCATATAACCATTTACAGATGTGTTTCTACTATACAACATGAAAATCTTGTTATAAGTTATATACAATATGGGGTAGTTGGTTTAAATTACCATAGATGGGCTCGGGAGTGAAAGGGTTTATACGGGTTTTAAGCGGGGTAAAGCCTCTCTAACACAGGTAAGTAATTAAAATTTCTTTTAATTAATTTAAACTGTGAGGGTAAAAAGGGGCTATAGCAAGATGATTTTTTTTGGATATATAAAAAGTGAAAAAAAAATGACATTTTTGTTTGATTTTAAAAAATGATGATTAAAATAGAATGATGACATAAAAATTTACATTCTAAGAGAATATTGGCGGGCGCTGGAAAGGGTTATTAGTTGAAGAATATGCAATTGTAAGGAGTGCACATGTTAACCAAATACTTAGATCCAGGTGCAAAGCGAGGAAGTAAACGAGCGTTTCCTAGGCAATGTTTCACTTGCGATTCTATATATGGGGTTTATATATTGTTGCACCAGGTTGCGGCTTGGCAGACTCTTCAGGCATGATTCTCTCCTGTGCTGGGTCTTGCATCTTACCAGAGCGTGTTTCAACCATCCTACAAATTTATATAAGGGATAATGAGATAAGTCTACTTTTAAGTAGCCTCCAGAATCCTTTATTTATTTCCTCACATCAAAGAGAGCAGTGAAGTCACACGTGTACCTAAATACAAATGATGATAATCTAAAAATAATCTGTTTTAAATAATATCATAGAATATAAAAATAAATAAATATATAATTTAAATTTCAAATATATTAAAAATTATATAAGAAATACGCCATTAATCATGATGTAACACTTCCCCCTCTCCAGAGGTCGTCACGTCCTCGTGAGTTACCTCATCAATTCTCTCAAAATAGGGTTTGAGTCTTGAGACATGGACAATCAATGGGTCTTGGCCAGGATTATCTTTCGCTCAATTAAGTAATTTACGTTAGACAGCTTCTTTAATATTCGATATGGGCCAAAATATTTTCTCAATAGTTTTTCACATTTTCCGATTTTCCTGACTGGTGTCCAAACTGCCACTAAATGTCCTGGTTCATAGATTCTCTCGTTGTGTTTTTTGTCATAGTTTCTCTTCATTCTTTCCTGAGTCTTCTCTGTGTTGTTAATGACTACCTGTCTCGTCCTTGCTATTTTATCTAAGTAATTTTCTTATATATTCGTCATAATTGTTCATGTTACTGTCAATTGGGATATTATCGTCGTCTAAGAGGGACATGGGTTCCCCTCCCAAATAACAGGAAAATGGAGAGTAGCCTGTGGTTTCTTGAATCGTGGTATTGTACGCGTGGGTGACGAAAGGGAGGATTTCGTCCCAGTTTTTCTGGTCTGTATTTACATACATGCTTATCATGTTGATTAGAGTTCTATTTAGCCGTTCCGTTAGTCCGTTAGTCTGGGGATGGTAGCTCGTCGTGAAGCAGTGTTTAACTTTGCCACATTTTCATAACCTCCTTCATCAAATTGCTAGTGAACTGTGAACCTCTGTCACTAATAAGAAACCTTGGGGCCCCGTGATGTAAAAAAAGTTTGTTCGATTAAAATGTAGAGACTTCTTTCACTGTTGCTTCTGAGACTGCCTTTGTTTCAGCGTACTTGGTATAATAATCAGTCAACACAATTATCCACTTCCTTCTTCTTTTCGTTGATGGCAAGGGACCAACAAAGTCAATCACGATTCTTTCAAAAGGGTAGTTAGCTGGGGGAATGGGTTGCAAAAGTCCAGAGGGCGACTGATTTGAACCTTTCCGACTTTGGCAAAGATGGCACGTCTTTACAAATTCTGAAACATCTTTCAGCATGGAAGGCCAATGATATTTATTCTTTCAAACGGTATGTGGTTCTGGCGACGCCTAGATGGCCATTCAGCATATGGTTGTGGAATTCACTCATGATTTCTTTCCTTCTCTTCTTCGGCACTACCAGCAACCATGCTCTGCCTTCAGGGTTTGGGTTCTTCTTATATAGACATCCATTTTCCTCTTTAAAATTCTGTGTGATTGCTCGTTTGCTTCCTTTAAGGCTTTTCTTAACATTTTCTATGAATTCATCCTCTTCATTTATTATCTGATTCAAAAATAGTCGTTCATAATCTTCGACCCAATCCATTTCAGGTAGGGGTCCTCTAGATAAGCCATCAGCATCCATATGTTTTTTACCCGATTTGTGTATTATGTCAAAATCGTATTCCTGAATTTTCAGTGCCCACCTTGCAAGTCTCCCTGTGGATCTTTAAGATTTTTCAGCCAGCACAATGCGTGATGGTCTGTAATTATCTTGAAGTGTCTTCCATATAGGTAGGGTCGTAGTTTTTTATATCGCCCACACCACAGCCAAACATTCCTTTTCGGTGGTTGAGTAATTTTGCTCAGCTTTACTTAGAGTTCGACTCAATATGATATCACCTTCTCTTACCCGCAGATAATTTGGACCAGTGTTGCACCTAAGCCGATGTTAGAGGCGTCTGTGTGAATGTAGGGTGGCTGCATTTGGATCAAAGTGACCTAAGATTGGCGGATTTATCAGAGCTTTTTTAAGGTTTTGAAATGCTTCCTCTTGTTTTTCTGTCCAGGTAAATTGCGCATTTTTCCTTGATGAGTCCTGTCAATGGGTCAGCAATTAATGAGAAATCTTTAATGAATTTTCTATAATAGGAACACATTCCTAGGAACGATTGTACTTCTTTGACCTTCTTGGGCTGAGGAAAATCCCCTAACGGCTTTGATATTATATTCGGCCGGTTTATACCCTGTTGGTTGGTTATATGACCAAGGATCTCAAGTTCTTCAAAGCAAATCTGCATTTCTTGTCGTTCAGTTTCAAATTAGATTCACTAAAACATTTTAAGACAGCTTCAAGTCTTTTAAGGTGGGTTGGAAAGTCCTGAGCTGTATATAATAACGTCGTCCAGATAACAAAGGCAATCTGCCATCTTAGATTTCCAAGCACATTGTCCATATTCCTCTCAAAAGTAGCAGTGGCGTTGCATAGTCCAAAGGGCAATGACGTTGAATTCATATAAACCGTGGGTCGTAGTGAAAGCTGTCTTCTCCTTGTCTTTCTCTTCAATTTCGACTTGCAATATCCCGATCTAAGGTCTATTGCTGAGAAGTACTTCGATCCTTGGAGAGTATCCATTACGTCATCAATTCTTGGAATTGGGTAAACATCCTTCACTGTTACATCATTCAATTTTCTGTAGTCAACGCAAAATCTGTACTTACCATCTCGCTTCTTGACCAAGATTACAGGGAAGGACCATGGACTCGAGGATGGTCTAATTATGCCGTCTCTGAGCATTTCATCAATTTGTTCTTTTATGATTTCTCGCTCTTTCGCGCTCACCCTATACGGCTTGTGTTTGATCGGTTTCGCGCCTTCTGTATCGATCCGATGTTTCGCTAAGTTGGATCTTCCTAATCCCGACGAAAACAAATCCTCGTACCTTTCCAAAACTTGTTTCAATTGCTCCTTTTCCTTATATGCTAAATTTTCGTTTATCTGAAATTGGGGTTCTTCATGCTCTTTTTGTTCACTTTCTTCCACAAGATTCACTTCGGCTGGCTGGCTTCCAAAGCACAATGTTTGGTTTTTTAATATTTTTAATGGTCGAGGGTAAGGGTTTGTTATCCAGATATATGTTTCCTTATTCACAACATTTATTAAGCTTCTCGCTAGTCGAAGTCCATTTGTTTGAGACATTTTATGGTTCTCCTCGATGATGTATTCGCCATCCTCTGCTTCTACAAATGCCTTAATCAATTTAATAGAAAGTTCTGGTATAATGGCATCCTTTGCACTTTTTATTTTCTTCTGTTGATATTTGATTACGTCACGATTTCTGTCAAGTCATATTTGATTATTTCACGCTGACAATCAATTTTTGCGTTCATTTTCTTAAGAAAATCACGTCCAAGTATAAATATTCGCAATGTGTTCTCATTATCACAAATTGATGTGTGATTGTTTTGTCATCAAATTTTATATTTAAAATAATATTTCCTACGATATCTAATTCTTTGCCATCGGGTCCGGAGCACATTTTATCAGGATTTATTATTTCAAGACCTGTGTTGAGAGCTGTATTAAGGTCGACCACTGAAAGATCGGCGCCTGTATCAATCAAAGCTTCGCAGATACCGATTCTATCCACGTTAATGTTCATTTTATATTTGGGGTCCAACTTTTTAATTCCATTATGGTCGACTTGCTTTGATTGACGGACTCAGGCGCGATGTTTAGTTTAAATCTTCTAATGCGGCATATCTATTCCTTGTAGGGATACTCGAGTACAGGCTATTACTTACGTCCGCGTAGAGCAGAGGTCTCGACTTCTGAGTTCCATTATCCATTCGGATTTCTTCTTCGACCTTGTCTTGTGTAACTATGGGGTCCTCTTCCACAATTCTTACAAACCTGACTCTGCAATACCGCGCTACGTGTCCTGGCTTGTTACACTTGAAACATATTGGTCTCCCGTCTTCTGTCCTATTCCTATTTGAATTTGGATTCTTATTGTATGTTTTACTTGGGTAGACCGGTTTTGGCTCAGGATTAGGAGTGTAAGATCGTCTAGGGGCAGATACCTGGGGCAGAGGCTTGTTCTGGTAATACCTCGGAGTGGGGGCCTGGGGCTTGGAGGTGTTCTGGTAGTACCTCGGAGCGGGGGCCTGGGGCTTGGAGGTGTTCTGATATGGTCTTCTGAACGACGTAGCATTCTTCCATTGCTCTTGATGATGGGGACGAGGAGAGCGTGGTCCATTATAAAGAGCTTTTGATTTTTCTGCACGTTCTTGGTAATTCTTTTCGAACAAATCCAGCTTTTTACAAATTTCTAGAAGTTCATTGGTATTTTTAGGAGGGTTTAGGTGAAGGGCAAAAGAGTATTCTTTCTTTAACCCTCCAATAACCCAGTTTATTTTAGTCTCTTCTTCCATTTGGGGGTCGACCTTGTTGCACAGTACAAGGATATCCTCTGCGAACCTGATTGCAGGTTCATTCCACTGCTGCATTCTGTTTAGCCTCATCTTCATTTCTTCCTTGTTGGCGTCTGAGGCAAAATCCTGAATTAGGCGGCTCTTGAAATTTTCCCAGCTGGTGAAACTTATCTTGTGTAGGTTCAGCCAGGTTTTGGCGCTACCAATCATATTCATGGCAGCATAACGAGAGATAATGTAGTCTGCCCAATGGTACAGGAAGCCAATTTCTTCAAGAGATTCAATCCATGGGCGAGGGTCTTCCGTTCCATCAAACTTGGGGATGTCGATGTTGGGATTCAGGACAACTGGGTCGGAACTAGCATCTCTACCAATTGTTGCACCAGGTTGCGGCTTGGCAGACTCTTCAGGCATGATTCTCTCCTGTGCTGGGTCTTGCATCTTACCAGAGCGTGTTTCAACCATCCTACAAATTTATATAAGGGAATAATGAGATAAGTCTACTTTAAGTAGCCTCCAGAATCCTTTATTTATTTCCTCACATCAAAGAGAGCAGTGAAGTCACACGTGTACCTAAATACAAATGATGATAATCTAAAAAATAATCTGTTTTAAATAAATATCATAGAATATAAAAATAAATAAATATATAATTTAAATTTCAAATATATTAAAAATTATATAAGAAATACGCCATTAATCATGATGTAACAATATATATATATATATATATATACAGTGTTTTGTTACAATTTTAGGGTTATGGGGTTGAAAAGTTGTTGAAGAAAAGAATTAATATGATTGAAAGGGGTGGTAGAGCCATGCGAAAAGTAGAATTGTAGCGACAGTAGGTGATCTGACTTGACTCGAAATCATGCAAATAAAGATTATGAAAAGAAGAAAATAGATTTGAAGATTGTAGGGTAGAGAAGAATATGGAGTTAAAGTTTATAAGGGAGAGGAATATGTATATCAAGATTATAAGGAATAAGAATATTTGGATAAAGATTATATAAAGAAGAAGAATATGGATGAAGATTATGAAGAAGATAAAGGTTCCAAAATAGAGATCCAAATAACAGTGAAAGAGGATTCCAGCCACAATAGAAGTGCTAGATGAGATTGTAAGATTGTTCAATTGGCATCCCACATAGAGAAAGGCTGAATAGAATTGATCAATTAGCATCCCACATAGAGAAAGCCTGAATAGGATTGATCAATTTTCATTCCACATAGAGAAAGCCTGAATAGGATTGATCAATTTTCATTCCACATAGAGAAAGCCTGAATAGGATTAATCAATTTTCATTCCACATAGAGAAAGCCTGAATAGGATTGATCAATTGGCAATCCCCATAGAGAAAGCCTGAATAGGGTTGGTCAATTGGCATTCCACTTAGAGAAAGCCTGAATAGGATTGATCAATTGGCATTCCACATAGAGAAAGCCTGAATAGGATTGATCAATTGGCATTCCACTTAGAGAAAGCCTGAATAGGGTTGATCAATTGGCATTCCACATAGAGAAAGCCTGAATAGGGTTGATCAATGGGCATTCCACTTAGGGAAAGCCTGAATAGGGTTGATCATTTTCATTCCACATAGAGAAAGCCTGAATAAGATTGATCAATTTTCATTCCACATAGAGAAAGCCTGAATAGGATTGATCAATTTTCATTCCACATAGAGAAAGCCTAAAAAGGACTGATCAATTGGCAATCCCCATAGAGAAAGCCTGAATAGGGTTAATCAATTGGCATTCCACTTAGAGAAAGCCTGAATAGGATTGATCAATTGGCATTCCACATAGAGAAAGCCTGAATAGGATTGATCAATTGGCATTCCACTTAGAGAAAGCCTGAATAGGGTTGATCAATTGGCATTCCACATAGAGAAAGCCTGAATAGGGTTGATCAATTGGCATTCCACTTAGAGAAAGCCTGAATAGGATTGATCAATAGGCATTCCACTTAGGGAAGGCCTGAATAGGGTTGATCATTTTCATTCCACATAGAGAAAGCCTGAATAAGATTGATCAATTTTCATTCCACATAGAGAAAGCCTGAATAGGATTGATCAATTTTCATTCCACATAGAGAAAGCCTAAAAAGGACTGATCAATTGGCAATCCCCATAGAGAAAGCCTGAATAGGGTCAATCAATTGGCATTCCACTTAGAGAAAGCCTGAATAGGATTGATCAATTGGCATTCCACATAGAGAAAGCCTGAATAGGATTGATCAATTGGCATTCCACTTAGAGAAAGCCTGAATAGGGTTGATCAATTGGCATTCCACATAGAGAAAGCCTGAATAGGGTTGATCAATTGGCATTCCACTTAGAGAAAGCCTGAATAGGATTGATCAATTGGCATTCCACTTAGAGAAAGCCTGAATAGGATTGATCAATTGGCATTCCACTTAGAGAAAGCCTGAATAGGATTGATCAATTGTATTTTCCAATTAGAGAAAGCCTGAATAGGATTGATCAATTGGCATTTCACTTAGAGAAAGCCTGAATAGGATTGATCAATTGGCATTCCACTTAGAGAAAGCCTGAATAGGATTGATCAATTGGCATTCCACTTAGAGAAAGCCTGAATAGGATTGATCAATTGGCATTCCACATAGAGAAAGCCTGAATAGGGTTGATCAATTGGCATTCCACTTAGAGAATGCCTGAATAGGATTGATCAATTGGCATTCCACTTAGAGAAAGCCTGAATAGGATTGATCAATTGGCATTCCACATAGAGAAAGCCTGAATAGGATTGATCAATTGGCATTCCGCTTAGAGAAAGCCTAAATTGGATTGATCAATTGGCATTCCGCTTAGAGAAAGCCTAAGTGGGGTCTATCAGTTGGCATTCCGCTTAGAGAAAGCCTAAATGGGGTTTGTCAATTGGAGCTCCGCTTAGAGAAAGCCTAATTGGGGTTTATCAATTGGCGTTCTACTTTGTAGAAGACCCAGTGTTTACCGAGAGGAGGCCCAGACCGTCCAGTGGTCAAGAGGAATAAGGAGAACTCTCCCGTCCTGTACTCTGGTTCAAAATATATGACCCCAGACTTTAATTGAAAGGGGCACATGTTGTATATAGTATAATCTGTGTGAATATAAAGATCCGGCAACACAGTTTGTATCATCAATTGAGTCATAATAAATATGTAATTCATCGAGAGTGGTGCTGTATTGCATGGCTATCTATATATAGACTGTAACTTTTTTATAAATATATGTTTAAATAAGGTTAAATGTTAAATAGAAACAATATAACTTATAAAACATTCTTGAGTTGGTATCTCATCGAGATTCTATTAAGTAATGCCAGGTAAAATGACATGTGAAACAGTCTCTGAAGAGAGACCACTTCCAGAAGACACCAGGTTAAGTAATATATTTAGGCAGTGCTTAATGAAAGGTTATCTTTATATTGAGTAAAATTGCTAGTAGCTATATAGAAATAAGCAAAAGAGCGATTTTCCTTTGGAAAGTTTGCTTTGTCATAATAAAAAAGACTATATCTATTTATACAATAAATATCCTGGTTCCAAAATCACTTTATCAGGTACCTCTCAAAAAGAGAAACCTAGCTTATCATATTTACAACAATGAATAATATATTTTAAAAATAGAGTAATCCATAAATAAATATTTATATAAAAAGGCATATATTGAATCAAAATATAATTTATTTTACCATTATTGGCTGAACGCCAACTTTTATCAAGGTATTATATATATAACATATTAACACCTAGGATTAACACCATATTAACACCTATAACATATAATACCTTGATAAAGGTTGGCGTTCAGCCAAATGAAATATTGGTAAAATAAATGATATTTTGATCCAATATATGCCTTTTTATATAATGAATATTATGTGAAGGTTATTCAAATATTGAAATTAAGTGTCCAATGCGGGATTAGATCCCGGTTCATGGCTGTCGGGAATGGAGGGTTTTGACCACTCGTTCCTATAATAAATATAGAAAAAAAAAAACTAAAAGGGCAGCATTCTGGGTTTCTTTATATTGAGTCTCTCATAAAATACTTCTTAAAACAATGAAGAACTTGGTCTCTCCTCATGAATTGAAATAATAATGTCCATAACCTTATGTTACCAAATTGACATAAAATTAATCATTCATGAGGGTTTGATAAATATTTGAGAGAGTAATATTTAAAAAATTATATATAAGTTCAAGAATATATTTTAATATAAATTCAGAGCATTTTATAATTATATACATTATGCATTTTACAAATTATACTTGACATTAGATTTTCAATTTGATAGAATTTCTTCATTTACCTGGTTGGATTGATAACTTTCAGTGAATTCTCTGGTAAAAGAGAAGATAGGCTCTTTTTGCCGAGTCAGAAGATCCGGGATAGACCCAGGTGTCGTTGAATATGCTCCAAGTACCTTTGTTCTTGCATACTGCTATATAATGCCCGCCGTCTACAGTTCCAGCATGGAAAGACATGGCGTAGAGGCTGTACTTTGCACCTGGACAGAAGTCGCTTGTCCCCATTCTGATGTCCAGTTCCTCAGGGGAAAGCACATCCATGTGGTTCTTCCTGCCTGATGGTGTGAATCTTGACAGATGGATAATCAATATCTCTGGAAGACGTGAAAAACAAGTCCATTTCTTTGCTTCCACCGTTTCCTTACACGTAGAACATCTATAACTAATCCTATCTGGAGTCCTCAGAGTTTCAAGACATTGTTCTAATGTGACAGTGTCATCGCCTTTTGCCAAGGGTGTTGTCAATGTCAACATTGGCTGAAAAGAGAAAGTCTGTGTCGAACATTGTGTACACTCGATTGTATCCTGAGTCTGTCCAAAGAATATATCATTAATTACGCTATCATCGGATTTCAAATGACGTTGCCAATGTGCTTCTGAAAGTTTCTCAGCTGGCTGATCTTCAGGGATTTCTTCAAGATCTTTGGGAGGAGTCTTTACCCGATTTAAATCATTATGTAAGAGTTGAAGTAAAGATATTAAAAATTCATGAGCGTCATGTTGATAATAGTTATTAAACATATTATCCAAAGATCCTAATTTTGCTTTAAAAATCATTGGATTGACAATACCATCCGTTTGTTTGAGAAGTTGATGGTGAAGATTATGAAATTCAGGAATCAATTTACCATCTATCTTTTCGAAGGATTGTAAAAATGTTGCCAAAATTGGTGTTTGCTGTATACATTGTAATATAGAATTCATATAACAGGTGTTTGTTAGATTTTCCAAACCAGCTTTAGGTATTTTAGTTGTCACTTTGTTTGTTATATTCCAATCTTTTGGAATAAATGGGTATTCTTTAACGACAAATTTGCGACCGCCTATAACTTTGTTATTGAAGCGTTTAATAGCAATTATTACTGAATTAGGGTCTTTAAAAGTAACCATTCCAATTCCTAAATTATTAATTTCACTATAATATAACTTTTCATTAATAACTTCTCCGCAATTAGAGAATAAATACTTCATAAAACGGCTTGTTAAACCACAAGGGATATTATCCACACATATTGAAGCGGCCCTTGGACTAGGTTCCATTAAAACGATTTTTGCCATGTATATACTACTAGCGGACGTACCCGGCTTCGCCCGGGTTTTACCCGAGTAAAAGTTTGTCTAACGAATCTCTCGATAAAGTGAACATTTTTTTCCCGGTCCCTTGAAAAATACTCGATAAGTTGAATAAAATCAATATTAATTGGTTCCCTCGGTAATTGGAAGTTAAAGGAATAGTATCTTGCCTTGGAATTGTATCATTATTCTTGTATGGATGTACCCGGCTTCGCCCGGGTTTTACCCGAGTAAAGGTTTGTTTAATGAATCTCTCGATAAAGTGAACATTTTTTCCCGGTCCCTTGAAAAATACTCGATAAGTTGAATAAAATCAATATTAATTGGTTCCCTCGGTAATTGGAAGTTAAAGGAATAGTATCTTGCCTTTGAATTATTAATTATAAATATATATATATATATATATATATATATATATATATTATTCTGAAAATAGAGCAATCCATATTTAAAATATTATATGAAAAAAAAAGATTGAATAAAAGATTTATTTGCCAATATGAGTTTGTGTATACAAAAATGTAATGCCTCGATAAAGGTTGGCGTTCAGCCAACAGAAATATTGGCAAATAAATCTTTTATTCAATACAATATATGCCTTTTTATTATATATATAAATGCGCGCGCCTCTTATTATTTATATAGATTATTTGAATTTCATAACATTTTCTAAATACAAAAGTGTAGAAATTGAAATTGTGTTTTTGTAGAATAATATAAACTGTAAATACACTGCGTGACATTGAAAATGGAACACCAAGAAATAGTGGCCAGAAAGTGATGAAACTCGGCAGACAGAGAGAGACAGGGACGAACAATAAGTGATCTTTATTTCAAAATGATAGTCATAATACAGAGCGAGAACGGCGTCGGCTTAGTAGCAAGTAGGACCACCGCGGACGGCGATGCACGCAGCAACACGTCTAGGTAGAGAGTCAATCAGAGTACGGATGGCGTCCTGAGGGATGGCTCTCCATTCCCTCTCAACCATTTGCCACATTTCGTCTTCTGAACGCGGCTGTGGCAAGGCATGCAAACGGCGTCCAATGATGTCCCAGACGTGCTCGATTGGTGAGAGATCAGGAGAGTACGGTGGCCAGGGAAGCATCTGTACATCTTGCAGAGCTTGTTGGCTAATGCGAGCAGTGTGCGGTCGGGCGTTATCCTGCTGATAAAGGGCATTGGGTACCCCCTGAAGGTAGGGGAGTGTCACCGGTCGCAGCACATCATCAACGTATCGTTGGGCCGTCATAGTGCCCTGAATACGAAATAAAGGTGACCTGGAATCATACGCGATTGCGCCCCAAACCATGATTCCACATTGTCGCACGGTGGGGCGTTCCACAATTGCTGCCGGATTGGACCTTTCTCCACGTCGACGCCACACGCGTACACGGCGACTATCACTGGACAAGCAGAAACGCGACTCATCTGAGAACACGACCCTGTGCCATTCCGTCATCCACGTCGATCTAGCCCGGCACCATTCCAAACGTTGGCGCCTATTCGGTGGGGTCAATGGCAGTCTTCTTAGCGGACGGCATGAGTGCAAGCGATTAGCAACCAATCGACGGGAAATGGTTCTGGTCGAGATGGAATGATCTAGGGTGTCTTGCACATGTTGCAGGATGGCGGTACAAGTGGCTTGTGGGGCCGCCACTGCTTGTCGAAGGATACGCCGATCCACACGTGCTGACGTCACTCTGGTTGCACCGGCATTCCTATAAATTGCCACATTTCCTTGTTCCTACCAACTTCTCCACAGTCGGTGCACCGTGGACGCACCAAGGTGTGTATCAGCTGCGATTTGACGTATGGACCAACCTGCCCTTTTCAGTCCGATCACCATGCCCCTCGTAAAAGCGTCTGTATGCTTGAACTGCATAGTTTACGATGACCTGGCATTCTCTGTTATTACACGTGTCTTTTGACACAAGAACAAAATTTCTACAATGATTTTCCTTGAAGAAATAACGACACGAATACTGTCCTTTCTGCAAGTTCCTTCCCTTATATCTTACTCCATGTGCGCACGAGAGCTGCGCATTTTACATCATTTGCATAACTCGGTTAGGCGCGTCTACCCTGAATTTGCATAATATTCTGGCCACTATTTCTTGGTGTTCCATTTTCAATGTCACGCAGTGTATAATATTTCATGGCTTGCTTGTGGAGTGACTTATAATTATTTTAATTTTGAATCCAAATGACAATAAATTAATAATAATGCAGACCACCCAAAGACTTCCGAGAACCACCACTCAAGTGGATCTCCTTTCCTTTGGCAGTATCTCTCGGCCTTACCACTGGTGGGGGGACACGAGAGACTTACCAGAAGAATAGCGACTGTGGTGTTAGAGAGAGTCACAACAGCAACCGGCATCAAAACTTCTAACACTCTTTTTATTGTTATCTTTAAACTATATTACATAATATTAATAACTCGAATATCAATTAATGGGTATTCACAGTTATTTACACACCAGAGCCAATATAAACATATATTTACAAATATTTGTACCAGGAAACAGTACCATAGCAGTCGGCGATATTCACACTAGTTCCAGAATGGCAAATAGGCGAAAGCGCCATCTACTGACGGAGGTTGTAGGTGTTGTTCAGGCGCATATTGGCGACAGTATATTATGATTATAACCGGTTGATTCATCTAGATTCATTCTTCGGTTTTTATTCCTGTAGAAGGGTTGTTTATACCCGAAATCTTGAAACGTAAAGCATTAAATATAAGATACTCATCCTCTCTCTTGGTTATTTTATTTTCCTGAAATTATGATGATATTATTTTATTAAATATCTTTTGTTGGTTAGAAGTTGGTTTGGAAAAAATATAATAGCTACATCAACAAATATTTTATTTAATTCTTGATGGTTCAGTTGTTGTTGTTGTTGTGTCCAATGAAGAGCCTCAGATGTCTCCATGCATCTCTATCAAAGCAGTCGTTCTCTATCTTGGGTGTGTAAAACTGCTGCTCTGGGTCCATGTCAATTTTCTGCAAGGCTGCGGCCATTGATGGACATGAGAATATGTGTGTAGGTGTTAGTTCCACCCCAGGACAGTTGTTGCATGCCCTATAGGTTTTTGTGCCATCTGGATGTATTGTCATATTTTGTAGTGTTTCAGTATTTTTGGTATATAAGTAGAAATAGGATTCAAAAATAATCATTTACCTGAGGAGATTAACAGCGATTAACGAATATGTTGAGAATTAAATAAATTATTAGAATTGATGTAACTGTATTTTTCCAAACATATCATTTTATTAAAAATAAACAAAACAGCTTCCGAAGGTGAATTTCCTTTTTATTTCATATTCATCTCAAGCGGTATCACCAAACCCTTTCTACAAGAGTACTGTTTATTATTTATATGTATTGCAGAGTATTTTACTTTTCTAACATCTATTTATTATATATTAAACAAATATAGGTCTCGAGGGACTCTCTTTGGAGCTCCCTTTGAATGAGGTGGTGAGAAACAGAGCTGGAGCTTTTACGTGGTTCAAATTTTGTAAGACGGCTGAAGAGAAGAGAAGGCTATATACATAATCAAATTGAGATAAATAATTATATGCAAATAATCTATGTCAGGATTAGAATGACGTAGACCAGTAAAAGGCTTGTTGCTGCTGTTGTATATAGTCACAGTGTAGAAAATACTATACCTACTACATGTGGGTTTCTCTCTGCATTATTAGTTCTCTTCTCTTACTCTGTAAACTGGCGAATCCTGTATAGGACGAGAGGTCCTCAATAAAGGCTTTTGTTGTTGTTGTTGTATATTAAACAAATATTTTTGAATAATCAAAACCTTTCTCCAGTTCCCACTTCCATATCGTTTTTCAAGTGTGAATATTCCTCAGTCCAATATCTATTTTAAGAATTTGATCTCTACTAAGCGTCCACTTTCTTACCTCTTAAGTAACCCAATCTTAAGAACCCGAAACAATATTTCCATCATAACATATCTACCATTATTGATTTTACCCATAGTCTTTTTATTATGACCATCGAGTAGTCAATAATACTTGACAAACAAAGGCACGCCCATTTTTCTAACAGCGTTGAAAGGTTAAAGAACCACTAATATAAGACAACTTATAAGAGACCCTATATATATATATATAAACCATTAATATAAGACAACTTATGAGACCCTATATATATATTAAACCCTATATATATATTATGACCCTATATATATATATAAACCACTAATATAAGACAACTTATAAGACCCTATATATATTAAACCCTATATATATATAAACCACTAATATAAGACAACTTATAAGACCCTATATATATATTAAACCCTATATATATATAAACCACTAATATAAGACAACTTATAAGACCCTATATATATATATTAAATATATATTGCGACCGCCTATGATCTTGTTATAAGAGCGTTCAATTGAAATTTTCACTATAATATAACCTTTCTTTAATAACTTCTCCGCAATTAGAAAATAAATGCTTCAGAAAAAGGCTTGTTAAACCACAAGGGATATTTCCCACACATATTGAAGCGGATCTTTGACCAAGTTCCATTAAAACGGGTTTTTCCATGTATATATTTATATATATATTTTAAAATAAATTAATTAATATTTAATTAAATTGAAAGTTTGTTTTATAAGAGTGAACAGAAGCTATTATATATTGTTACGACGCTTCTCAGCCGTCGATGTTTGCGTGCAAGGTTTCTGAGAAGACAAAGTGGATTCTTTAGGATACAGCTTAGTGCGGTATATTTATTATAAGAGCTTTAAAGAGTATATAAGTGACTATACAGTAGATGGACATGCCTTCAATGCCGCCCCAGGTAGGTTTCTCCTCGTCCTCCACTTGTTAATCCACACAGTCAAGCACTACAACCGTGAACATAGGAATTAAATTCTAAACTGTTCTTTTCTCGCGCGCGCGTGCTCGCGCGGGCGTGCCTTGCCTCCCTTGGCCTTCCCACTTCTTCTCTTCTACTTTTCTGCATCGCTTCACTGCCCCCTTCTCAATCCTTTTCGTCCCGAAAAGGCTGATTTCACCAGAGGCGCTGATCGGCGGCCCTTTGATCTCCCTGACGTCTCTGGCCACATAAGGGTCGTCAGCCTCCCGGAAGCGTAACGGCAGGGTTAACACCAACCCTTTTTTGCAGAACCACTTCTCAACTCGCGCTTTCTTTCCACTCTTAACCAGTGCCGACGCCATTGATTGGTCTCGCTGTCTAGCACAGGGCGGTGGTTCTCCACAAGATGGCGGTCATATTTCACTGCCTACGATGCTTCCATCTGATATTTTGAATTCTCCTTGTGAACACTCTGTAGCCGCAATGTACAAAGGGTTGCGATCGTTTGTATTGCGCTTTCGCCGCCTCCCTCCACGACGGAGCTGTAGATGGCCGATCTTTACAGTGGATTCGTCCACCTGATCCACGCTGTCCATTTCGTGGCCTCCCTTTTCTTCTCTAGGTTTCCCATTCGCTTGCTCTAGAGGCTCTCTTTTTCCTAACCCTTCAAACCTGGGCTCCCTAGTGCCGACCACGCACAGGGCTGTGAATTTCTTAAACCTTCTGGAGGTGTCGGATCCCGTGGCAGTCTCAAGGTCGGTAGAACTCCTCCCAGGCGGTGGCTGCTTGATCTGCACCTTGTCGGGCGAAGGAACGAAGATGAATGGTGCACATTCTTGGCACATCTTTTTAGCTTGCATTGCAGACGACGGCGCTGACACATTGCGCGCGACTTCCGCGTCACAGACATTGTCGTCGGACTTCCACAGAGCGTCCAATGCTCTATCCCGTTCAGTCGGGTTGCCGGCTCCAACTTTGGGGTGCTTCGACCATCTAGCCCCGTCGCACCTCCACGGAGCACCCAGCTCCGTCCCGTCCAGTTGAATCGCCGCCGTAGTCCCTGACAATCTGTCACTGTCGCAGATGTCAGCCACGCTGTCGCACTGCAGCTCGCCAAGATCGTTGCTGTTCTCATGGAGTATTCCAGAAAGAATCCCAGGGGTTGAATTTTCGCTCTGTATATTACCTTGAGGGCATTCTCCTTCCGTCCGCTTGGTTTTATACAAAACACTCGTGCCGCAGCCGTTGTCGGAGGCGATCAGCTCACCCTCCTCCGCTACACAACCAGTCTGAATCATTTCCTGCTGTCGACACTCTTCGGACTTCTGGATCACGGGAGAATCTTCCAGCGTAGATTCCGAAAGTTCACTCGCAACGTCTCCTGACGTGATGATCTTTGTTGTGATGGTCTTGTCGGGATCTTCATCACCTGGGATCGTCTTTTGTCCCCTCAGACATTGAATACGTGGGCTATTGGTTGCTGTGATTGTTTTTGAAAAGCCATCAGGATTTTCTGGCGATAGTACATTGAGTGTGGCAGAACGTTTGACATTCCGAATATGCTCGAGTCGGCTCAATCGAGAATCCCAGTTTTCTCCGAGCACATCTAATTTCTGGCTTATCTGACTGAGCAATTTTGTGAATTTTTCGATTTCGGGGTCGGTTAGTTTTTCCATTTTTCTTTTTAAATTGGCGCAAAATAAAATCTTCAATTAAAATTAACTAAGCTGTATCCCACTTCTGACACCAATTGTTACGACGCTTCTCAGCCGTCGATGTTTGCGTGCAAGGTTTCTGAGAAGACAAAGTGGATTCTTTAGGATACAGCTTAGTGCGGTATATTTATTATAAGAGTAGATAAGTGACTATACAGTAGATGGACTTGCCTTCAATGCCGCCCCAGGTAGGTTTCTCCTCGTCCTCCACTTGTTAATCAACACAGTCAAGCACTACAACCGTAAACATAGGAATTAAATTCTAAACTGTTCTTTTCTCGCGCGCGCGTGCTCGCGCGGGCGTGCCTTGCCTCCCTTGGCCTTCCCACTTCTTCTCTTCTACTTTTCTGCATCGCTTCAATATTTTTAAATTTTTTTCATATATATATATATATTATATTTAAAAAAAGATGAAATTTCTGTTGTTTTGGATCATATTGATGATTATGCTATGGTGGTGCAGTCGTGGCTATAATCTTGAAAAGTATGATAATAATAAAAATGGTTTTTATCAGCAATTGCTTTTATTGTGCTAAAGGAATATATACAAAACATAATTTGGGTAAGTACCGCCTGGCTTAAGGCGTAAGAATAAAAAATGAAAAGATTATTTACATAATTACAAAGTTTTGGGTTGGCCAACGAGGATAGAACAACAACGAGTTTTTATAGGGGAAGCCTGACCTCGGGCGGTCGATTTAACAATATTTGAATCTATGATATATATTTGATAAACATATTTTTATATAACATATATATATATATATATTTTTGAAAATAGAGCAAAACATAGATAAATCTTTAATTAAAATTGCATATTTACCAAATAAAGATTCAAATGTGGAGAAACATTCAATGAAAAAGGAATTGCAAAAGGTGAATGTTTATAATTCATATATGATAAAATGTCTTAAATGTGAAGGTGCACATGCTCTTTCAAGCTGTAATCTATTTTCTAAATTACTTGAGTCAGAGAGAGTGAATTTTGTTAGTTCGGCTAAATTGTGTTTCAGATGTTTAAAGCCAAACCATTTAGCAAAGAATTGTTATTGTAAAAACATTTTTCAAATTTGCAAGAAAAGACACCACACTTTGATTCACCAAGAAACCAAGGTTCAAGAAGTTGATGAAGGGAAATTTGAGTGTGGAAAAGACATCAAAAATACAACTTGTCTTTTAAGTAATGAGAAATGATTTTCAAATGTCATGCTTACAACCGCTAGGATTAAAATCAAGGATAACAATGGTGTGCCTCAGACATGTAGAGCCTTGATAGACTCAGGGTCTCAGGCGAACTTTATATTAGGACAATGTAGAAAAAGACTAGGACTCAAATATTTTACCTTACACTCGCAAATATCGGGAATTTCGGGACATTTTGCGAGTCACTCTTATGGACTTGTGGAGTTTGAATTTACGCCACATTTCAAATCCGATGAACTTTTCAAGGTGAACGCCTTGGTGTTGGATAAGTTGACAAATAATTTGCCAACTCTTACATGTCTAAAGTCAAACTTTGCTTGCAAAACCATGCCTCTGGCTGATCCAGATTATAATATTTCTGCTCCCATCGACATATTAATTGGTGCTGAGCTAGCTATGATCCTGTTCACTGGCGAGTCCGTTATCGGCGATGAAGAACAACCTAACTGCTACTTCTTCTAAATTAGGATGCCTCCTTTCTGGAAGAGTTTCCTCTAAGGGTAGTAGGAAAAGTATTAGGAATACCATTCAGTCACATCATGCATGCCTGGAAACCCAAAATATAGTCGAAATTTTTGGAAATTGGAATCCATTCCTGATGTGACTTCTACATCTAAGGATGAAAATAAAAGTGAAATCCATTTTGTGGAAACACATGGAAGGGATTCCATAGGCAGATATGTTGTACAACTGCCATTTTGGAATGACTGCCAATTAGGAGATTCAAGATCCAATGCGATCAAAAGACTTTGTTCTTTGGAAAGATATTTGATTCCACGACCTGAAGTTTATGACCAATATAGAAGCTTCATTAAAGAATATCTTGAATTGGGACATATGAGCTTAGTACCAAAGGAAGATATCATTAAGGGAAGGTACTATTTGCCTCATCATCCTGTAATAAAGGAAAAAAGTTGCACCACCAAATTGCGAGTAGTATTTGACGCATCAGCAAAGACTGATTCAGGTTTGTCCTTGAATGATGCTTTAATTCCAGGGCCCAAATTTCAACAGGATTTGTTTCATATCATTCTGAGATTCAGAATTTATCCTGTTGCTATAAATGCTGATATCGCCAAGATGTATAAGCAAATTAGAATATCACAAGAAGACTCGGAATTCCAAAGAATTGTATGGCGGAATGATCCTCATGATAAAATAAAGGCCTATAGGCTAGAAACTGTCACTTATGGGACTATTTGTGCACCATTTTTGGCCACTCGTATCATCAAACAGTTGGCTTTGGATGAGCAGAATAAGTTTCCAAAAGATAGCAAAATAGCATTGACAGATTTTTATGTTGATGATCTAGTAACTGGAACTTTTTCAGTAGATGAAGGCAAATATTTGGTGCAAGAACTCTATGGTTTTTACTAAGTGCAGGAGGCTTCGAACTTCTTAAGTGGACCTCCAATGTTCCTGATGTTCTGTCACTTTTACCAAATCATTTAAGATCCACCAACACAAATATTGGGTTTGAGGAATCCAAGGAATATGTCAACGTTTTAGGCCTTCAATGGCAACCAAGAATTGATGGTTTCATATTTAAGGGAATAGCTCTGTCACTGAACTCTATGACAAAACGAGGAATACTATTACAGGTTGCTAAAATATTTGATCCACTGGGTTGAATCTCACCATTTACGACCACTATTAAACTGATTTTGCAAGAACTTTGGAAGACTGGGTTGGAATGGAATGACCCAATTCCAGAGGAACTAAGAAGAAGGCTGACTATGATAAACCAGGATCTTCCATCGCTAGAGCACATTCAGATCCCAAGATGCGTGGTACCAGGCAATTTTATGAAGGTATAATTTCATGGGTTTTGCGATGCATCACAGAAGGCACATGCTGCATCTCTGTATCTAAATGTGATCCTTTCAAACACAAGCGCTAAGAGTCGCACCTATGAAGGTGGTTTCACTTCCAAAGTTAGAATTATGTTCTGCTCTACTTTTGGCAAGATTAGTGAAATCTGTATATGAAAACCTTCCTCTTACCATCAATGAAATATATTTATGGTCTGATTCTACTATAGCCTTATGCTGGATCAATTCCGAGCCGTGCCGATGAAATACATTTGTGGCAAATCGAGTTGCTGAGATACACCGGCTTGTCTCCGGGGTTTGGTGCCATGTTGATGGAAGGCAGAATCCAGCAGACGGTGCATCACTTGGAATATTTCCATCCGACTTAGTAGAACATCCACTATGGTGTAATGGGCCACCATGGCTAATTGAACCTTCCCTTGAAATTAAGAAATTCATTAATAGCTCCAAGGAAGAATTTAAAGATGAAGAAAAAATTCAAGACGTATTTTGGTACAATTGAGTATGAAATTCCATTTATTGTGATAAGCTGCTCATCATTAACCAAACTGAAATGTATCATAGCTTGGTGCTTAAGATTTGTCAACAACAGTCGAATGCCTTCACATTCAAGGAACAGGGAGCCCTTAACATTAAGAGAGTTGAATGATGCCCTGTTGATAGTTGTTAAGTGTGTTCAATCTATTGAATTTTCTAATGAAAAGCATTGCCTGTTAAGCAACAAGCCAATCCCGAATAAGAGTAGAATATACAATCTATGTCACTTTTTGGATTCAAGGGGAATCATTATGTTTGGCGGACCATAAAAAAATGCAAATGTTTATGGTGATTGGATTAATCAAGTTTTACTTCCAAGATTACATCATCTTACCACTCTTATTGTAAACAATGTTCATGTCCATAATCTTCACTCATCAACTCAAGCTACGCTTGCAGCAATAAGAAATATATTCTGGATACCTTCTGGAAGGAATGTTGTACGGAAAATTTAAAAACATGCATGAAATGCGCTAGATTTCGTAAAAAAAAAAAAAGAAGCTCCTTTTCAATTAATGGGAAATCTACCTTTTGCAAGGATTGACAGATCAAGGCCGTTTTTTTGTAACTGGAATAGATTTTGCAGGACCTTTTCTGATTAAACGGAATATGGGACGTACAACTTCAACCATGAATGCTTACGTTGCCTTGTTCATATGTTTCAGCACTCGGGCCATTCATCTAGAATTAATCAGTAGTCTGACCACAGATGCTCTCATATCCACAATAAGAAGGTTCATTGCTCGAAGAGGTAAACCAGCAACAATTCATAGTGACAACGGCACTAATTTTGTTGGTGCGCATAAGGTTATTGGGAAACCATGTCACAATGCCAGTAAAGTTCTTACGAATTCAGAGGGAATTCAGTGGAAATTTATTCCACCATCAGCTCCACATTTTGGTGGACTTTGGGAAGCCGGAGTTAAGTCCATGAAATATCATCTTAGAAGAACAATGGGCAGTGCTTTGCTAAATTTTGAAGAACTAACAACATTGTTAGCACAAATTGAAGCTTGCCTGAATTCGCGACCTCTTTGTCCTCTTTCTGAGGACCCTGAATATCTACAGGAATTAACTCCTGGTCACTTCTTAATAGGTGGCTCTTTAACAGCGCTTCCCGATGGTCCCAAGAATATGCGTCACAACTTCAACAAAGATCCAAATGGTGTAAGCCCCAACCCAACATTAAGGAAGGATCCCTGGTGTTGATAAAGAATGAACAACAACCTCCACTAGCATGGAAGATTGGAAGAATTTCAAAGGTGTTTCCAGGAGATGACGCAAGAATCAGAGTGGTAGAAGTCAAGACTGCTAATGGGACTTACAGAAGACCTATTGTAAAATATGTTTGTTACCTATATAATGTTTTTTGATGGTCCCCCATCAAGTTGGTGGCGGGAGAATGTTTAATTTAGTTAGAATATACATGTTTATATAAAGGTTTAATATAATTTTTCTATGATTGTGTAAATATTCATTGAATTTATCATCATCACCTTTTTTTTTTGTTTACAAAAATGTTATATCTATCTTCTATCTATATATATATATAAATGAATGTTTGCATGTTTGTTGGTTTGTATGTCCGGTATACAAATTCGCAGTAGTTCACTAATTCAAACCAAAATTCCCATACATAGGTAAAAAATAAGGGGGATGACGATAGGCTATTTTAAAAAATATATAAATCAATTATTAAAACTATATATTCAAATTATTCTACTTAGCTCACGACCAGCGCCCTCTAGAACGCTCAAGCGACCTGCCGGCGGCGCGCGCCCGTTGGCTGCCAGCGAGCACGTGACTTCCCTGTGCGCGCGCATGGCGGCGGTCGCGTGGAACAGCCCTCGCCGCCTGCCATGCGCGCGCACAGGGAAGTCACGTGCTCGCCGGCAGCCAACGGGCGCGCGCCGCCGGCAGGTCGCCTGAGCGTTCTAGACGAGAAGCTTTTTCTTAATTACAATGCAAGCCTTAACTATATTTACAGGTTTTATAATTTATAACTATTTCACATATTTACATATATTTTTTCATTTTTTGCTATAACTGATCTAATTCGCCGTTTAAAATAACGGCTCTTGCTATATTTGCTATGTTTTATTTTCCTATGTTTTATGTGTTTGAATAATACATTTAATCGTGTAAACCCGGGCGTAGCCCGGGTCATTCGTCTAGTGAAAAATAAACTAATGTAATTGAACGAAATGGTTGCCCTCATGTTTACTGATCCAATGTTTTAATAATCTAAGGTTTATGTTGTAAGAAAATTTTACATTGAGAAGAATTATATTTTGTATTTACAAAATTCATATAAAATAATGAAAGGCGCGCACAATTATATATATAATAAAAAAGAATAAATTGTATTGAATGAAAGATTTATCTGCCAATATTTCGGTTGGCTGAACGCCAACCTTTATCAAGGCATTACATTTTTGTATACACAAACTCATATTGGTAAATAAATCTTTTATTAAATCCAATATATTCCTTTTTATTATTGAATGATTTAAATATGGTTGCTCTATTTTCAGAATACTATATATAACTAAAAATATATTTTTGAAAAAATTTAATTTAAAAAATAAATTTTGATTAATCTGTTATTATCATTATTTTATTTTATATTCATAAAATTTTTGTTCACTCTTCTAAAACACAATTACAATTTAATTAAATATTAATTTATTTATTTAAAAAATATATATGAATATGTACATGGAAAAAACCGTTTTAATGGAACCTAGTCAAAGATCCTATTCAATATGTGTGGGTAATATTCCATGTGGTTTAACAAGCCTTTTTCTGAAGCATTTATTTTCTAATTGTGGAGAAGTTATTAATGAAAAGTTATATTATAGAAAAAATATTAATTTTGGAATTGGAATGGTTACTTTTAAAGACCCTAATTCAGTAAATATTGCTATTAAACGCTTCAATAACGAGGTTATAGGCGGTCGCAAATTTGTTGTTAAAGAATACCCATTGATTCCAAAAGATTGGAATATAACAAACAAAGTGACAACAAAAATACCTAGGGCTGGTTTGGAAAATCTAATAAACACCTGTTATATGAATTCTATATTACAATGTATACAGCAAACACCAATTTTGGCAACATTTTTACAATCCTTCGAAAAGATAGATGGTAAATTGATTCCTGAATTTCATAATCTTCACCATCAACTTCTCAAACAAACGGATGGTATTGTCAATCCAATGATTTTTAAAGCAAAATTAGGATCTTTGGATAATATGTTTAATAACTATTATCAACATGACGCTCATGAATTTCTAATATCTTTACTTCAACTCTTACATAATGATTTGAATCGGGTAGAGACTTCTTCAAAAGATCTTGAAGAAATCCCTGAAGATCAGCCAGCTGAGAAACTTTCAGAAGCACATTGGCAACGTCATTTGAAATCCGATGATAGCGTAATTAATGATATATTCTTTGGACAAACTCAGGATACAATCGAGTGTACACAATGTTTGACACAGACTTTCTCTTTTCAACCAATGTTGACATTGACCACACCCTTGGCTGTCACGTTAGAACAATGTCTTGAAACTCTGATGTCTCCAGAAAGGATTAGTTATAGATGTTCTAAGTGTAAGGAAACTGTGGAAGCAAAGAAATGGACTTGTTTTTCACGTCTTCCAGAGATCTTGATTATCCATCTCTCAAGATTCACACCATCAGGCCGTAAGGACAACATGGCTGTGCTATCCCCTGAGGAACTGGACATCAGAATGGGGACAAGCGGCTTCTGTCCAGGTGCAAAGTACAGCCTCTACGCCGTGTCTATTCATGCTGGAAATGTAGACGGCGGGCATTATATAGCAGTATGCAAGAACAAAGGTACTTGGACCATATTCAACGACAGCGGGGTCTATCCAGGATCTTCTGATTTGGCAAAAAGTGCCTATCTTCTCTTTTACCAGAGGATTCACTGAAAGTTATCAATCCAACCAGGTAAATGAAGAAATTTAATCAAATTGAAAATCTAATGTCAAGTATAATTTGTAAAATGCATAATGTATATAATTATAAAATGCTCTGAATTTATAATAAAATATATTCTTAATCTTATATATAATTCTTTAAATATTACTCTCTCAAATATTTATCAAACCCTCATGAATGACTAATTTTATGTCAATTTGAAAACATAAGGTTATGGACATTATTATTTCAAATCATGAGGAGAGATCAAGTTCTTCATTGTTTTAAGAAGTATTTTATGAGAGACCCAATATAAAGAAACCTAGAATGCTGCCCTTTTAGTTTTATTTATTTTTTTCTATATTTATTATAGGAACGAGTGGTCAAAACCCTCCATTCCCCACAGCCATGAACCGGGATCAAATCCCGCATTGGACACTTAGTTTTAATATTTGAATAACCTTCACATAATATTCATTATATAAAAAGACATATATTGTATCAAAATATCGTTTATATTACCAATATTTCAGTTGGCTGAACGCCAACCTTTATATCAAGGTATTATAACATATTAATCTATTTTCAAAATATATTATTCATTGCTGTAAATATGATAAGCTAGGTTTCTCTTTTTGAGCGGTACCTGATTAAGTGATTTTGGAACCAGGATATTTATTGTATAAATAGATATAGTATTTTTTATTATGAAAAAGCAAACTTTCCAAAGGAAAATCGCTCTTTTGCTTATTTCTATATAGCTACTAGCAATTTTACTCAATATAAAGATAGCCTTTCATTAAGCACTGCCTAAATATATTACTATACCTGGTCGCTCCTGGAGGTGGTCTCTCTTCAGAGACTGTTGCACCTGTCATTTCACGTGGCATTACTTAATAGAATCTCGATGAGAGACCAACTCAAGAAGACTCTTTTGTTGTTTAAAACACCTTGATAAAGGTTGGCGTTCAGCCAACTGAAATATTGGTAAAATAAATGATATTTTGATCCAATATATGCCTTTTTAATAATATATATATATATATATATAGACTCACTGATCAAGATAGACGTACAAACTTAGCGAAATAAGGGGATCGGTGGAAGGGTGGTCTAAGCCTTTGGTTTTCGACCGCTAGGACCCGGGATCGTATCCCGCATTGGACACCTTTTTCTAATAAAATAAATGCTCCAATCGCTCACGATTCTTAGAAAGGTTCAACCTCACCAGAGAGTACGAGTAACCAAACGGGGCTCATTTGTATGTGCAAAGTCGAACTGCTTTTCACATGTGGTGCACTTAAAGTAAAAGTAGTCGCCTTCTTCTACCCACCATGATTAACATGGGCAGTACCACTTGTAGTAGGAATAATAAAAATAAATCTGATTTTTGATCCAAAACATGCTGTTTAATTAATATATAGAAAGAGATATTTATAACCCAGGTTCCTGGAGCGCAGAGAGCGCCAACTACCCGATATATAGCTTATATTTTCCTTTAATAAATATCTTATTCAGTCTATATTTCTAGGTATCGAGATTTATATATATTTTAAATTTTATTATTTTTTAAAATTTCAATTTAAAGCGTTATGTCTCTCTAGGGACACTTGCGCTCTCATACATGTATGCCTTTACATTTGTCTATACATATATATACAATAATTTTAGGCCGTGAATAGAATAGTCAAAGATATTAACAATGAGAAAGAAAGAAAAAAACGAGAAAGATGAAAAGAACTGTGAACATATATATTTTAAAAGTACAAATATTTTCTCACAATGAGTATCTTTTTATTGAAAAAACGCTAGCTTTCAAGTGTTAATCGCTTTTCAACGGGCTTACTATAATATCGACTTTATCCCACCAGAAATATTTACAAAAACAAACTCGCGCAGCGTGGATATTTATAACTGAAATTTTTAAATTGGTTTGTATATAATTTAACAATTTCTATATCCATAAAATAGTTGATTTACAAACCAATTTAAAATTTTCAGTTATAAATATCCACGCTGCGCGCGTTTGTTTTTGTAAATATTTCTGGTGGGATAAAGTCGATATTTTAGTGAGCCCGTTGAAGAGCGATTAACACTTGAAAGCTATCGTTTTTTCAAAAAAAAAAAAAGATACTCATTGCGAGAAAATATTTGTAATTTTAAAACTTTTTTCACAATTTTATCTTGAATAGAGAACATATATACAATAATTTTAGGCCGTGAATAGAATAGTCATATGATATTAACAATGAGAATGAGAGAAAAAATTAGAGGAGAAAAAAAAGAACTGTGGGGGGGGGGGGGGAGGAGGGGGTCACCACTGATGAACCGACCCTCCTGATGTGGATGAACTTATAAAAATAATTATATATGAGTGATTGAATATTAGATAATAATTGAATATTAATTAATTTATTTTTCTATTGTTTTTTGACCAAGAAAAGGTAAATTCATTCTGTCAAGAGATATGTAAATTTTGTTCGTTCAATTCTAATTTTAATTTTAGTTTTGCTTGGCTTGCATGTAAATATTCTTAAGGAAGAGAAATAAACTTTTTTTTCTTTTATAAGTGCAGACATCTTTTGTTTGATATAAATTTCTAGAAAATTATTTAAATAGCAAAATAACAATGGCGACGAGACTTTCGTTCGAACCTTATGTAATGAAAGAAGAACCTTTTGAAAATTATATTCAACGATTCAAACAGTACATTTTTGTGAATGAAATTGAAGGTAAGAAGATTGTTCCTTTTTTTATTATGTCTATTGGACCAAATACTTATGGTATTCTGAAAGAATTGATCTCACCTAGAGATGTTTGTGCATTAGAATTCGAAGAAATTGTTAGTGTTTTACTTACTCATTTTACACCTAAGCTAAATATCATTTTTGAAAGATATGAGTTCAGCCAATTGATTCAGGAACATGGCGAAAAAATAGAAGAATATGTCCTTAAATTAAAAAAACAAGCTAATAAATGTAATTTTGGCTTAAATATTGAAGAACACCTAAGGGATAAATTCATTGCAGGAGTTTCTAATCAAGTTATTTTGAAAAGATTACTGCAAGAGCCTGAGCTCACTTTTAATATGGCAGTAAATATTGCTACCACAATAGAATCGGTAGATTGTAATGTGTTGAAAAAAAAGTCTATGCAGAATCCCGCCGATGTATTTGGAACCATTTGACATTCTATCCAATTAGAATGCGCATCCACCAATATCAAAAAAGTTTTTCCCGCAAAATAGAAATAGTCAAGATGAATTCTCTTCCAAACTTTGTTTGGTGGAGTCCACTCGGTAAATTCCTGTTTTGGCAGCTTTGATGTGTTTTCCATACAAGTGCTACAGCTTTTAGACAGTTTCTCAATTTGCTCATCCATTCCCGGCCAATAGACAGAACTTCTGGCCAGAGTTTTCATTTTATTTACTCCAATATGATTTTCAAAACATATTCTCTTAAGGAATCGGGGATGATCATTCTATTTCCGAAAAATAGGCAATTTCTTACTATTGTTATCTCGTTTTTAATTCTATTATAAGGTTTTATATCTACCTCTGAGTCAACATCATACTTATCGTACTTGACTAATTTGAATAGTTTTCTAAGAGTTGGATCTTCTTGGGTTTTGTACGATACCAAGACGTAATCTAATATCGAATTTTCTAATAATAATATTTCTCCTATTTCCTCTTCCTTCTCCCCTTTCTCAGGATTTGGAAATCTTGAAAGAAAATCCGCAAGAGGTATTTCAGTTCCCTTAGTATATTTAATTTCAAAATTAAAATTTGATATTGAGAGTGACCATCTATGTAATCTATTTGCCACTAAGGCTGGTAATTTTTTTTATCGCCAAAAATGGCTAGTAATGGTTTGTGATCTGTATTAATAATAAATTTTCTTCCGTAAAGGAATTGTTTTAGCCTGTTTAAGGTAAAGAATATTGATAACCCTTCTTTTTCTATCTGGGAATATTTCTTTTCTGCGTCATTTAGTGTTCTTGAAACAAAAGTAATTGGTTTCTCAATGCCGTTTACAATATGGGAAATATATCCTCCAATACCATAATTTGATGCATCACAAGTAACATAAAGAGGTAAATCTTGCGAATAATGCGTCAAACAAGTTTTTGTACTAATCAAATTTTTACATTTTTCGAAAGCCTGATCATGTTCTTTTTTCCAATTCCAATTATAACTTTTTTTCAATAGAGAGAATAAAGGATTTGCATGTATGGATAAATTTTTAACGAATTTACTGTAGAATGACAACATGCCCAAGAAAGATTTCAATTCTGAAATGTTACTCGGTTTAGGACATTTTTTTATACTGTCCAATTTATCCTCAAGGGGATAGATTCCATTTTTATTTATTCTATGTCCCAAATAATTGATTTCATCAACAAAAAACAAAGATTTTTCATTATTAATTGAAAAATTAAAATCAGATAATTTATTCATGACTGTCTCAATATCTGAAATATGCTCATTTACATCAGACGATGCTATAAGAATATCGTCTAAATATATTATTACATTTTTAAGACCGGAAAAAATATTGTCCATAGTTCTTTGGAAAATAGTCGCTCCGGACTTGATACCGAAGGGCAGCCTTTTATATTTAAAAAGGCCTTTATGGGTAGAAATAACTGTCAATTTTTGAGATTCCTCGTCTAGAAGTATCTGATGATATGCTGATTCTGCATAGACTTTTTGAGAGAATGTTTAGCGAGATATGGTATCCCGGAGGTGGCGGTAATGGATAATGGGCCCCCGTTTAGAAGTTATGAAATAAAGACATTTTTCGAAAGAAATGGCATACATGCGATGTTTAGCCCCGCTTACCATCCGGAGAGCAACGGACTAGCGGAAGTGTCTGTAAGAGAGATAAAAAAAGCTATGAAAAGAATTATTTCGGAGGAAAGAGAATTACCCCTTGAGTTTGCTCTGATTAAGGCTTTATATGCATATAGATTGAGTCCTTTGACTAGAACGGAAAAATCCCCTGCTGGAATATTTTTAAATCGCGAGATTAGAACGAAGATTTCCATGTTGAGCAAGAAATCAGTAAGAGTGGGGAGATTGAAAAATAAAAAACAGAACAATAGCTACAAAATAAATGATAGAGTAAGATACAGATGGATGGAAAGAGGAAAACCGAAATGGATGTTTGGGATTGTAAAGAGAATAGTGGGAAGCAACAGCTGTATGATAGAAACTGATGGAATAGAAAGGAAAGTACACACTAACTATATGAGGAGAAGTATGGAGAAAAAGGATGTTTCGTCATCAGAAGAAGGAATAAGCTACCCAAGGCCTCAGACGTCAAGTCCCCTGACTCCTGCTACAATAGTAGCAGAATCTACACCTGGACCACCGACTGAATCTACACCTTCCCGGAGATATCCACTACGAGAGAGGAGACCACCGGATAGATATGTACCTTAATGAGTATTGCTATCTTAAAAAAGGGGGAGTTGATGTGGATGAACTTATAAAAATAATTAAATATGAGTGATTGAATATTAGATAATAATTGAATATTAATTAATTTATTTTTCTATTGTTTTTTGACCAAAAAAAGGTAAATTCATTCTGTCAAGAGATATGTAAATTTTGTTCGTTCAATTTTATTTTAATTTTAGTTTTGCTTGGCTTGCATGTAAATATTCTTAAGGAAGAGAAATAAACTTTTTTTTCTTTTATAAGTGCAGACATCTTTTGTTTGATATAAATTTCTAGAAAATTATTTAAATAGCAAAATAACACCTCCCAATGTATTTTTTTCATCGCAATAAGGGCAGTGGAGGTCTGGTTTATTTGTGAGAAGAAACATTCGCGTTTTGATGTTTTCATTTGTATTGTATAGATGGCGCGCTGTTGCTACAAATATAATTCTTGGTTCAAGAAGACCATTTGTTAAAGAAGGTTTATGCCATTATAATCGTTACCAAATTTTCCACATAACACATCGAATATCGAGATAAAGTTTTTGGATACTATTTTTTAGAAATCACTCGTTCTTTCAATTTTATTTTCAAAAATCAAATAAATAGTATTTTCGATTCCTGAATAATTTATCTTCCACTATATATTTAATTTCATAAACGCTTACTATTGTGATAAGTTATAGGGCTGTTTTTGTAAGATATTCGTTTTAATTTCATCTTCTAAATTTCGAAAAAAAAAAGACCTTTTAAATTGATCATTAATACTAAGCAGTTTTATTTTTCATTTAAAAAATAACTTCATTCATATTATTAACAAAATTTTCCTGAAATATAAACCAGCATCAAAAAATAGAATATATAATGAAATAATTCTTTATAATATCATACAAGGTAAGTTGCATGAACTAAAAATTATTGAGACGTTTCTAACTCGGCCTTTGCCGGTCCCAAGCCCGGATGAAAAAGGAGGAGGGGAGCAGTAACAAGCTCGCTAAAAAACCTGGGCTCAGCTGGCCCGGCTGATAGTACCCTGTAAGAGCTCCTGATTCAGGGATA
>CP092873.1:16494834-16544274 GCA_030710605.1 Cordylochernes scorpioides | reverse complement strand
CGGTTCATGGCTGTCGGGAATCGAGGGTTTTGACCACTCGTTCCTATATTAAATATAGAAAAAATAAATAAAACTAAAATGGCAGCATTCTAGGTTTCTTTATATTGAGTCTCTCATAAAATACTTCTTAAAACAATGAAGAACTTGATCTCTCCTCATGATTTGAAATAATAATGTCCATAACATTATGTTACCAAATTGACATAAAATTAGTCATTCATGAGGGTTTGATAAATATTTGAGAGAGTAATATTTAAAAAATTATATATAAGAAAAGAATATATTTTATTATAAATTCAGAGCATTTTATAATTATATACATTATGCATTTTACAAATTATATTTGACATTAGATTTTCAATTTGATTAAATTTCTTCATTTACCTGGTTGGATTGATAACTTTCAGTGAATCCTCTGGTAAAAGAGAAGATAGGCTCTTTTTGCCGAGTCAGAAGATTCGGGATAGACCCAGGTGTCGTTGAATATGGTCCAAGTACCTTTGTTCTTGCATACTGCTATATAATGCCCGCCGTCTACAGTTCCAGCATGGAAAGACATGACGTAGAGGCTGTACTTTGCACCTGGACAGAAGTCGCTTGTCCCCATTCTGATGTCCAGTTCCTCAGGGGATAGCACATCACTGTGGTCCTTCCTGCCTGATGGTGTGAATCTTGACAGATGGATAATCAAGATCTCTGGAAGACGTGAAAAACAAGTCCATTTCTTTGCTTCCACCGTTTCCTTACACTTAGAACATCTATAACTAATCCTTTCTGGAGTCGTCAGAGTTTCAAGACATTGTTCTAACGTGACAGTGTCATCGCCTTTTGCCAAGGGTGTTGTCAATGTCAACATTGGCTGAAAAGAGAAAGTCTGTGTCGAACATTGTGTACACTCGATTGTATCCTGAGTCTGTCCAAAGAATATATCATTAATTACGCTATCATCGGATTTCAAATGACGTTGCCAATGTGCTTCTGAAAGTTTCTCAGCTGGCTGATCTTCAGGGATTTCTTAAAGATCTTTGGGAGGAGTCTTTACCCGATTCAAATCATTATGTAAGAGTTGAAGTAAAGATATTAGAAATTCATGAGCGTCATGTTGATAATAGTTATTAAACATATTATCCAAAGATCCTAATTTTGCTTTAAAAATCATTGGATTGACAATACCATCCGTTTGTTTGAGAAGTTGATGGTGAAGATTATGAAATTCAGGAATCAATTTACCATCTATCTTTTCGAAGGATTGTAAAAATGTTGCCAAAATTGGTGTTTGCTGTATACATTGTAATATAGAATTCATATAACAGGTGTTTGTTAGATTTTCCAAACCAGCTTTAGGTATTTTAGTTGTCACTTCGTTTGTTATATTCCAATCTTTTGGAATAAATGGGTATTCTTTAACGACAAATTTAGACCGCCTATAACTTTGTTATTGAAGCGTTTAATAGCAATTATTACTGAATTAAGATCTTTAAAAGTAACCATTCCAATTCCTAAATTATTAATTTCACTATAATATAACTTTTCATTAATAACTTCTCCGCAATTAGAAAATAAATGCTTCAGAAAACGGCTTGTTAAACCACAAGGGATATTACCCACACATATTGAAGCGGCCCTTGGACTAGGTTCCATTGAAACGATTTTTGCCATGTATATACTATATATATTTTTAAAATAAATATATTGATATTTTATTAAATCAAAAGTGTGTTTTAGAAGGGTTAACAAAATTTATTGTGAATTAAAAATAAAATAATGATAAGAACAGATTAATCAAAAATTATTTTAAAAAATAAAATATTAAAAAATATATATTTTCTCAATTATAAATATATATTATTCTGAAAATAGAGCAATCCATATTTAAATATTGGCAAATAAATCTTTTATTCAATACAATACAGTGGACCCTCGGTTTACGAGCACCTTGGAGTACGAGCTTTTCGCAGTACGAGCAAAATTTTTTGAAATATTTTACCTCGGATTACGAGTGAAATTTCGCATTACGAGCAACTCGTGATGGTTGCCCGTAATCGTGATGGATGAAAATTCACTGGGATCCCTCCCTTCAAATCAGATTCGGGAAATATGTAAAATGTGGGAAACTGTGCAATTGTTCGTAGCAAGAAGAATTGCCCGAGTTTCAATTATTAAAAATAAGAAATTAGTTTCGCACTACGAGCGTTTTGGAGTACGAGCATGGCTCTGGAACGGATTATGCTCGCAAACCGAGGGTCCACTGTATATGCCTTTTTATTATATATATAAATGCGCGCGCGCATCTTATTATTTATACAGAATTTTTGAATTTCATAACATTTTTTAAATACAAAAGTGTATAAATTGAAATTGTGTTTTTGTAGAATAATATAAACTGTAAATATATTAATTCATGGCTTGCTTGTGGAGTGACATCTAATTATTTTAATTTTGAATCCAAATGACAATAAATTAATAATAATGCAGACCACCCAAAGACTTCCAAGAACCACCACTCAAGTGGATCTCCTTTCCTTTGGTAGTATCTCTCGGCCTTACCACTGGTGGGGGGACACGAGAGACTTACCAGAAGAATAGCGACTGTGGTCTTAGAGAGAGTCACAACAGCAACCAGCATCAAAACTTCTAACACTCTTTTTATTGTTATCTTTAAACTATATTTCATAATATTAATAACTCGAACATATCAATTAACGGGTATTCACAGTTATTTACACACCAGAGCCAATATAAACATCTATTTACAAATATTTGTACCAGGAAACAGTACCACAGCAGTCGGCGATATTCACACTAGTTCCAGAATGGCAAATAGGCGAAAGCGCCATCTAATGACGGAGGTTGTAGGTGTTGTTCAGGCGCATATTGGCGACAGTATATTATGATTATAACCGGTTGATTAATCTAGATTCATTCTTCGGTTTTTATTCCTGTAGAATGGTTGTTTATACCCGAAATCTTGAAACGTAAAGCATTAAATATAAGATACTCATCCTTGGTTATTTTATTTTCCTGAAATTAAGATGATATTATTTTATTAAATATCTTTTGTTGGTTGGAAGTTGGTTTGTAAAAAATATAATAGCTACATAAACCCTTTATTTTATTTAATTCTTGATGGTTCAGTTGTTGTTGTGTCCAATGTAGAGCCTCAGATGTCTCCATGCATCTCTATCACAGCAGTCGTTCTCTATCTTGGGTGTGTAAAACTGCTGCTCTGGGTCCATGTCAATTTTCTGCAAGGCTGCGGCCATTGCTGGACATGAGAAGATGTGTGTAGGTGTTAGTTCTACACCAGGCGAGTTGTTGCATGTCCTATAGGTTCTTGTGCCATCTGGATGTATTGTCATATTTTGTAGTGTTTCAGTATTTTTGGTATATAAGTAGAAATAGGATTCAAAAATAATCATTTACCTGAGGAGATTAACAGCGATTAACGAATATGTTGAGAATTAAATAAATTATTAGTTGATGTAACTGTATTTTTCCAAACATATTATTTTTATAAAAATAAACAAAACAGCTTCCGATAGTGAATTTCTTGTTTTATTTCATATTCATCTCAAACTTAGGGGCATCACAAAACCCTTTCTACAAGAGTACTGTTTATTATTTACTAGCCGAATGACCCGGGCAATGCCCGTGTTTTACCCGACTGTAGATGTTACAACGGTGATCCTTAGGTCGCTGGTTCAAATCCGGCTCGAGGGAGTCGGCGAGCACGTGACCTCCCTGTGCGCGCGCATCCGTGACAGAGGCGGCCAGCCGATGAGGAATGAGGAAAGACGGTCGTACTATATTAATATTAATAATAATAATAATTATCATTAGATAATGATAATGATCATGATGATGATGCGCGCGCATCCGTGACAGATGCGGCCGGCCGATGAGGAATGAGGAAAGACGGTCGTGACTATATATATTAATATGTATTGCAGAGTATTTTACTTTTCCAACATCTATTTATTATATATTAAACAAATATTTTTAAATAATCAAAACCTTTCTCCAGTTCCCACTTCCATATCGTTTTTCAAGTGTGAATATTCCTCAGTCGAATATCTATTTTAAGAATTTGATCTCTACTAAGCGTCCACTTTCTTACCTCATAAGTAACCCAATCTTAAGAACCCGAAACAATTATTCCATCATAACATATCTACCATTATTGATTTTACCCATAGTATTTTTATTATGACCACCGAGTAAATCAATAATACTTGACGAACAAAGGCACGCCCATTTTGCTAACAGCGTTGAAAGGTTAAAGAACCACTAATATAAGACAACTTATAAGACCCTATATATATATATTAAACCCTATATATATATATTAAGACCCTATATATATATAAACCACTAATATAAGACAACTTATAAGACCCTATATATATATTAAGACCCTATATATATATATAAACCACTAATATAAGACAACTTATAAGACCCTATATATATTTTAAACCCTATATATATATTAAGACCCTATATATATATATATAAACCACTAATATAAGACAACTTATAAGACCCTATATATATTAAACCCTATATATATATTAAGACCCTATATATATATAAACCACTAATATAAGACAACTTATAAGACCCTATATATATATATTAAACCCTATATATATGTGATATCTTGGGACCTCTGGGACCAGTGTTACCTGATGCTAGACGAACCTCGATGTCAACTCTACCGTGCAGTCGTGGTGGAAGGCGACACAGCTGGGCCAAAGGTGAAATAAGCAAACAGAGATTCCACTAAGAAGCGTCTGAACGTCAAGAAGGAATGGGACGAGGAGAATTTTCTGGCAGGAAAGGGTTTACCTTTGATCGGAGCGAACGGTGCACTGGAACTGGAACGACGACTAACTAAGGACTGACTAACTGAGGATCGGGACCTCCTTTTTATAGCTGAGCGAGTCCGAACAGGTCGCTGCCCTTTTCTGACGTAAACAGGGGGGGGGGGGGGGGGGAAGTTTTATTATCCAGGAGGGCCACGACCTCGTAAAGGTTGGACCGGGTTTTGCTAGGCCTTCTTCTATTCTCACCTAAGCCTGATTAGTTTTAACCTTAATTTTCTTCGGTTAGTCTCCATTCCTTCTATCTGTACAGTTGCTATACTTTATTAGATTCTTACGCGGTACAGATTGATGTTAGTTGAGGCTTTCTATTTGCAGTAAATAAGAAGTTATATACAGTCACGTGGTGGAACATGTGGTAGTAGATATCTGGACTATTTACAACAATTCCATGGTCTTAAATCATCACATATATATATAAACCACTAATATAAGACAACTTATAAGACCCTATATATATATATATTAAAAATATATTGCGACCGCCTATGATCTTGTTATTGGAGCGTTCAATAGAAATTTTCACTATAATATAATCTTTCTTTAATAACTTCTCCGTAATTAGAAAATAAATGCTTCAGAAAAAGTCTTGTTAAACCACAAGGGATATTTCCCAAAACATATTGAAGCGGATATTTGACCAAGTTCCATTAAAACGGGTTTTTCCATGTATATATTTATATATATTTTTAAATAAATTAATTAATATTTAATTAAATTGAAAGTTTGTTTTATAAGATGTGAACAGAAGTTATTATATATTTTTAATTTTTTTTTCATATATATATATATATATATATTATATTAAAAAAAAAGATGAGATTTCTGTTGTTTTGGATCATATTGATGATTATGCTAGTGTCACATTCTGCATAGTTATTTTGTAGAAATATGTAACATACAGAGTTCAAACAACGACTACTCACCCGGGCAGGCACGGTCACGCGCCGCCGCGTCACGTGCGGGGATAAACATTCTATGTTCTCAGCTTAGCTGCTCTTGTTTTTTTAGTTTAGTTCGCTGTTAATATTATTCTTGTTTATATATTATATATTATTCTATAATAACTTTTTCATTATTAATAAAATATAGTTGCTTGTTTTATGAGAACGCGGTCTGGTTTATTTTATGAGATGGCGAACGCTGATCAGCAACCTTTAGAAGCACCTACGGTCGAGGCGGGTGTAACAACTGGTGGAGATGCCGGTTTTGACCCTATACCCTTTAATCCAAGCTTGAAGATCAGGAAGTATGCTGGAGACGAAGACCCACGCCAATGGATCACTTCTCTGGAAGAAGTTGGATTTCTTTACCGCTGGGCGGATTACATCATCACCCGCTACGCCGCCATGAACCTAGTCGGACCTGCTAAAACTTGGTATGAATTCCACAAGGTCAATCTTGCCACCTGGGAAATTTTCAAGACTAGCCTCATCCAGGACTTCGCGTCGCTGGAGAACAAGGACGAGATGATGCTCAAACTGAACAGAATGCAGGGGTGGAATGAACTCGCGATGCGATTTGCTGAAGATATATTGCTTCAATGCAGCAAAGTCCAGCCCAATATGGAAGAGATGGAAAAAATACAATTTGTAATCGGAGGTCTAAAGAAGGAGTACGCGCTGGCGCTATATCTCAACCCCCCTAAAACCATCGACGAACTTCTGGAGGCATGCAAGAGAATCGATGGGTTCGAGAAGGAATACCTGGAACGAAAGGAGAAGAATAAAATTCTTATGAATCGGATTTCTCAAAAAGAAACTAATCATGCCAGATGAAACAGGCAACCAAGAGAGTTTCAATCATATAAAACTGAAAATTATTCGAGGCCTATGATGGGAGCACCAAGCCAAACCCAAACTTACTTCCCCCCACAGGAGACTCGTACATTTCCCCGATCCACTCAAAAGGATACATATAGACGAACTCCTTCTGGCAACACTTATGATAGAAAACCTCGGAATGATAGAGGTAGAACCGAGGACGGACGACCTATCTGCTTTAGATGTAATAGACCGGGTCATGTAGCAAAGTATTGCAGAATAAAATACGTTCGCATGGTTGAGGAAGTTCCCCCTAGCCTAGACAGCCTGTCTGATGACAAAAAACCGCTGAACACCCGGAACCTGAGCCCAGAAGTATACGCCGATGTGTGTGAGAGACCAAACATTCCAACTCGCAACAGATTCGAGGTGTTGGAGGATTTAAACTAGAAAGCGCGCCTGTTCCAGTCAACCAGGGCGTGTCGAAAATAGGCGCGATCACAGAGATGAATTCAAAGAGACGAATAAATGTGAATGTTGATAAAATTGGAATATTGGAAGCCTTGGTTGACACAGGCGCGGATCTCTCGATTGTAGATTTAAGAACTGCTCTCGAAACTGGCGTTCATATTGAAACCTATAATGGAAATTGTATTGGTCCAGATGGTAAAAGGCTTAATATATTGGGAAGCATTTCAATGGATATAAAAATTGACGAAAAGTCATTGAATCATAGATTTATAGTCCTGGAATCCAATATGAAATCATTAATAATTGGAAGAGATCTTCTCAGGCGTTTAAATGCGAAAATAAATTACAAACAGGATATTTTGGAATATGACATTGTGACCGAGTGTCAAGATTCGAACGAAGCGCCCAGGAAAATAATCAACCAGCAGGATGAAGTAGTGCCTCAACTTTGTGTTAAACTACGAGTAGTCAGGGTAACCGTGAAGGCCAATGATGGCGAATATGTGGTTGAACCAAATGAAAAGCTAACTCTTACAAATGGGCTTAGGATTGCTAGATGTCTGATCACAGTAAGAAACAAATTAGCGGATTTATGGATAACTAATCCTTATCCTCGAACATTAAAAATAATGAAGAATCAGACCTTGGGCTACGCAAGTCCTCCCACCATGGTTAATAATATAGAAGATGAGGAAGATAAGGTGACGGAAATTCAAATAAACGAGGACCTGACATTAAGCCAAAAGAATGAATTAAGGCAAGTTTTATCGAAATACAGTGATCTATTTTCATCAAAATTGGGCAAGACGAATTTGGCCAAACATAGAATTGACACAGAAAATGCGAAGCCGATAAAACACAAACCGTACAGAGTTAGCCCTAAGGAGCGAGACATCATCAAAAAACAAATTCAGGATATGCTCCAGGAGGGAGTAATAAGGGCATCTTCTGGTCCATGGGCTTTTCCGGTTATTTTGGTCAGAAAGAGAGATGGCAATTGGCGATTTTGTGTAGACTACAGGAAACTGAACAGCATAACGGTAAAGGATGTTTATCCGATCCCCAGAATTGATGATGTTATGGACACACTTCAGGGATCTAGATATTTCACGGCCATAGATCTCAGATCGGGATACTGGCAGGTAGAGATCGAGGAACAAGACAAGAAGAAGACGGCCTTTACAACATCCCACGGTTTATACGAATTTAATGTTATGCCATTTGGTTTGTGCAATGCTCCAGCTACTTTCGAAAGAATTATGGACAATGTACTAAAAAACATAAAATGGAAATTTTGCCTCTGTTACCTAGATGACGTTATTATATACAGTCCCGACTTTACCACTCATCTCGGCAGGATTGAGGCTGTTTTAAAGTGCTTTCGTGAATCGAACCTGAGGCTTAATGGGAAAAAGTGCCGATTTGGATTTGAAGAAATTGAAATACTCGGTCACGTGACAAGCAAACATGGAATTAAACCAGCAGATCATAATGTTAAAGCGATTAGAGATTTTCCCCGTTCTTCAAAGACAAAAGAAATTCAGTCATTCATAAGACTTTGCTCATATTACAGGAAATTCATTAAGAACTTCTCGCGAATAGCTGACCCACTGTTCAAACTAACAAGAAAGGATTCTCCATTCATCTGGTCAGAATCTCAGGAAGAAGCATTTATAACTCTGAAATCTTTGCTAACAAATCCCCCGATATTATCACATTTTGACCCAGAAGCACCGACCCAGATCCACACCGATGCATCAAATATTGGCCTAGGTGCTACCCTTGTTCAAACTATCAATGGTCAAGAAAAAGTAATTTCATACATAAGTCGATCATTAAGCAAGCCAGAACGTAATTATTCGACAACGGAGAAGGAATGTTTGGCATTAGTATGATCAATGTCGAAGTTACGGCCTTATCTATATGGAAGGCGCTTCAAAGTTATGACGGACCATCACGCGTTGTGTTGGTTAAGAAATCTAAGGGATCCAACGGGTAGACTTGCAAGATGGGCATTAAAAATACAAGAATATGACTTCGAGATAATTTAAAAATCCGGGAAAAACATTTGGATGCAGATGGTCTTTCACGAGGTCCATTACCAGAAACTGATTTTGACGAAAACTATGATAGTTTGTTTTTCAACCCAGTCATCGAGGATTCCGACGAATATATCGAAAACATCAAGAGATGCCTCGGTGACTTGGAGGGCAAACGATCGATTGTTGAAAATTTTAAAGAATAAAACGGATGTCTGTACAAAAGAAATCCGAGGCCAGAAGGAAGAGCCTGGCTGCTGGTGGTACCCAGAGTGAGAAGGAAGGACATTTTAAAAGAGCACCACAATCATATGATCTGTGGCCATTTAGGTGTGACCAGAACAATGCACCGTCTAAAGGATAAATATTTCTGGCCATCCATGCTGAAGGATGTGGTGGAGTATGTTAGGACCTGCCATCTGTGCCAAAGCAGGAAGGATTCTAATCAGTTGCCTGCTGGCCTACTTCATCCGATCCCTGCTGCAAATTATCCCTTCGAGAGAGTTGGGATCGACTTTTTGGGACCATTGCCATCTACGAAGAACAGAAAGAATTGGATGATAGTATTGACCGACTATTACACAAAATATGCGGAAACGAAGGCTGTCAACGATGCCACAGCGAGGGAGGTTGCTAAATTTCTCACAGAAAATGTTATTTTGAAACATGGAGCCCCACGGTATCTGATTAGCGATAGAGGAAGCCAATTCACGAGCAATTTGGTGAAAGAAATAACCAAGATATGTCAAATTCAACGTTGCCTCACAAAAAGCTATCACCCACAGACAAATGGCCTCACAGAGCGATTAAACAGAACATTGATCAATATGATAAGCATGTACGTGAACGTAGATCAAAGGAATTGGGACGAGATACTTCCATTCATAACCCATGCTTACAATACGACAATACAAGAAACAACCAAATATTCCCCGTTCTTCCTTTTGTATGGAAGGGAACCAGTCTCGATTTTGGATGACACGAATATCTTCATTGAGCCCGATTCGGAGGATTATGACGAGTACGTGAGCAAGTTGATGGAAAAAATTGTGAGAACGAGAGATATTGTGAAAGTTAATACCGAGAAAAGTCAGGCAAAGATGATTAATTATTACAACCAAAAACATCGGAAAACTGGTTATGAACCAGGTGATTTAGTAGCGCTGTGGACTCCAATAAGAAAACCTGGAAAATGTGAGAAACCTTTGAGACGCTATTTCGGACCCTACATCGTGCTGAAAAAAATTTCCGATGTGAACTACTCAATCGTGCCAGAAGATAACCCTGGGAGCCGCACACAACCTGCAACAGTTTACATAAGCAGAATCAAGCCTTACATTGCGAGAATGGAAGACGGTCACGAGGACGCGACCATATCGGAGGAAGGAGAAGTGTCACATTCGGCATAGTTATTTTGTAAAAATATGTAACATACAGAGTTCAAACAACGACTACTCACCCGGGCAGGCACGGTCACGCGCCGCCGCGTCACGTGCGGGGATAAACATTCTATGTTCTCAGCTTAGCTGCTCTTGTTTTTTTTTAGTTTAGTTCGCTGTTAATATTATTCTTGTTTATATATTATATATTATTCTATAATAATTGTTTTCATTATTAATAAAATATAGTGGCTTGTTTTATGAGAACGCGGTCTGGTTTATTTTATGAGATGGCGAACGCTGATCAGCAACCTTTAGAAGCACCTACGGTCGAGGCGGGAGTAACACTATGGTGGTGCAGTCGTGGCTATAATCTTGAAAAGTATGATAATAATAAAAATGGTTTTGATCAGCAATTGCTTTTATTGTGCTAAAGGAATATATACAAAACATAATTTGGGTAAGTACCGCCTGGCTTAAGGCGTAAGAATAAAAAAATGAAAAGATTATTTACATAATTACAAAGTTTTGGGTCGGCCAACGAGGATAGAACAACAACGAGTTTTTATAGGGGAAGCCTGACCTCTGGCGGTCGATTTAACAATATTTGAATCTATGATATATATTTGATATTCAACATTCAAGATAAACATTCAAGACTCTTTTTAGAAAGTTGGACCTCAATGAAAGATACCAACAGTATTAATAGAAAAATTGACATACCTCCGTTATATCTACAGTTCAAATCGATTTAAAATTATTTTTTATTATACTTATTAGGAATCATATATTATTTTTTAATTTTTATAAATGTACATATATAGTCTATTCTTATTAATATTTTTTGTGTGTATATATTTTAAATTTTATCCCCACAGAGTTACAAATATTTATATATCGTCACGTGAAGGCATCACGTGATGAACCAAAGCAGTTCAAAAACAAGAAAAGCCCTGACGAAGTTAGGCGTATAGCCTATTGAAATATTGGCATTAATATTAAATAAAATGTTTATTTTATCTTTGATCCAAAATATGCTATTCAATTAATATATATATATATATATATTTTTTAAATAGAGCAAAACATAGATAAATCTTTAATTAAAATTGCAGAATTTACCAAATAAAGATTCAAATGTGGAGAAACATTCAATGAAAAAGGAATTACAAAAGGTGAATGTTTATAATTCATATATGATAAAATGTCTTAAATGTGAAGGTGCACATGCTCTTTCAAGCTGTAATTTATTTTCTAAATTACTTGAGTCAGAGAGAGTGAATTTTGTTAGTTCGGCTAAATTGTGTTTTAGATGTTTAAAGCCAAACCATTTAGCAAAGAATTGTTATTGCAAAAACATTTTTCAAATTTGCAAGAAAAGACACCACACTTTGATTCACCAAGAAACCAAGGTTCAAGAAGTTGATGAAGGGAAATTTGATTGTAGAAAAGACATCAAAAATACAACTTGTCTTTTAAATAATGAGAAATGATTTTCAAATGTCATGCTTACAACCGCTAGGATTAAAATCAAGGATAACAATGGTGTGCCTCAGACATGTAGAGCCTTGATAGACTCAGGGTCTCAGGCGAACTTTATATCAGGACAATGTAGAAAAAGACTAGGACTCAAATATGTTACCTTACATTCGCAAATATCGGGAATTTCGAGACATTTTGCGAGTCACTCTTATGGACTTGTGGAGTTTGAATTTACGCCACATTTCAAATCCGATGAACTTTTCAAGGTGAACGCCTTGGTGTTGGATAAGTTGACAAATAATTTGCCAACTCTTACATGTCTAAAGTCAAACTTTGCTTGCAAAACCATGCCTCTGGCTGATCCAGATTATAATATTTCTGCTCCCATCGACATATTAATTGGTGCTGAGTTAGCTATGACCCTGTTCACTGACGAGTCCGTTATCGGCGATGAAGAACAATTAACTGCTACTTCTTCTAAATTAGGATGCCTCCTTTCTGGAAGAGTTTCCTATAAGGGTAGTAGGAAAAGTATTAGGAATATCATTCAGTCACATCATGCATGCCTGGAAACCTAAAATATAGTCGAAAATTTTGGAAATTGGAATCCATTCCTGATGTGACTTCTATATCTAAGGATGAAAATGAAAGTGAAATCCATTTTGTGGAAACACATGTAAGGGATTCCATAGGCAGATATGTTGTACAACTGCCATTTTGGAAAGACTGCCAATTAGGAGATTCAAGATCCAATGCGATCAAAAGACTTTGTTCTTTGGAAAGATATTTGATTCCACGACCTGAAGTTTATGACCAATATAGAAGCTTCATTAAGGAATATCTTGAATTGGGACATATGAGCTTAGTACCAAAGGAAGATATCATTAAGGGAAGGTACTATTTGCCTCATCATCCTGTAATAAAGGAAAAAAGTTGCACCACCAAATTGCGAGTAGTATTTGATGCATGAGCAAAGACTGATTCAGGTTTGTCCTTGAATGATTCTTTAATTCCAGGGCCCAAAATTCAACAGGATTTGTTTCATATCATTCTGAGATTCAGAATTTATCCTGTTGCTATAAATGCTGATATCGCCAAGATGTATAGGCAAATTAGAATATCACAAGAAGACTCGGAATTCCAAAGAATTGTATGGCGGAATGATCCTCATGATAAAATAAAGGACTATCGGCTAGAAACTGTCACTTATGGGACTAGTTGTGCACTATTTTTGGCCACTCGTATCATCAAACATTTGGCTTTGGATGAGCAGAGTAAGTTTCCAAAAGATAGCAAAATAGCATTGACAGATTTTTATGTTGATGATCTAGTAACTGGAACTTTTTCAGTAGATGAAGGCAAGAATTTGGTGCAAGAACTCTATGGTTTTTACTAAGTGCAGGAGGCTTCGAACTTCGTAAGTGGACCTCCAATGTTCCTGATGTTCTGTCACTTTTACCAAATCATTTAAGATCCACCAACACAAATATTGGGTTTGAGGAATTTAAGGAATTTGTCAACGTTTTAGGCCTTCAATGGCAACCAAGAATTGATGGTTTCACATTTAAGGGAATAGCTCTGCCACTGAACTCTATGACAAAACGAGGAATACTATCACAGGTTGCTAAAATATTTGATCCACTGGGTTGGATCTCACCATTTACGACCACTATTAAACTGATTTTGCAAGAACTTTGGAAGACTGGGTTGGAATGGAATGACCCAATTCAAGAGGAACTAAGAAGGAAGCTGACTTTGATAAACCAGGATCTTCCATCGCTAGAGCACATTCAGATCCCAAGATGCGTGGTACCAGGTAATTTTACGAAGGTAGAATTTCATATGTTTTGCGATGCATCACAGAAGGCACATGCTGCATCTCTGTATCTAAATGTGATACTCTCAAACACAAGCGCTAAGAGTTGCACCTATGAAGGTGGTTTCACTTCCAAAGTTAGAATTATGTTCTGCTCTACTTTTGGCAAGATTAGTGAAAACTGTATATGAAAACCTTCCTCTTACCATCAATGAAATATATTTATGGTCTGATTCTACTATAGCCTTATGCTGGATCAATTCCGAGCCGTGCCGATGGAATACATTTGTGGCAAATCGAGTTGCTGAGATACACCGGCTTGTCTCCGGGGTTTGGTGCCATGTTGATGGAAGGCAGAATCCAGCAGACTGTGCATCACTTGGAATATTTCCATCCGACTTAGTAGAACATCCACTATGGTGGAATGGGCCACCATGGCTAATTGAACCTTCCCTTGAAATTAAGAAATTCATTAATAGCTCCAAGGAAGAATTTAAAGATGAAGAAAAAATTCAAGACGTATTTTGGTACAATTGAGTATGAAATTCCATCCATTGTGATAAGCTGCTCATCATTAACCAAACTGAAATGTATCATAGCTTGGTGCTTAAGATTTGTCAACAACAGTCGAATGCCTTCACATTCAAGGAACAGGGAGCCCTTAACATTAAGAGAGTTGAATGATGCCCTGTTGACAGTTGTTAAGTGTGTTCAATCTATTGAATTTTCTAAAGAAAAGCATTGCCTGTTAAGCAACAAGCCAATCCCGAATAAGAGTAGAATATACAATCTATGTCAATTTTTGGATTCAAGGGGAATCATTATGTTTGGCGGACCATAAAAAAATGTAAATATTTATGGTGATCGGATTAATCAAGTTTTACTTCCAAGATTACATCATCTTACCACTCTTATTGTAAACAATGTTCATGTCCATAATCTTCACTCATCAACTCAAGCTACGCTTGCAGCAATAAGAAATATATTCTGGATACCTTCTGGAAGAAATGTTGTACAGAAAATTTAAGAACATGCATGAAATGCGCTAGATTTCGTAAAAAAAAAAAAGAAGCTCCTTTTCAATTAATGGGAAATCTACCTTTTGCAAGGATTGACAGATCAAGGTCGTTTTTTGTAACTGGAATAGATTTTGCAGGACCTTTTCTGATTAAACGGAACATGGGACGTACAACTTCAACCATGAATGTTTACGTTGCCTTGTTCATATGTTTCAGCACTCGGGCCATTCATCTAGAATTAATCAGTAGTCTGACCACAGATGCTCTCATATCCACAATAAAAAGGTTCATTGCTCGAAGAGGTAAACCAGCAACAATTCATAGTGACAACGCCACTAATTTTGTTGGTGCGCATAAGATTTTTGGGAAACCATGTCACAATGCCAGTAAAGTTCTTACGAATTCAGAGGGAATTCAGTGGAAATTTATTCCACCATCAGCTCCACATTTTGGTGGACTTTGGGAAGCCGGAGTTAAGTCCATGAAATATCATCTTAGAAGAACAATGGGCAGTGCTTTGCTAAATTTTGAAGAACTAACAACATTGTTAGCACAAATTGAAGCTTGCCTGAATTCGCGACCTCTTTGTCCTCTTTCTGAGGACCCTGAAGATCTACAGGCATTAACTCCTGGTCACTTCTTAATAGATGGTTCTTTAACAGCGCTTCCCGATGAAGATGACATCATAGCAATGAGTTTGCAAAATAGATGGCAATTAATTCAAAAATCAATGAATCATTTTTGGACAAGATGGTCCCAAGAATATGCGTCACAACTTCAACAAAGATCCAAATGGTGTAAGCCCCAACCCAACATTAAGGAAGGATCCCTGGTGTTGATAAAGAATGAACAACAACCTCCACTAGCATGGAAGATTGGAAGAATTTCAAAGGTGTTTCCAGGAGATGATGCTAGAATCAGAGTGGTAGAAGTCAAGACTGCTAATGGGACTTACAGAAGACCTATTGTAAAATTATGTTTGTTACCTATATAATGTTTTTTGATGGTCCCCCATCAAGTTGGTGGCGGGAGAATGTTTAATTTAGTTAGAATATACATGTTTATATAAAGGTTTAATATAATTTTTCTATGATTGTGTAAATATTCATTAAATATATCATCATAACCTTTTTTTTGTTTACAAAAATGTTATATCTATCTTCTATCTATATATATAAAAATGAATGTTTGCATGTTTGTTGGTTTGAATGTCCGGTATACAAATTCGCAGTAGTTCACCAATTCAAACCAAAATTTCCATACATAGGTAAAGAATAACGGAGATGACGATAGGCTATTTTAAAAAATATATAAATCAATTATTAAAACTCTATATTCAAATTATTCTACTTAGCTCACGACCAGCGCCCTCTAGAACGCTCAAGCGACCTGCCGGCGGCGCGCGCCCGTTGGCTGCCGGCGAGCACGTGACTTCCCTGTGCGCGCGCATGGCGGGCGGTCGCGTGGAACAGCCCTCACCGACAGCCATGCGCGCGCACAGGGAAGTCACGTGCTCGCCGTCAGCCAACGGGCGCGCGCCGCCGGCAGGTCGCCTGAGCGTTCTAGACGAGAAGCTTTTTCTTAATTAAAATGCAAGCCTTAACTATATTTACAGGTTTTCTAATTTATAACTATTTCACATATTTACATATATATTTTCATTTTTTGCTATAACTGATCTAATTCGCTGTTTAAAATAACGGCTCTTGCTATATTTGCTATGCTTTATGTGTTTGAATAATACATTTAATCGTGTAAACCCGGGCGTTGCCCGGGTCATTCGTCTAATGAAAAATAAAGTAATGTAATTGAACGAAATGGTTGCCCTCATGTTTACTGATCCAATGTTTTAATAATCTAAGGTTTATGTTGTAAGAAAATTTTACATTGAGAAGAATTATACAATTTTATTTACAGTTTATATTATCCTATAAAAACACACTTTCATTTTATACACATTTGTATTTACAAAATTCATATAAAATAATGAAAGGCGCGCACAATAATAAATATAATAAAAAGGCATAAATTGTATTGAATGAAAGATTTATCTGCCAATATTTCGGTTGGCTGAACGCCAACCTTTATCAAGGCATTACATTTTTGTATACACAAACTCATATTGGTAAATAAATATTTTATTAAATCCAATATATTCCTTTTTATTATTGAATGATTTAAATATGGTTGCTCTATTTTCAGAATACTATATATACCTAAAAATTTATTTTTGAAAAAATTTAATTCAAAAAATAATTTTTGATTAATCTGTTATTATCATTATTTTATTTTATATTCATAAAAAATTTTGTTCACTCTTCTAAAACACAATTACAATTTAATTAAATATCAATTTATTTATTTAAAAAATATATATGAATATGAACATGGAAAAAACCGTTTTAATGGAACCTAGTCAAAGATCCGCTTCAATATGTGTGGGTAATATTCCATGTGGTTTAACAAGCCTTTTTCTGAGGCATTTATTTTCTAATTGCGGAGAAGTTATTAATGAAAGGTTATATTATAGTAAAAATAATAATTTTGGAATTGGAATGGTTACTTTTAAAGACCCTAATTCAGTAATAATTGCTATTAAACGCTTCAATAACAAAGTTATAGGCGGTCGAAAATTTGTCGTTAAAGAATACCCATTTATTCCAAAAGATTGGAATATAACAAACAAAGTGACAACAAAAATACCTAAAGCTGGTTTGGAAAATCTAACAAACACCTGTTATATGAATTCTATATTACAATGTATACAGCAAACACCAATTTTGGCAACATTTTTACAATCCTTCGAAAAGATAGATGGTAAATTGATTCCTGAATTTCATAATCTTCACCATCAACTTCTCAAAAAAACGGATGGTATTGTCAATCCAATGATTTTTAAAGCAAAATTAGGATCTTTGGATAATATGTTCAATAACTATTATCAACATGACGCTCATGAATTTCTAATATCTTTACTTCAACTCTTACATAATGATTTGAATCGGGTAAAGACTTCTTCAAAATATCTTGAAGAAATCCCTGAAGATCAGCCAGCTGAGAAACTTTCAGAAGCACATTGGCAACGTCATTTAAAATCCGATGATAGCGTAATTAATGATATATTCTTTGGACAGACTCAGGATACAATCGAGTGTACACAATGTTTGACACAGACTTTCTCTTTTCAACCAATGTTGACATTGACCACACCCTTGGCTGTCACGTTAGAACAAGGTCTTGAAACTCTGATGTCTCCAGAAAGGATTAGTTATAGATGTTCTAAGTGTAAGGAAACGGTGGAAGCAAAGAAATGGACTTGTTTTTCACGTCTTCCAGAGATCTTGATTATCCATCTCTCAAGATTCACACCATCAGGCCGTAAGGACAACATGGCTGTGCTATCCCCTGAGGAACTGGACATCAGAATGGGGACAAGCGGCTTCTGTCCAGGTGCAAAGTACAGCCTCTACGCCGTGTCTATTCATGCTGGAAATGTAGACGGCGGGCATTATATAGCATTATGCAAGAACAAAGGTACTTGGACCATATTCAACGACTCCCGGGTCTATCCAGGATCTTCTGACTTGGCAAAAAGAGCCTATCTTCTCTTTTACCAGAGAAATAACTGAAAGTTATCAATCCAACCAGGTAAATGAATAAATTTAATCAAATTGAAAATCTAATGTCAAGTATAATTTGTAAAATGCATAATGTATATAATTATAAAATGCTCTGAATTTATAATAAATATATTCTTAATCTTATATATAATTCTTTAAATATTACTCTCTCAAATATTTATCAAACCCTCATGTATGACTAATTTTATGTCAATTTGGTAACATAAGGTTATGGACATTATTATTTCAAATCATGAGGAGAGACCAAGTTCTTCATTGTTTTAAGAAGTATTTTATGAGAGACTCAATATAAAGAAACCTAGAATGCTGTCCTTTTAGTTTTATTTATTTTTTCTATATTTATTATAGGAACGAGTGGTCAAAACCCTCGATTCCCGACAGCCATGAACCGGGATCTAATCCCGCATTGGACACTTAGTTTTAATATTTAAATAACCTTCACATAATATTCATTATATAAAAAGGCATATATTGGATCAAAAGATCATATATATTACCAATATTTCAGTTGGCTGAACGTCAACCTTTATCAAGGTATTATATGTTATTGGTTTTAATATGATGTTAATCCTAGGTGTTAATATGTTATATATATAATACCTTGATAAAAGTTGGCGTTCAGCCAATAATGGTAAAATAAATTATATTTTTATTCAATATATGCCTTTTTATATAAATATTTATTTATGGATTACTCTATTTTCAAAATATATTATTCATTGTTGTAAATATGATAAGCTAGGTTTCTCTTTTTGAGAGGTACCTGATAAAGTGATTTTGGAACCAGGATATTTATTGTATAAATAGATATAGTCTTTTTATTATGACAAAGTAAATTTCCAAAGGAAAATCGCTCTTTTGCTTATTTCTATATAGCTACTAGCAATTTTACTCAATATAAAGATAGCCTTTCATTAAGCACTGCTTAAATATATTACTATACCTGGTCGCTCCTGGAGGTGGTCTCTCTTCAGAGACTGTTTCACCTGTCATTTCACGTGGCATTACTTAATAGAATCTCGATGAGAGACCAACTCAAGAAGACTCTTTTGTTGTTTAAAACACCTTGATAAAGGTTGGCGTTCAGCCAACTGAAATATTGGTAAAATAAATGATATTTTGATCCAATATATGCCTTTTAAATAATATATATATATATATATATATTTATAGACTCCCTGATCAAGAAAGACGTACAAGCCTAGCGAAATAAAGGAATTTTATAATCAATAACATATTTTATCTTATTTTTAGGGGGTCGGTGGAAGGGTGGTCTAAGCCGTTGGTTTTCGACCGCTAGGACCCGGGATCGAATCCCGCATTGGACACTTTTTTCTAATAAAATAAAATGCTCCAATGGCCCACGATTCTTAGAAAGGTCCAACCCCACCAGCGAGTGCAAGTAACTAAACAGGGCTCATTTGTATGTGCAAAGTCGAACTGATTTTCACATGTGTAGACATGTGGTGCACTTACAGTAAAAGTAGTCGCCTTCTTCTACCCACCATGATTAACATGGGCAGTACCACGTGTAGTAGGAATAATAAAAATAAATCTGATTTTTGATCCAAAACATGCTGTTTAATTAATATATAGAAAGAGATATTTATAACCCAGGTTCCTGGAGCGCAGAGAGCGCCAACTCCCCGATATATAGCTTATATTTTCCTTTAATAAATATCTTACTCAGTCTATATTTCTAGGTATCAAGATTAATATATATCTTTAATTTTATTATTTTTTAAAATTTCAATTTAAAGCGCTATGTCCCCTAAGGGACATTTGCGCTATCATACATGTATGCCTTTACATTTGTATATACATATATATACAATAATTTTAAGCCGTGAATAGAACAGTCAAAGATATTAACAATGAGAAAGAAAGAAAAAAACGAGAAAGATAAAAAGAACTGTGAACATATATATTTTAAAAGTACAAATAATTTCTCACAATGAGTATCTTTTTATTGAAAAAACGCTAGCTTTCAAATGTTAATCGCTCTTCAACGGGTTTACTTAAATATCGACTTTATCCCACCAGAAATATTTACAAAAACAAACGCGCGCAACGTGGATATTTATAACTGAAAATTTTAAATTGGTTTGTAATTTAACAATTTCTATATCCATAAAATAGTTAAATTACAAACCAATTTAAAATTTTCAGTTATAAATATTAACGCTGCGCGCGTTTGTTTTTGTAAATATTTCTGGTGGGATAAAGTCGATATTTTAGTAAGTCCGTTGAAGAGCGATTAACACTTGAAAGCTAGCGTTTTTTAATAAAAACATACTCATTGTGAGAGAATATTTGTAATTTTAAAACTTTTTTCACAATTTTATCTTGAATAGAGAACATATATATATACAATAATTTTAGGCCTTGAATAGAATAGTCATATGATATTAACAATGAGAAAGAGAGAAAAAAAAAAGAACTGTGGGGTGGGGGGGGGGGGGGGGGTTGATCATGGTGAACCGACCCTCCCAATGTATTTTTTCATCGCAATAATGGCAGTGGAGGTCTGATTTATTTGTGAAATTAAACATTCGCGTTTTGATGTTTTCATTTGTATTATATAGATGGCGTGTTATTGCTACAAATATATAATTCTTGGTTCAGGAAGACCATTTGTTAAAGAAGGTTTTTGCCATTATAATCGTTACCAAATTTTCCACATAACACATCGAATATCGAGATAAAGGTTTTGGATACTATTTTTTAGAAATCACTCGTCCTTTCAATTTTATTATCAAAAAATCAAATAAATAGTAGTTTCAAATCCTGAATAAATAATTTATCATCAACTATATATTTATTTTTATAAACGCTTACTATTTTGATAAGTTATAGGGCTGTTTTTGTAAGATATTCGTTTTAATTTCATCTTCTAAATTTCGAAAAAAAAAAAGACTTTTTAAAATGATCATTAATACTAAGAATTTTTATTTTTCCATTTTAAAAATAACTTCATTCATATTATTAACAAAATTTTTCTGAAATATAAACCAGCATCAACAAATAGAATATATAATGAAACAATTCTTCATAATATCATACAAGGTAAATTACATGAACTAAAAATTATTGAGATGTTTCTAACTCCGCCTTTGCCGGTCCCAAGCCCGGATGAAAAAGGAGGAGGGGAGCAGTAACAAGCTCGCTAAAAAACCTGGGCTTAGCTGGCCCGGCTGATAATACCCTGTAAGGGCTCCTAATCCAGGGATACAGGATGAGCAGCGTTTGTACTCCATGTTAGGAGCGACTGTACATGACGTTTGTTCCTCATGTCAGAGGCGGCCATTTCATATTGGAGCTAAGTCGGCCTGCCACTGAGTAGTGCTTCTACTCTTAATGGCAAAGACGAACGCATTCTACTTCAACCAGTCATGATGATAGTCAAAAACCACATCATTGGCTCATCAATTGATGAGCTATACTCATCCCCATCAGACATCATCAACAAGCACTACAAGCTTGATATGTACTGCAATATGATTGAGTGAATATAAGCAAGAAGAGAAGAAATTTCATAGAAATTAAACGAAATAACTTTTTAAAATAAAATATCAAACAAGTAGTCGGTATTGATAACCATTTGCAAAATAATGGTTGAAATGAAATGCATTAAGCCGAAGAATGATGAAAAGTAGATACGAGTATATTAGAGATTCCCTTAAGAGCATTCCTAAAAGAATGGCTTACCAGTCTCTCCAAGAGGTGGTCTCCTATAAAAGAATCTTTCCTGTCAGTCAGAATCTCCGATGAGAGACCAACTCCAGGAGAGACCAGTTTATCAATGCTTTTAGGCGTTTTTTCTTGAGAATATATTTTGATATCTAATAAATTGATTATTTGTTGGTTCTTTTTAGTAAAAATTATATTGGTGATGCAGTCGTGGTCAATAATTTTGAAAATATAAAGTCTTGATCAGAGATTTCTTTTTTTGAGCTAAGAAATATATATGAACAACATAATATGATTAAAGTACGACCTGGCTTAAGGCGAGTAGAACAAGGAAACCAAAAGATTATTTACATAATGTATAAAGATTTGAGCCGGCCATCGGGAAAAAAATAACAACGAGTTTTTATATGCGAAGCGTGACCTCTGGCGGTCGAATTAACAGAATATTTTAATCTATGATATATAATTTTAAATAAAATATTATTTTTATATAACATATATATATGTGATGATGAAGTGTTGACTCTCGCTATACTGTGTTGACCGAGAGGAACAGTCAGGATGTGGAGTTTTCCAGTACCTCTCTGCACCTGGGAAGGCCTTTTAAAGTTCTCACAAACTACAGGCAGTCGTGGTCGAGGCAGAGTGGAAAGCTTGGGGATGTCCACACAAAAAACGAAGACAAGTTGCACTAAGAAAGTTCCATGAACAGATTAAAGTGAGCTAGGAGCGAAAGATGGAGAGAGAGAAGAGTTCTTACTGACTACATGGTGAATGAGGTGGACCTTGTTGACAACCGACAACGCGCTGATGGTGAACTGACTATCAAGTGACTGTATATTTGGTAGGCTTTTTATATCTCCTCCGACAAAAGAAGTATTGCATTACAGCACGTGCGAGAGGGCACGGATCGTCTGGCGAAACTGGACACTGGCGCCGTCCTGACAACTTCCAATCTATCTTTAGAAGTTGCTTTGTGGTTTCCATCTATCTCGAATTTAGACGTGTTTGACTTCTATCTCTCTAGCTTAACTCTTAATCTATTACAGAGTTTTATTTATTATCCTCAGTTTGTACAAATTACATTACATATGATGATGTAATGACACATGTCAATCATGCATATAACCATTTACAGATGTGTTTCTACTATACAACATGAAAATCTTGTTATAAGTTATATACAATATGGGGTTGTTGGTTTAAATTACCATAGATGGGCTCGGGAGTGAAAGGGTTTTATACGGGTTTAAGCGGGTAAAGCCTCTCTAACACAGGTAAGTAATTAAAATTTCTTTTAATTAATTTAAACTGTGAGGGTAAAAAGGGCTATAGCAAGATGATTTTTTTTGGATATATAAAAGTGAAAAAAAATGACATTTTTGTTTGATTTTAAAAAATGATGATTAAAATAGAATGATGACATAAAAATTTACATTCTAAGAGAATATTGGCGGGCGCTGGAAAGGGTTATTAGTTGAAGAATATGCAATTGTAAGGAGTGCACATGTTAACCAAATACTTAGATCCAGGTGCAAAGCGAGGAAGTAAACGAGCGTCTTCCTAGGCAATGTTTCACTTGCGATTCTATATATGGGGTTTATATATTGTTGCACCAGGTTGCGGCTTGGCAGACTCTTCAGGCATGATTCTCTCCTGTGCTGGGTCTTGCATCTTACCAGAGCGTGTTTCAACCATCCTACAAATTTATATAAGGGAATAATGAGATAAGTCTACTTTAAGTAGCCTCCAGAATCCTTTATTTATTTCCTCACATCAAAGAGAGCAGTGAAGTCACACGTGTACCTAAATACAAATGATGATAATCTAAAAAATAATCTGTTTTAAATAAATATCATAGAATATAAAAATAAATAAATATATAATTTAAATTTCAAATATATTAAAAATTATATAAGAAATACGCCATTAATCATGATGTAACACTTCCCCCTCTCCAGAGGTCGTCACGTCCTCGTGAGTTACCTCATCAATTCTCTCAAAATAGGGTTTGAGTCTTGAGACATGGACAATCAATGGGTCTTGGCCAGGATTATCTTTCGGCTCAATTAAGTAATTTACGTTAGACAGCTTCTTTAATATTCGATATGGGCCAAAATATTTTCTCAATAGTTTTTCACATTTTCCGATTTTCCTGACTGGTGTCCAAACTGCCACTAAATGTCCTGGTTCATAGATTCTCTCGTTGTGTTTTTTGTCATAGTTTCTCTTCATTCTTTCCTGAGTCTTCTCTGTGTTGTTAATGACTACCTGTCTCGTCCTTGCTATTTTATCTAAGTAATTTTCTATATATTCGTCATAATTGTTCATGTTACTGTCAATTGGGATATTATCGTCGTCTAAGAGGGACATGGGTTCCCTCCCAAATAACAGGAAAAATGGAGAGTAGCCTGTGGTTTCTTGAATCGTGGTATTGTACGCGTGGGTGACGAAAGGGAGGATTTCGTCCCAGTTTTTCTGGTCTGTATTTACATACATGCTTATCATGTTGATTAGAGTTCTATTTAGCCGTTCCGTTAGTCCGTTAGTCTGGGGATGGTAGCTCGTCGTGAAGCAGTGTTTAACTTTGCACATTTTCATAACCTCCTTCATCAAATTGCTAGTGAACTGTGAACCTCTGTCACTAATAAGAAACCTTGGGGCCCCGTGATGTAAAAAAATTTGTTCGATTAAAAATGTAGAGACTTCTTTCACTGTTGCTTCTGAGACTGCCTTTGTTTCAGCGTACTTGGTATAATAATCAGTCAACACAATTATCCACTTCCTTCTTCTTTTCGTTGATGGCAAGGGACCAACAAAGTCAATCCCGATTCTTTCAAAAGGGTAGTTAGCTGGGGGAATGGGTTGCAAAAGTCCAGAGGGCGACTGATTTGAACCTTTCCGACTTTGGCAAAGATGGCACGTCTTTACAAATTCTGAAACATCTTTCAGCATGGAAGGCCAATGATATTTATTCTTCAAACGGTATGTGGTTCTGGCGACGCCTAGATGGCCATTCAGCATATGGTTGTGGAATTCACTCATGATTTCTTTCCTTCTCTTCTTCGGCACTACCAGCAACCATGCTCTGCCTTCAGGGTTTGGGTTCTTCTTATATAGACATCCATTTTCCTCTTTAAAATTCTGTGTGATTGCTCGTTTGCTTCCTTTAAGGCTTTTCTTAACATTTTCTATGAATTCATCCTCTTCATTTATTATCTGATTCAAAAATAGTCGTTCATAATCTTCGACCCAATCCATTTCAGGTAGGGGTCCTCTAGATAAGCCATCAGCATCCATATGTTTTTTACCCGATTTGTGTATTATGTCAAAATCGTATTCCTGAATTTTCAGTGCCCACCTTGCAAGTCTCCCTGTTGGATCTTTAAGATTTTTCAGCCAGCACAATGCGTGATGGTCTGTAATTATCTTGAAGTGTCTTCCATATAGGTAGGGTCGTAGTTTTTATATCGCCCACACCACAGCCAAACATTCCTTTTCGGTGGTTGAGTAATTTTGCTCAGCTTTACTTAGAGTTCGACTCAAATATGATATCACCTTCTCTTCCCCGCAGATAATTTGGACCAGTGTTGCACCTAAGCCGATGTTAGAGGCGTCTGTGTGAATGTAGGTGGCTGCATTTGGATCAAAGTGACCTAAGATTGGCGGATTTATCAGAGCTTTTTTAAGGTTTTGAAATGCTTCCTCTTGTTTTTCTGTCCAGGTAAATTGCGCATTTTTCCTGATGAGTCCTGTCAATGGGTCAGCAATTAATGAGAAATCTTTAATGAATTTTCTATAATAGGAACACATTCCTAGGAACGATTGTACTTCTTTGACCTTCTTGGGCTGAGGAAAATCCCTAACGGCTTTGATATTATATTCGGCCGGTTTATACCCTGTTGGTTGGTTATATGACCAAGGATCTCAAGTTCTTCAAAAGCAAATCTGCATTTCTTGTCGTTCAGTTTCAAATTAGATTCACTAAAACATTTTAAGACAGCTTCAAGTCTTTTAAGGTGGGTTGGAAAGTCTGAGCTGTATATAATAACGTCGTCCAGATAACAAAGGCAAATCTGCCATCTTAGATTTCCAAGCACATTGTCCATATTCCTCTCAAAAGTAGCAGTGGCGTTGCATAGTCCAAAGGGCATGACGTTGAATTCATATAAACCGTGGGTCGTAGTGAAAGCTGTCTTCTCCTTGTCTTTCTCTTCAATTTCGACTTGCCAATATCCCGATCTAAGGTCTATTGCTGAGAAGTACTTCGATCCTTGGAGAGTATCCATTACGTCATCAATTCTTGGAATTGGGTAAACATCCTTCACTGTTACATCATTCAATTTTCTGTAGTCAACGCAAAATCTGTACTTACCATCTCGCTTCTTGACCAAGATTACAGGGAAGGACCATGGACTCGAGGATGGTCTAATTATGCCGTCTCTGAGCATTTCATCAATTTGTTCTTTTATGATTTCTCGCTCTTTCGCGCTCACCCTATACGGCTTGTGTTTGATCGGTTTCGCGCCTTCTGTATCGATCCGATGTTTCGCTAAGTTGGATCTTCCTAATCCCGACGAAAACAAATCCTCGTACCTTTCCAAAACTTGTTTCAATTGCTCCTTTTCCTTATATGCTAAATTTTCGTTTATCTGAAATTGGGGTTCTTCATGCTCTTTTTGTTCACTTTCTTCCACAAGATTCACTTCGGCTGGCTGGCTTCCAAAGCACAATGTTTGGTTTTTTAATATTTTTAATGGTCGAGGGTAAGGGTTTGTTATCCAGATATATGTTTCCTTATTCACAACATTTATTAAGCTTCTCGCTAGTCGAAGTCCATTTGTTTGAGACATTTTATGGTTCTCCTCGATGATGTATTCGCCATCCTCTGCTTCTACAAATGCCTTAATCAATTTAATAGAAAGTTCTGGTATAATGGCATCCTTTGCACTTTTTATTTTCTTCTGTTGATATTTGATTACGTCACGATTTTCTGTCAAGTCATATTTGATTATTTCACGCTGACAATCAATTTTTGCGTTCATTTTCTTAAGAAAATCACGTCCAAGTATAAATATTCGCAAATGTGTTCTCATTATCACAAATTGATGTGTGATTGTTTTGTCATCAAATTTTATATTTAAAATAATATTTCCTACGATATCTAATTCTTTGCCATCGGGTCCGGAGCACATTTTATCAGGATTTATTATTTCAAGACCTGTGTTGAGAGCTGTATTAAGGTCGACCACTGAAAGATCGGCGCCTGTATCAATCAAAGCTTCGCAGATACCGATTCTATCCACGTTAATGTTCATTTTATATTTGGGGTCCAACTTTTTAATTCCATTTATGGTCGACTTGCTTTGATTGACGGACTCAGGCGCGATGTTTAGTTTAAATCTTCTAATGCGGCATATCTATTCCTTGTAGGGATACTCGAGTACAGGCTATTACTTACGTCCGCGTAGAGCAGAGGTCTCGACTTCTGAGTTCCATTATCCATTCGGATTTCTTCTTCGACCTTGTCTTGTGTAACTATGGGGTCCTCTTCCACAATTCTTACAAACCTGACTCTGCAATACCGCGCTACGTGTCCTGGCTTGTTACACTTGAAACATATTGGTCTCCCGTCTTCTGTCCTATTCCTATTTGAATTTGGATTCTTATTGTATGTTTTACTTGGGTAGACCGGTTTTGGCTCAGGATTAGGAGTGTAAGATCGTCTAGGGGCAGATACCTGGGGCAGAGGCTTGTTCTGGTAATACCTCGGAGTGGGGGCCTGGGGCTTGGAGGTGTTCTGGTAGTACCTCGGAGCGGGGGCCTGGGGCTTGGAGGTGTTCTGATATGGTCTTCTGAACGACGTAGCATTCTTCCATTGCTCTTGATGATGGGGACGAGGAGAGCGTGGTCCATTATAAAGAGCTTTTGATTTTTCTGCACGTTCTTGGTAATTCTTTTCGAACAAATCCAGCTTTTTACAAATTTCTAGAAGTTCATTGGTATTTTTAGGAGGGTTTAGGTGAAGGGCAAAAGAGTATTCTTTCTTTAACCCTCCAATAACCCAGTTTATTTTAGTCTCTTCTTCCATTTGGGGGTCGACCTTGTTGCACAGTACAAGGATATCCTCTGCGAACCTGATTGCAGGTTCATTCCACTGCTGCATTCTGTTTAGCCTCATCTTCATTTCTTCCTTGTTGGCGTCTGAGGCAAAATCCTGAATAGGCGGCTCTTGAAATTTTCCCAGCTGGTGAAACTTATCTTGTGTAGGTTCAGCCAGGTTTTGGCGCTACCAATCATATTCATGGCAGCATAACGAGAGATAATGTAGTCTGCCCAATGGTACAGGAAGCCAATTTCTTCAAGAGATTCAATCCATGGGCGAGGGTCTTCCGTTCCATCAAACTTGGGGATGTCGATGTTGGGATTCAGGACAACTGGGTCGGAACTAGCATCTCTACCAATTGTTGCACCAGGTTGCGGCTTGGCAGACTCTTCAGGCATGATTCTCTCCTGTGCTGGGTCTTGCATCTTACCAGAGCGTGTTTCAACCATCCTACAAATTTATATAAGGGAATAATGAGATAAGTCTACTTTAAGTAGCCTCCAGAATCCTTTATTTATTTCCTCACATCAAAGAGAGCAGTGAAGTCACACGTGTACCTAAATACAAATGATGATAATCTAAAAAATAATCTGTTTTAAATAAATATCATAGAATATAAAAATAAATAAATATATAATTTAAATTTCAAATATATTAAAAATTATATAAGAAATACGCCATTAATCATGATGTAACAATATATATATATATATATATATACAGTGTTTTGTTACAATTTTAGGGTTATGGGGTTGAAAAGTTGTTGAAGAAAAGAATTAATATGATTGAAAGGGGTGGTAGAGCCATGCGAAAAGTAGAATTGTAGCGACAGTAGGTGATCTGACTTGACTCGAAATCATGCAAATAAAGATTATGAAAAGAAGAAAATAGATTTGAAGATTGTAGGGTAGAGAAGAATATGGAGTTAAAGTTTATAAGGGAGAGGAATATGTATATCAAGATTATAAGGAATAAGAATATTTGGATAAAGATTATATAAAGAAGAAGAATATGGATGAAGATTATGAAGAAGATAAAGGTTCCAAAATAGAGATCCAAATAACAGTGAAAGAGGATTCCAGCCACAATAGAAGTGCTAGATGAGATTGTAAGATTGTTCAATTGGCATCCCACATAGAGAAAGGCTGAATAGAATTGATCAATTAGCATCCCACATAGAGAAAGCCTGAATAGGATTGATCAATTTTCATTCCACATAGAGAAAGCCTGAATAGGATTGATCAATTTTCATTCCACATAGAGAAAGCCTGAATAGGATTAATCAATTTTCATTCCACATAGAGAAAGCCTGAATAGGATTGATCAATTGGCAATCCCCATAGAGAAAGCCTGAATAGGGTTGGTCAATTGGCATTCCACTTAGAGAAAGCCTGAATAGGATTGATCAATTGGCATTCCACATAGAGAAAGCCTGAATAGGATTGATCAATTGGCATTCCACTTAGAGAAAGCCTGAATAGGGTTGATCAATTGGCATTCCACATAGAGAAAGCCTGAATAGGGTTGATCAATGGGCATTCCACTTAGGGAAAGCCTGAATAGGGTTGATCATTTTCATTCCACATAGAGAAAGCCTGAATAAGATTGATCAATTTTCATTCCACATAGAGAAAGCCTGAATAGGATTGATCAATTTTCATTCCACATAGAGAAAGCCTAAAAGGACTGATCAATTGGCAATCCCCATAGAGAAAGCCTGAATAGGGTTAATCAATTGGCATTCCACTTAGAGAAAGCCTGAATAGGATTGATCAATTGGCATTCCACATAGAGAAAGCCTGAATAGGATTGATCAATTGGCATTCCACTTAGAGAAAGCCTGAATAGGGTTGATCAATTGGCATTCCACATAGAGAAAGCCTGAATAGGGTTGATCAATTGGCATTCCACTTAGAGAAAGCCTGAATAGGATTGATCAATAGGCATTCCACTTAGGGAAGGCCTGAATAGGGTTGATCATTTTCATTCCACATAGAGAAAGCCTGAATAAGATTGATCAATTTTCATTCCACATAGAGAAAGCCTGAATAGGATTGATCAATTTTCATTCCACATAGAGAAAGCCTAAAAAGGACTGATCAATTGGCAATCCCCATAGAGAAAGCCTGAATAGGGTCAATCAATTGGCATTCCACTTAGAGAAAGCCTGAATAGGATTGATCAATTGGCATTCCACATAGAGAAAGCCTGAATAGGATTGATCAATTGGCATTCCACTTAGAGAAAGCCTGAATAGGGTTGATCAATTGGCATTCCACATAGAGAAAGCCTGAATAGGGTTGATCAATTGGCATTCCACTTAGAGAAAGCCTGAATAGGATTGATCAATTGGCATTCCACTTAGAGAAAGCCTGAATAGGATTGATCAATTGGCATTCCACTTAGAGAAAGCCTGAATAGGATTGATCAATTGTATTTTCCAATTAGAGAAAGCCTGAATAGGATTGATCAATTGGCATTTCACTTAGAGAAAGCCTGAATAGGATTGATCAATTGGCATTCCACTTAGAGAAAGCCTGAATAGGATTGATCAATTGGCATTCCACTTAGAGAAAGCCTGAATAGGATTGATCAATTGGCATTACACATAGAGAAAGCCTGAATAGGGTTGATCAATTGGCATTCCACTTAGAGAATGCCTGAATAGGATTGATCAATTGGCATTCCACTTAGAGAAAGCCTGAATAGGATTGATCAATTGGCATTCCACATAGAGAAAGCCTGAATAGGATTGATCAATTGGCATTCCGCTTAGAGAAAGCCTAAATTGGATTGATCAATTGGCATTCCGCTTAGAGAAAGCCTAAGTGGGGTCTATCAGTTGGCATTCCGCTTAGAGAAAGCCTAAATGGGGTTTGTCAATTGGAGCTCCGCTTAGAGAAAGCCTAATTGGGGTTTATCAATTGGCGTTCTACTTTGTAGAAGACCCAGTGTTTACCGAGAGGAGGCCCAGACCGTCCAGTGGTCAAGAGGAATAAGGAGAACTCTCCCGCCTGTACTCTGGTTCAAAATATATGACCCCAGACTTTAATTGAAAGGGGCACATGTTGTATATAGTATAATCTGTGTGAATATAAAGATCCGGCAACACAGTTTGTATCATCAATTGAGTCATAATAAATATGTAATTCATCGAGAGTGGTGCTGTATTGCATGGCTATCTATATATAGACTGTAACTTTTTTATAAATATATGTTTAAATAAGGTTAAATGTTAAATAGAAACAATATAACTTATAAAACATTCTTGAGTTGGTATCTCATCGAGATTCTATTAAGTAATGCCAGGTAAAATGACATGTGAAACAGTCTCTGAAGAGAGACCACTTCCAGAAGACACCAGGTTAAGTAATATATTTAGGCAGTGCTTAATGAAAGGTTATCTTTATATTGAGTAAAATTGCTAGTAGCTATATAGAAATAAGCAAAAGAGCGATTTTCCTTTGGAAAGTTTGCTTTGTCATAATAAAAAAGACTATATCTATTTATACAATAAATATCCTGGTTCCAAAATCACTTTATCAGGTACCTCTCAAAAAGAGAAACCTAGCTTATCATATTTACAACAATGAATAATATATTTTAAAAATAGAGTAATCCATAAATAAATATTTATATAAAAAGGCATATATTGAATCAAAATATAATTTATTTTACCATTATTGGCTGAACGCCAACTTTTATCAAGGTATTATATATATAACATATTAACACCTAGGATTAACACCATATTAACACCTATAACATATAATACCTTGATAAAGGTTGGCGTTCAGCCAAATGAAATATTGGTAAAATAAATGATATTTTGATCCAATATATGCCTTTTTATATAATGAATATTATGTGAAGGTTATTCAAATATTGAAATTAAGTGTCCAATGCGGGATTAGATCCCGGTTCATGGCTGTCGGGAATGGAGGGTTTTGACCACTCGTTCCTATAATAAATATAGAAAAAAAAAAACTAAAAGGGCAGCATTCTGGGTTTCTTTATATTGAGTCTCTCATAAAATACTTCTTAAAACAATGAAGAACTTGGTCTCTCCTCATGAATTGAAATAATAATGTCCATAACCTTATGTTACCAAATTGACATAAAATTAATCATTCATGAGGGTTTGATAAATATTTGAGAGAGTAATATTTAAAAAATTATATATAAGTTCAAGAATATATTTTAATATAAATTCAGAGCATTTTATAATTATATACATTATGCATTTTACAAATTATACTTGACATTAGATTTTCAATTTGATAGAATTTCTTCATTTACCTGGTTGGATTGATAACTTTCAGTGAATTCTCTGGTAAAAGAGAAGATAGGCTCTTTTTGCCGAGTCAGAAGATCCGGGATAGACCCAGGTGTCGTTGAATATGCTCCAAGTACCTTTGTTCTTGCATACTGCTATATAATGCCCGCCGTCTACAGTTCCAGCATGGAAAGACATGGCGTAGAGGCTGTACTTTGCACCTGGACAGAAGTCGCTTGTCCCCATTCTGATGTCCAGTTCCTCAGGGGAAAGCACATCCATGTGGTTCTTCCTGCCTGATGGTGTGAATCTTGACAGATGGATAATCAATATCTCTGGAAGACGTGAAAAACAAGTCCATTTCTTTGCTTCCACCGTTTCCTTACACGTAGAACATCTATAACTAATCCTATCTGGAGTCCTCAGAGTTTCAAGACATTGTTCTAATGTGACAGTGTCATCGCCTTTTGCCAAGGGTGTTGTCAATGTCAACATTGGCTGAAAAGAGAAAGTCTGTGTCGAACATTGTGTACACTCGATTGTATCCTGAGTCTGTCCAAAGAATATATCATTAATTACGCTATCATCGGATTTCAAATGACGTTGCCAATGTGCTTCTGAAAGTTTCTCAGCTGGCTGATCTTCAGGGATTTCTTCAAGATCTTTGGGAGGAGTCTTTACCCGATTTAAATCATTATGTAAGAGTTGAAGTAAAGATATTAAAAATTCATGAGCGTCATGTTGATAATAGTTATTAAACATATTATCCAAAGATCCTAATTTTGCTTTAAAAATCATTGGATTGACAATACCATCCGTTTGTTTGAGAAGTTGATGGTGAAGATTATGAAATTCAGGAATCAATTTACCATCTATCTTTTCGAAGGATTGTAAAAATGTTGCCAAAATTGGTGTTTGCTGTATACATTGTAATATAGAATTCATATAACAGGTGTTTGTTAGATTTTCCAAACCAGCTTTAGGTATTTTAGTTGTCACTTTGTTTGTTATATTCCAATCTTTTGGAATAAATGGGTATTCTTTAACGACAAATTTGCGACCGCCTATAACTTTGTTATTGAAGCGTTTAATAGCAATTATTACTGAATTAGGGTCTTTAAAAGTAACCATTCCAATTCCTAAATTATTAATTTCACTATAATATAACTTTTCATTAATAACTTCTCCGCAATTAGAGAATAAATACTTCATAAAACGGCTTGTTAAACCACAAGGGATATTATCCACACATATTGAAGCGGCCCTTGGACTAGGTTCCATTAAAACGATTTTTGCCATGTATATACTACTAGCGGACGTACCCGGCTTCGCCCGGGTTTTACCCGAGTAAAAGTTTGTCTAACGAATCTCTCGATAAAGTGAACATTTTTTTCCCGGTCCCTTGAAAAATACTCGATAAGTTGAATAAAATCAATATTAATTGGTTCCCTCGGTAATTGGAAGTTAAAGGAATAGTATCTTGCCTTGGAATTGTATCATTATTCTTGTATGGATGTACCCGGCTTCGCCCGGGTTTTACCCGAGTAAAGGTTTGTTTAATGAATCTCTCGATAAAGTGAACATTTTTTTCCCGGTCCCTTGAAAAATACTCGATAAGTTGAATAAAATCAATATTAATTGGTTCCCTCGGTAATTGGAAGTTAAAGGAATAGTATCTTGCCTTTGAATTATTAATTATAAATATATATATATATATATATATATATATATATATTATTCTGAAAATAGAGCAATCCATATTTAAAATATTATATGAAAAAAAAAGATTGAATAAAAGATTTATTTGCCAATATGAGTTTGTGTATACAAAAATGTAATGCCTCGATAAAGGTTGGCGTTCAGCCAACAGAAATATTGGCAAATAAATCTTTTATTCAATACAATATATGCCTTTTTATTATATATATAAATGCGCGCGCCTCTTATTATTTATATAGATTATTTGAATTTCATAACATTTTCTAAATACAAAAGTGTAGAAATTGAAATTGTGTTTTTGTAGAATAATATAAACTGTAAATACACTGCGTGACATTGAAAATGGAACACCAAGAAATAGTGGCCAGAAAGTGATGAAACTCGGCAGACAGAGAGAGACAGGGACGAACAATAAGTGATCTTTATTTCAAAATGATAGTCATAATACAGAGCGAGAACGGCGTCGGCTTAGTAGCAAGTAGGACCACCGCGGACGGCGATGCACGCAGCAACACGTCTAGGTAGAGAGTCAATCAGAGTACGGATGGCGTCCTGAGGGATGGCTCTCCATTCCCTCTCAACCATTTGCCACATTTCGTCTTCTGAACGCGGCTGTGGCAAGGCATGCAAACGGCGTCCAATGATGTCCCAGACGTGCTCGATTGGTGAGAGATCAGGAGAGTACGGTGGCCAGGGAAGCATCTGTACATCTTGCAGAGCTTGTTGGCTAATGCGAGCAGTGTGCGGTCGGGCGTTATCCTGCTGATAAAGGGCATTGGGTACCCCCTGAAGGTAGGGGAGTGTCACCGGTCGCAGCACATCATCAACGTATCGTTGGGCCGTCATAGTGCCCTGAATACGAAATAAAGGTGACCTGGAATCATACGCGATTGCGCCCCAAACCATGATTCCACGTTGTCGCACGGTGGGGCGTTCCACAATTGCTGCCGGATTGGACCTTTCTCCACGTCGACGCCACACGCGTACACGGCGACTATCACTGGACAAGCAGAAACGCGACTCATCTGAGAACACGACCCTGTGCCATTCCGTCATCCACGTCGATCTAGCCCGGCACCATTCAAAACGTTGGCGCCTATTCGGTGGGGTCAATGGCAGTCTTCTTAGCGGACGGCATGAGTGCAATCGATTAGCAACCAATCGACGGGAAATGGTTCTGGTCGAGATGGAATGATCTAGGGTGTCTTGCACATGTTGCAGGATGGCGGTACAAGTGGCTTGTGGGGCCGCCACTGCTTGTCGAAGGATACGCCGATCCACACGTGCTGACGTCACTCTGGTTGCACCGGCATTCCTATAAATTGCCACATTTCCTTGTTCCTACCATCTTCTCCACAGTCGGTGCACCGTGGACGCACCAAGGTGTGTATCAGCTGCGATTTGACGTATGGACCAACCTGCCCTTTTCAGTCCGATCACCATGCCCCTCGTAAAAGCGTCTGTCTGCTTGAACTGCATCCGTTTACGATGACCTGGCATTCTCTGTTATTACACGTGTCTTTTGACACAAGAACAATATTTCTACAATGATTTTCCTTGAAGAAATAACGACACGAATACTGTCCTTTCTGCAAGTTCCTTCCCTTATATCTTACTCCATGTGCGCACGAGAGCTGCGCATTTTACATCATTTGCATAACTCGGTTAGGCGCGTCTACCCTGAATTTGCATAATATTCTGGCCACTATTTCTTGGTGTTCCATTTTCAATGTCACGCAGTGTATAATATTTCATGGCTTGCTTGTGGAGTGACTTCTAATTATTTTAATTTTGAATCCAAATGACAATAAATTAATAATAATGCAGACCACCCAAAGACTTCCGAGAACCACCACTCAAGTGGATCTCCTTTCCTTTGGCAGTATCTCTCGGCCTTACCACTGGTGGGGGGACACGAGAGACTTACCAGAAGAATAGCGACTGTGGTGTTAGAGAGAGTCACAACAGCAACCGGCATCAAAACTTCTAACACTCTTTTTATTGTTATCTTTAAACTATATTACATAATATTAATAACTCGAATATCAATTAATGGGTATTCAAGTTATTTACACACCAGAGCCAATATAAACATATATTTACAAATATTTGTACCAGGAAACAGTACCATAGCAGTCGGCGATATTCACACTAGTTCCAGAATGGCAAATAGGCGAAAGCGCCATCTACTGACGGAGGTTGTAGGTGTTGTTCAGGCGCATATTGGCGACAGTATATTATGATTATAACCGGTTGATTCATCTAGATTCATTCTTCGGTTTTTATTCCTGTAGAAGGGTTGTTTATACCCGAAATCTTGAAACGTAAAGCATTAAATATAAGATACTCATCCTCTCTCTTGGTTATTTTATTTTCCTGAAATTATGATGATATTATTTTATTAAATATCTTTTGTTGGTTAGAAGTTGGTTTGGAAAAAATATAATAGCTACATCAACAAATATTTTATTTAATTCTTGATGGTTCAGTTGTTGTTGTTGTTGTGTCCAATGAAGAGCCTCAGATGTCTCCATGCATCTCTATCAAAGCAGTCGTTCTCTATCTTGGGTGTGTAAAACTGCTGCTCTGGGTCCATGTCAATTTTCTGCAAGGCTGCGGCCATTGATGGACATGAGAATATGTGTGTAGGTGTTAGTTCCACCCCAGGACAGTTGTTGCATGCCCTATAGGTTTTTGTGCCATCTGGATGTATTGTCATATTTTGTAGTGTTTCAGTATTTTTGGTATATAAGTAGAAATAGGATTCAAAAATAATCATTTACCTGAGGAGATTAACAGCGATTAACGAATATGTTGAGAATTAAATAAATTATTAGAATTGATGTAACTGTATTTTTCCAAACATATCATTTTATTAAAAATAAACAAAACAGCTTCCGAAGGTGAATTTCCTGTTTTATTTCATATTCATCTCAAGCGGTATCACAAAACCCTTTCTACAAGAGTACTGTTTATTATTTATATGTATTGCAGAGTATTTTACTTTTCTAACATCTATTTATTATATATTAAACAAATATAGGTCTCGAGGGACTCTCTTTGGAGCTCCTGTTGAATGAGGTGGTGAGAAACAGAGCTGGAGCTTTTACGTGGTTCAAATTTTGTAAGACGGCTGAAGAGAAGAGAAGGCTATATACATAATCAAATTGAGATAAATAATTATATGCAAATAATCTATGTCAGGATTAGAATGACGTAGACCAGTAAAAGGCTTGTTGCTGCTGTTGTATATAGTCACAGTGTAGAAAATACTATACCTACTACATGTGGGTTTCTCTCTGCATTATTAGTTCTCTTCTCTTACTCTGTAAACTGGCGAATCCTGTATAGGACGAGAGGTCCTCAATAAAGGCTTTTGTTGTTGTTGTTGTATATTAAACAAATATTTTTGAATAATCAAAACCTTTCTCCAGTTCCCACTTCCATATCGTTTTTCAAGTGTGAATATTCCTCAGTCCAATATCTATTTTAAGAATTTGATCTCTACTAAGCGTCCACTTTCTTACCTCTTAAGTAACCCAATCTTAAGAACCCGAAACAATATTTCCATCATAACATATCTACCATTATTGATTTTACCCATAGTCTTTTTATTATGACCACCGAGTAAGTCAATAATACTTGACGAACAAAGGCACGCCCATTTTTCTAACAGCGTTGAAAGGTTAAAGAACCACTAATATAAGACAACTTATAAGAGACCCTATATATATATATATAAACCATTAATATAAGACAACTTATGAGACCCTATATATATATTAAACCCTATATATATATTATGACCCTATATATATATATATAAACCACTAATATAAGACAACTTATAAGACCCTATATATATTAAACCCTATATATATATAAACCACTAATATAAGACAACTTATAAGACCCTATATATATATTAAACCCTATATATATATAAACCACTAATATAAGACAACTTATAAGACCCTATATATATATATTAAAAATATATTGCGACCGCCTATGATCTTGTTATAAGAGCGTTCAATTGAAATTTTCACTATAATATAACCTTTCTTTAATAACTTCTCCGCAATTAGAAAATAAATGCTTCAGAAAAAGGCTTGTTAAACCACAAGGGATATTTCCCACACATATTGAAGCGGATCTTTGACCAAGTTCCATTAAAACGGGTTTTTCCATGTATATATTTATATATATATTTTAAAATAAATTAATTAATATTTAATTAAATTGAAAGTTTGTTTTATAAGAGTGAACAGAAGCTATTATATATTGTTACGACGCTTCTCAGCCGTCGATGTTTGCGTGCAAGGTTTCTGAGAAGACAAAGTGGATTCTTTAGGATACAGCTTAGTGCGGTATATTTATTATAAGAGCTTTAAAGAGTAGATAAGTGACTATACAGTAGATGGACTTGCCTTCAATGCCGCCCCAGGTAGGTTTCTCCTCGTCCTCCACTTGTTAATCCACACAGTCAAGCACTACAACCGTAAACATAGGAATTAAATTCTAAACTGTTCTTTTCTCGCGCGCGCGTGCTCGCGCGGGCGTGCCTTGCCTCCCTTGGCCTTCCACTTCTTCTCTTCTACTTTTCTGCATCGCTTCACTGCCCCCTTCTCAATCCTTTTCGTCCCGAAAAGGCTGATTTCACCAGAGGCGCTGATCGGCGGCCCTTTGATCTCCCTGACGTCTCTGGCCACATAAGGGTCGTCAGCCTCCCGGAAGCGTAACGGCAGGGTTAACACCAACCCTTTTTTGCAGAACCACTTCTCAACTCGCGCTTTCTTTCCACTCTTAACCAGTGCCGACGCCATTGATTGGTCTCGCTGTCTAGCACAGGGCGGTGGTTCTCCACAAGATGGCGGCCATATTTCACTGCCTACGATGCTTCTATCTGATATTTTGAATTCTCCTTGTGAACACTCTGTAGCCGCAATGTACAAAGGGTTGCGATCGTTTGTATTGCGCTTTCGCCGCCTCCCTCCACGACGGGGCTGTAGATGGCCGATCTTTACAGTGGATTCGTCCACCTGATCCACGCTGTCCATTTCGTGGCCTCCCTTTTCTTCTCTAGGTTTCCCATTCGCTTGCTCTAGGGCTCTCTTTTTCCTAACCCTTCAAACCTGGGCTCCCTAGTGCCGACCACGCACAGGGCTGTGAATTTCTTAAACCTTCTGGAGGTGTCGGATCCCGTGGCAGTCTCAAGGTCGGTAGAACTCCTCCCAGGCGGTGGCTGCTTGATCTGCACCTTGTCGGGCGAAGGAACGAAGATGAATGGTGCACATTCTTGGCACATCTTTTTAGCTTGCATTGCAGACGACGGCGCTGACACATTGCGCGCGACTTCCGCGTCACAGACATTGTCGTCGGACTTCCACAGAGCGTCCAATGCTCTATCCCGTTCAGTCGGGTTGCCGGCTCCAACTTTGGGGTGCTTCGACCATCTAGCCCCGTCGCACCTCCACGGAGCACCCAGCTCCGTCCCGTCCAGTTGAATCGCCGCCGTAGTCCCTGACAATCTGTCACTGTCGCAGATGTCAGCCACGCTGTCGCACTGCAGCTCGCCAAGATCGTTGCTGTTCTCATGGAGTATTCCAGAAAGAATCCCAGGGGTTGAATTTTCGCTCTGTATATTACCTTGAGGGCATTCTCCTTCCGTCCGCTTGGTTTTATACAAAACACTCGTGCCGCAGCCGTTGTCGGAGGCGATCAGCTCACCCTCCTCCGCTACACAACCAGTCTGAATCATTTCCTGCTGTCGACACTCTTCGGACTTCTGGATCACGGGAGAATCTTCCAGCGTAGATTCCGAAAGTTCACTCGCAACGTCTCCTGACGTGATGATCTTTGTTGTGATGGTCTTGTCGGGATCTTCATCACCTGGGATCGTCTTTTGTCCCCTCAGACATTGAATACGTGGGCTATTGGTTGCTGTGATTGTTTTTGAAAAGCCATCAGGATTTTCTGGCGATAGTACATTGAGTGTGGCAGAACGTTTGACATTCCGAATATGCTCGAGTCGGCTCAATCGAGAATCCCAGTTTTCTCCGAGCACATCTAATTTCTGGCTTATCTGACTGAGCAATTTTGTGAATTTTTCGATTTCGGGGTCGGTTAGTTTTTCCATTTTTCTTTTTAAATTGGCGCAAAATAAAATCTTCAATTAAAATTAACTAAGCTGTATCCCACTTCTGACACCAATTGTTACGACGCTTCTCAGCCGTCGATGTTTGCGTGCAAGGTTTCTGAGAAGACAAAGTGGATTCTTTAGGATACAGCTTAGTGCGGTATATTTATTATAAGAGCTTTAAAGAGTAGATAAGTGACTATACAGTAGATGGACTTGCCTTCAATGCCGCCCCAGGTAGGTTTCTCCTCGTCCTCCACTTGTTAATCCACACAGTCAAGCACTACAACCGTAAACATAGGAATTAAATTCTAAACTGTTCTTTTCTCGCGCGCGCGTGCTCGCGCGGGCGTGCCTTGCCTCCCTTGGCCTTCCCACTTCTTCTCTTCTACTTTTCTGCATCGCTTCAATATTTTTAATTTTTTTTCATATATATATATATTATATTAAAAAAAAGATGAAATTTCTGTTGTTTTGGATCATATTGATGATTATGCTATGGTGGTGCAGTCGTGGCTATAATCTTGAAAAGTATGATAATAATAAAAATGGTTTTTATCAGCAATTGCTTTTATTGTGCTAAAGGAATATATACAAAACATAATTTGGGTAAGTACCGCCTGGCTTAAGGCGTAAGAATAAAAAATGAAAAGATTATTTACATAATTACAAAGTTTTGGGTCGGCCAACGAGGATAGAACAACAACGAGTTTTTATAGGGGAAGCCTGACCTCTGGCGGTCGATTTAACAATATTTGAATCTATGATATATATTTGATAAACATATTTTTATATAACATATATATATATATTTTTTTTTTAAATAGAGCAAAACATAGATAAATCTTTAATTAAAATTGCATATTTACCAAATAAAGATTCAAATGTGGAGAAACATTCAATGAAAAAGGAATTGCAAAAGGTGAATGTTTATAATTCATATATGATAAAATGTCTTAAATGTGAAGGTGCACATGCTCTTTCAAGCTGTAATTTATTTTCTAAATTACTTGAGTCAGAGAGAGTGAATTTTGTTAGTTCGGCTAAATTGTGTTTCAGATGTTTAAAGCCAAACCATTTAGCAAAGAATTGTTATTGTAAAAACATTTTTCAAATTTGCAAGAAAAGACACCACACTTTGATTCACCAAGAAACCAAGGTTCAAGAAGTTGATGAAGGGAAATTTGAGTGTGGAAAAGACATCAAAAATACAACTTGTCTTTTAAGTAATGAGAAATGATTTTCAAATGTCATGCTTACAACCGCTAGGATTAAAATCAAGGATAACAATGGTGTGCCTCAGACATGTAGAGCCTTGATAGACTCAGGGTCTCAGGCGAACTTTATATCAGGACAATGTAGAAAAAGACTAGGACTCAAATATTTTACCTTACACTCGCAAATATCGGGAATTTCGGGACATTTTGCGAGTCACTCTTATGGACTTGTGGAGTTTGAATTTACGCCACATTTCAAATCCGATGAACTTTTCAAGGTGAACGCCTTGGTGTTGGATAAGTTGACAAATAATTTGCCAACTCTTACATGTCTAAAGTCAAACTTTGCTTGCAAAACCATGCCTCTGGCTGATCCAGATTATAATATTTCTGCTCCCATCGACATATTAATTGGTGCTGAGCTAGCTATGATCCTGTTCACTGGCGAGTCCGTTATCGGCGATGAAGAACAACCTAACTGCTACTTCTTCTAAATTAGGATGCCTCCTTTCTGGAAGAGTTTCCTCTAAGGGTAGTAGGAAAAGTATTAGGAATACCATTCAGTCACATCATGCATGCCTGGAAACCCAAAATATAGTCGAAAATTTTGGAAATTGGAATCCATTCCTGATGTGACTTCTACATCTAAGGATGAAAATGAAAGTGAAATCCATTTTGTGGAAACACATGGAAGGGATTCCATAGGCAGATATGTTGTACAACTGCCATTTTGGAATGACTGCCAATTAGGAGATTCAAGATCCAATGCGATCAAAAGACTTTGTTCTTTGGAAAGATATTTGATTCCACGACCTGAAGTTTATGACCAATATAGAAGCTTCATTAAAGAATATCTTGAATTGGGACATATGAGCTTAGTACCAAAGGAAGATATCATTAAGGGAAGGTACTATTTGCCTCATCATCCTGTAATAAAGGAAAAAAGTTGCACCACCAAATTGCGAGTAGTATTTGATGCATGAGCAAAGACTGATTCAGGTTTGTCCTTGAATGATGCTTTAATTCCAGGGCCCAAATTTCAACAGGATTTGTTTCATATCATTCTGAGATTCAGAATTTATCCTGTTGCTATAAATGCTGATATCGCCAAGATGTATAAGCAAATTAGAATATCACAAGAAGACTCGGAATTCCAAAGAATTGTATGGCGGAATGATCCTCATGATAAAATAAAGGACTATAGGCTAGAAACTGTCACTTATGGGACTAGTTGTGCACCATTTTTGGCCACTCGTATCATCAAACAGTTGGCTTTGGATGAGCAGAGTAAGTTTCCAAAAGATAGCAAAATAGCATTGACAGATTTTTATGTTGATGATCTAGTAACTGGAACTTTTTCAGTAGATGAAGGCAAAAATTTGGTGCAAGAACTCTATGGTTTTTACTAAGTGCAGGAGGCTTCGAACTTCGTAAGTGGACCTCCAATGTTCCTGATGTTCTGTCACTTTTACCAAATCATTTAAGATCCACCAACACAAATATTGGGTTTGAGGAATCCAAGGAATATGTCAACGTTTTAGGCCTTCAATGGCAACCAAGAATTGATGGTTTCATATTTAAGGGAATAGCTCTGTCACTGAACTCTATGACAAAACGAGGAATACTATTACAGGTTGCTAAAATATTTGATCCACTGGGTTGGATCTCACCATTTACGACCACTATTAAACTGATTTTGCAAGAACTTTGGAAGACTGGGTTGGAATGGAATGACCCAATTCCAGAGGAACTAAGAAGGAAGCTGACTATGATAAACCAGGATCTTCCATCGCTAGAGCACATTCAGATCCCAAGATGCGTGGTACCAGGCAATTTTATGAAGGTAGAATTTCATGGGTTTTGCGATGCATCACAGAAGGCACATGCTGCATCTCTGTATCTAAATGTGATCCTTTCAAACACAAGCGCTAAGAGTCGCACCTATGAAGGTGGTTTCACTTCCAAAGTTCGAATTATGTTCTGCTCTACTTTTGGCAAGATTAGTGAAAACTGTATATGAAAACCTTCCTCTTACCATCAATGAAATATATTTATGGTCTGATTCTACTATAGCCTTATGCTGGATCAATTCCGAGCCGTGCCGATGGAATACATTTGTGGCAAATCGAGTTGCTGAGATACACCGGCTTGTCTCCGGGGTTTGGTGCCATGTTGATGGAAGGCAGAATCCAGCAGACGGTGCATCACTTGGAATATTTCCATCCGACTTAGTAGAACATCCACTATGGTGTAATGGGCCACCATGGCTAATTGAACCTTCCCTTGAAATTAAGAAATTCATTAATAGCTCCAAGGAAGAATTTAAAGATGAAGAAAAAATTCAAGACGTATTTTGGTACAATTGAGTATGAAATTCCATTTATTGTGATAAGCTGCTCATCATTAACCAAACTGAAATGTATCATAGCTTGGTGCTTAAGATTTGTCAACAACAGTCGAATGCCTTCACATTCAAGGAACAGGGAGCCCTTAACATTAAGAGAGTTGAATGATGCCCTGTTGACAGTTGTTAAGTGTGTTCAATCTATTGAATTTTCTAATGAAAAGCATTGCCTGTTAAGCAACAAGCCAATCCCGAAAAAGAGTAGAATATACAATCTATGTCACTTTTTGGATTCAAGGGGAATCATTATGTTTGGCGGACCATAAAAAAATGCAAATGTTTATGGTGATTGGATTAATCAAGTTTTACTTCCAAGATTACATCATCTTACCACTCTTATTGTAAACAATGTTCATGTCCATAATCTTCACTCATCAACTCAAGCTACGCTTGCAGCAATAAGAAATATATTCTGGATACCTTCTGGAAGAAATGTTGTACAGAAAATTTAAGAACATGCATGAAATGCGCTAGATTTCGTAAAAAAAAAAAGAAGCTCCTTTTCAATTAATGGGAAATCTACCTTTTGCAAGGATTGACAGATCAAGGCCGTTTTTTTTGTAACTGGAATAGATTTTGCAGGACCTTTTCTGATTAAACGGAATATGGGACGTACAACTTCAACCATGAATGCTTACGTTGCCTTGTTCATATGTTTCAGCACTCGGGCCATTCATCTAGAATTAATCAGTAGTCTGACCACAGATGCTCTCATATCCACAATAAGAAGGTTCATTGCTCGAAGAGGTAAACCAGCAACAATTCATAGTGACAACGGCACTAATTTTGTTGGTGCGCATAAGATTATTGGGAAACCATGTCACAATGCCAGTAAAGTTCTTACGAATTCAGAGGGAATTCAGTGGAAATTTATTCCACCATCAGCTCCACATTTTGGTGGACTTTGGGAAGCCGGAGTTAAGTCCATGAAATATCATCTTAGAAGAACAATGGGCAGTGCTTTGCTAAATTTTGAAGAACTAACAACATTGTTAGCACAAATTGAAGCTTGCCTGAATTCGCGACCTCTTTGTCCTCTTTCTGAGGACCCTGAAGATCTACAGGCATTAACTCCTGGTCACTTCTTAATAGGTGGCTCTTTAACAGCGCTTCCCGATGGTCCCAAGAATAAGCGTCACAACTTCAACAAAGATCCAAATGGTGTAAGCCCCAACCCAACATTAAGGAAGGATCCCTGGTGTTGATAAAGAATGAACAACAACCTCCACTAGCATGGAAGATTGGAAGAATTTCAAAGGTGTTTCCAGGAGATGACGCAAGAATCAGAGTGGTAGAAGTCAAGACTGCTAATGGGACTTACAGAAGACCTATTGTAAAATATGTTTGTTACCTATATAATGTTTTTTGATGGTCCCCCATCAAGTTTGTGGCGGGAGAATGTTTAATTTAGTTAGAATATACATGTTTATATAAAGGTTTAATATAATTTTTCTATGATTGTGTAAATATTCATTGAATTTATCATCATCACCTTTTTTTTTGTTTACAAAAATGTTATATCTATCTTCTATCTATATATATATATATAAATGAATGTTTGCATGTTTGTTGGTTTGTATGTCCGGTATACAAATTCGCAGTAGTTCACTAATTCAAACCAAAATTCCCATACATAGGTAAAAAATAACGGGGATGACGATAGGCTATTTTAAAAAATATATAAATCAATTATTAAAACTATATATTCAAATTATTCTACTTAGCTCACGACCAGCGCCCTCTAGAACGCTCAAGCGACCTGCCGGCGGCGCGCGCCCGTTGGCTGCCAGCGAGCACGTGACTTCCCTGTGCGCGCGCATGGCGGCGGTCGCGTGGAACAGCCCTCGCCGACAGCCATGCGCGCGCACAGGGAAGGCACGTGCTCGCCGGCAGCCAACGGGTGCGCGCCGCCGGCAGGTCGCCTGAGCGTTCTAGACGAGAAGCTTTTTCTTAATTACAATGCAAGCCTTAACTATATTTACAGGTTTTATAATTTATAACTATTTCACATATTTACATATATTTTTTCATTTTTTTGCTATAACTGATCTAATTCGCCGTTTAAAATAACGGCTCTTGCTATATTTGCTATGTTTTATTTTCCTATGTTTTATGTGTTTGAATAATACATTTAATCGTGTAAACCCGGGCGTTGCCCGGGTCATTCGTCTAGTGAAAAATAAAGTAATGTAATTGAACGAAATGGTTGCCCTCATGTTTACTGATCCAATGTTTTAATAATCTAAGGTTTATGTTGTAAGAAAATTTTACATTGAGAAGAATTATACAATTTTATTTTCAGTTTATATTATCCTATAAAAACACACTTTCATTTTATACACATTTGTATTTACAAAATTCATATAAAATAATGAAAGGCGCGCACAATTATATATATAATAAAAAAGAATAAATTGTATTGAATGAAAGATTTATCTGCCAATATTTCGGTTGGCTGAACGCCAACCTTTATCAAGGCATTACATTTTTGTATACACAAACTCATATTGGTAAATAAATCTTTTATTAAATCCAATATATTCCTTTTTATTATTGAATTATTTAAATATGGTTGCTCTATTTTCAGAATACTATATATAACTAAAAATATATTTTTGAAAAAATTTAATTTAAAAAATAAATTTTGATTAATCTGTTATTATCATTATTTTATTTTATATTCATAAAATTTTTGTTCACTCTTCTAAAACACAATTACAATTTAATTAAATATTAATTTATTTATTTAAAAAATATATATGAATATGTACATGGAAAAAACCGTTTTAATGGAACCTAGTCAAAGATCCGCTTCAATATGTGTGGGTAATATTCCATGTGGTTTAACAAGCCTTTTTCTGAAGCATTTATTTTCTAATTGTGGAGAAGTTATTTATGAAAAGTTATATTATAGTAAAAATAATAATTTTGGAATTGGAATGGTTACTTTTAAAGACCCTAATTCAGTAAATATTGCTATTAAACGCTTCAATAACGAGGTTATAGGCGGTCGCAAATTTGTTGTTAAAGAATACCCATTGATTCCAAAAGATTGGAATATAACAAACAAAGTGACAACAAAAATACCTAGGGCTGGTTTGGAAAATCTAATAAACACCTGTTATATGAATTCTATATTACAATGTATACAGCAAACACCAATTTTGGCAACATTTTTACAATCCTTCGAAAAGATAGATGGTAAATTGATTCCTGAATTTCATAATCTTCACCATCAACTTCTCAAACAAACGGATGGTATTGTCAATCCAATGATTTTTAAAGCAAAATTAGGATCTTTGGATAATATGTTTAATAACTATTATCAACATGACGCTCATGAATTTCTAATATCTTTACTTCAACTCTTACATAATGATTTGAATCGGGTAAAGACTTCTTCAAAAGATCTTGAAGAAATCCCTGAAGATCAGCCAGCTGAGAAACTTTCAGAAGCACATTGGCAACGTCATTTGAAATCCGATGATAGCGTAATTAATGATATATTCTTTGGACAAACTCAGGATACAATCGAGTGTACACAATGTTTGACACAGACTTTCTCTTTTCAACCAATGTTGACATTGACCACACCCTTGGCTGTCACGTTAGAACAATGTCTTGAAACTCTGATGTCTCCAGAAAGGATTAGTTATAGATGTTCTAAGTGTAAGGAAACTGTGGAAGCAAAGAAATGGACTTGTTTTTCACGTCTTCCAGAGATCTTGATTATCCATCTCTCAAGATTCACACCATCAGGCCGTAAGGACAACATGGCTGTGCTATCCCCTGAGGAACTGGACATCAGAATGGGGACAAGCGGCTTCTGTCCAGGTGCAAAGTACAGCCTCTACGCCGTGTCTATTCATGCTGGAAATGTAGACGGCGGGCATTATATAGCAGTATGCAAGAACAAAGGTACTTGGACCATATTCAACGACAGCGGGGTCTATCCAGGATCTTCTGATTTGGCAAAAAGTGCCTATCTTCTCTTTTACCAGAGGATTCACTGAAAGTTATCAATCCAACCAGGTAAATGAAGAAATTTAATCAAATTGAAAATCTAATGTCAAGTATAATTTGTAAAATGCATAATGTATATAATTATAAAATGCTCTGAATTTATAATAAAATATATTCTTAATCTTATATATAATTCTTTAAATATTACTCTCTCAAATATTTATCAAACCCTCATGAATGACTAATTTTATGTCAATTTGGTAACATAAGGTTATGGACATTATTATTTCAAATCATGAGGAGAGATCAAGTTCTTCATTGTTTTAAGAAGTATTTTATGAGAGACCCAATATAAAGAAACCTAGAATGCTGCCCTTTTAGTTTTATTTATTTTTTTCTCTATTTATTATAGGAACGAGTGGTCAAAACCCTCGATTCCCGAGAGCCATGAACCGGGATCAAATCCCGCATTGGACACTTAGTTTTAATATTTAAATAACCTTCACATAATATTCATTATATAAAAAGACATATATTGTATCAAAATATCGTTTATATTACCAATATTTCAGTTGGCTGAACGCCAACCTTTATATCAAGGTATTATAACATATTAATCTATTTTCAAAATATAATATTCATTGCTGTAAATATGATAAGCTAGGTTTCTCTTTTTGAGCGGTACCTGATAAAGTGATTTTGGAACCAGGATATTTATTGTATAAATAGATATAGTCTTTTTTATTATGACAAAGCAAACTTTCCAAAGGAAAATCGCTCTTTTGCTTATTTCTATATAGCTAATAGCAATTTTACTCAATATAAAGATAACCTTTCATTTAGCACTGCTTAAATATATTACTTAACCTGGTGTCTTCTGGAAGTGGTCTCTCTTCAGAGACTGTTTCACATGTCATTTTACCTGGCATTACTTAATAGAATCTCGATGAGAGACCAACTCAAGAAGACTCTTTTTTTCTCTTTTGTTGTTTAAAACACCTTGATAAAGGTTGGCGTTCAGCCAACTGAAATATTGGTAAAATAAATGATATTTTGATCCAATATATGCCTTTTTAATAATATATATATATATAGATTCCCTGTTCAAGATAGACGTACAAGACTAGCGAAATAAAGGAAATTTATATTCAATAAAATATTTTATCTTATTTTTAGGGAGTCGGTGGAAAGGTGGTCTAAGCCGTTGGTTTTCGACCGCTAGGACCCGGGATCGAATCCCGTATTGGACAATTTTTTCTAATTAAATAAAATGCCCCAATGGCCCACGATTCTTAGAAAGGTCCAACCCCACCAGCGAATGCAAGTTACCAAACGGGGCTCATTTGTATGTGCAAAGTCGAACTGCTTTTCACATGTGTAGACATGTGGTGCACTTACAGTAAAAGTAGTCGCCTACTTCTACCCACCATGAT
>CP092873.1:16449197-16494734 GCA_030710605.1 Cordylochernes scorpioides | reverse complement strand
AGGTTCTTGTGCCATCTGGATGTATTGTCATTCCTTTGTAGTGTTTCAGTATTTTTCGTATATAAGTAGAAATAAGATTCAAACTATCCTTCCACTGAAGAGAGAAACAGCGAATCACTGCAACGTTAAGAATTAAATAAAAATTGGTTAATGTTGCTATATTTTTCCAAATATTATTTTAATAATAATAAACAAAACAGCTTCGTTATTCGTTTTAATTTTAACTTCTAAAATTCGAAAAAAATACTTTTGAAAATGATCATTAATATCAAGCAGTTTTATTTTTCATTTAAAAAATAACTTCATTAATATTATTAACGAAAATTCTCTGAAATATAATCCAGAGCAACAAAAAATAGAATATATAATGAAACAATTCTTTATAATATCATACAAGGTAAGTTACATGAACTAAAAATTATTGAGAAGTTTCCAACCCCACCTTTGCCAGTCCCAAGCCCGGATGAAAAAGGAGGAGGGGAGCAGTATCAAGCTCAATAAGCTCAGCTGATCCGGCTGATAGTACCCTGTAAGGGCTCCTAATCCAGGGATACAGGATGATCAGCGTTTGCACTCCATGTTAGGAGCGGTTCTACATGGCGTTTGTTCCTCATGTCAGAGGCGGCCATTTCATATTAGAGCTAAGTCGGCCTGCCACTGAGTAGTGCTTCCATTCTTAATAGCAAAGACAAACACATTCTACTTCACCCAGTCATGATGATAGTCAAAAACCACATCATTAGCTGTATTGGCTCATCAATTGATGAGCTATACTCATCCCCATCAGACATCATCAACAAGCACTACAAGCTTGATATGTACTTCAATATGATTGAGTGAAGATAAGCAAGAAGAGAAGAACTTTCAAAGAAATTGAACGAAAAAACTTCGTCAATAAAATATCAAACAAGTAGTCAGTATTGATAACCATTTGCAAAATAATGGTTGAAATCAAATGCATTAAGCCGAAGAATGATGAGAGTAGATATATTAGAGTTTCCCTTAAGAGAATTCCTAAAATAATGGCTTAACCAGGAAAGAATCTTTCCTGTCAGTCAGAGTCTCCGAAAGGAGACCAACTCCAGGAGAGACCAGTTTATCAATGGTTTTAAGCGGTCTTTCTTGAGAATAAATTTTGATATCTAATAAATTGATTATTTGTTGGTTCTTTTTAGTACAAAATGGTATTGGTGATGCAGTCGTGGTCAATAATTTTGAAAATATAAAGTCTTGATCAGATATCTCTTTATTTGAGCTAAGAAATATATATGAAAAACATAATATGATTAAAGTACGACCTGGCTTAAGGCGAGTAGAACAAGGAAACCAAAAGATTATTTACATAATGTATAAAGATTTGAGCCGGCCATCGGGAAAAAACAACAACGAGTTTTTATATGCAAAGCGTGACCTCTGGCGGTCGATTTAACAGAATATTTCAATCTATGATATATAATTTTGAATAAAATATTATTTTTATATAACATATATATATGTGATGATGAAGTGTTGACTCTCGCTATACTGTGACTTGAGAGGAGCAGTCAGGATGTGGAGTTTGCCAGTACCTCTCTGCACCTTGGAAGGCCTTTTAAAGTTCTCACAAAGTACAGGCAGTCGTGGTCGAGGCAGAGTGGAAAGCTTGGGGATGTCCACACAAAAAACGAAGACACAGTTGCACTAAGAAAGTTCCGTGAACAGATAAAAGTTGAGCTAGGAGCGAAAGATGGAGAGATAGAAGAGTTCTTACTGACTACATGGTGAATGAGGTGGACCTTGGAGACAATCGACGACGCGCTGATGGTGAACTGACTATCAAGTGACTGTATATTTGGCTAAGCTTTTTATATCTCCTCCGACAAAAGAAGTATTGCATTACAGCACGTGCGAGAGGGCACGGATCGTCTGGCGAAACTGACACTGGCGCCGTCCTGACAGCTTCCAATCTATCTTTAGAAGTTGCTTTGTGGTTTCCATCTATCTCGAATTTAGACGTGTTTGACTTCTATCTCTCTAGCTCAACTCTTAATCTATTACAGAGTTTTATTTATTATCCTCAGTTTGTACAAATTACATTACATATGATGATGTAATGACACATGTCAATCATGCATATAACCATATACAGATGTGTTTCTACTATACAACATGAAAATCTTGTTATAAGTTATATACAATATGGGGTTGTTGGTTTAAATTACCATAGATGGGCCCCGGGAGTGAAAGGGTTTATCCGGGGTTGAGCGGGTAAAGCCTCTCTAACACAGGTAAGTAATTAAAATTTCTTTCAATTAATTTAAACTGTGAGGGTAAAAAGGGCTATAACAAGATTATTTGTTTGGATATATAAAAGTGAAATAAAAATGACATTTTTGTTTGATTTTTAAAAATGATGATTAAAATAAAATGATGACATAAAAATTCACATTCTAAGAGAATATTGGCGGGCGCTGGAAAGGGTTAGTAGTTGAAGAATATGCAATTGTAAGGTGTGCACATGTAAACCAAATACTTAGATCCATGTGCAAAGCGAGGAAATAGACTTGAGCGTCTTCCTAGGCAATGTTTCACTTGCGATCCTATATAAGGGTTACACTGTTTTGTTACAATTTTAGGGTTATGGGGTTGAGAAGTAGTTGGAGAAAAGAATTAATATGATTGAAAGGGGTGGTAGAGCCATGCATAAGTAGAATTGTAGCGACAGTAGGTGATCTGACTTGACTCGAAATCATGCAAATAAAGATTATGAAAAAAAGAAAATAGATTTGAAGATTGTAGGGAGGAGAAGAATATGGAGTTAAAGTTTATAAGGGAAAGGAATATGTATATCAAGATTATAAGGAATAAGAATATTTGGATAAAGATTATATAAAGAAGAAGAATATGGATGAAGATTATGAAGAAGACAAAGGTTCCAAAATAGAGATCCAAATAAGAGTGAAAGAGGATTCCAGCCACAATAGAAGTGCTAGATGAGATTGTAAGATTGATCAATTGGCATCCCACATAGAGAAAGGCTGAATAGAATTGATCAATTAGCATCCCACATAGAGAAAGCCTGAATAGGATTGATCAATTGGCATTCCACTTAGAGAAAGCCTGAATAGGATTGATCAATTGGCAATCCCCATAGAGAAAGCCTGAATAGGGTTGATCAATTGGCATTCCACATAGAGAAAGCCTGAATAGGATTGATCAATTGCCATTCCACTTAGAGAAAGCCTGAATAGGTTTGATCAATTGTCATTCCACTTAGAGAAAGCCTGAATAGGATTGATCAATTGGCATTCCACTTAGAGAAAGCCTGAATAGGATTGATCAATTGGCATTCCACTTAGAGAAAGCCTGAATGGGATTGATCAATTGGCATTCCGCTTAGAGAAAGCCTAAATGGGGTTTGTCAATTGGAGTTCCGCTTAGAGAAAGCCTAATTGGGGTTTATCAATTGGAGTTCCGAGTTTACCGAGAGGAGGCCCAGACCGTCCAGTGGTCAAGAGGAATAAGGAGAACTCTCCCGCCTGTACTCTGGTTCAAAATATATATAACCCAGACTATGATTGAAAGGGGGACATGTTGTATATAGTATCATCTGTGTAAATATAAAGATCCGGCAACACAGATTGTATCATCAATTGAGTCATAATAAATATGTAATTCATCGAGCGTGGTGCTGTATTGCATGGCTCTACTTAGTCTAGCCATAAATATTGTTACAAAACCAAATCAGTGATAAAAATGTTAATTTTACCGTTTGAAGTATTCAAACTACAGTAGTTATTTGAATATCTCGCGCACACGTGTTTAGAAAAAAAAATCGAATATATTTGTTTTTTGATAATGGATTGGGGTGTTAAATAAAACCATATAGATGTAATAGCCTTACACAAGGTAGGCCAAAGTCCTTCGCCAATTTTTAAACTTTTACAAAATTTGAATATTATGCGTCAATTTGTTTATCGAACCATTGAAATGTTCAACAAGGCTGGCACTATTAATGACCGAGAAGATCTGGTCGACCGCGCGTGCAACGAACGCGAGAAGCTATAAAAGCCATTCGCGAAAGAATTCGTCGAAATCCACGCCGCACACAAAAGATCTTAGCAAAGCAGATGAATTTAGCTCCAAGAACTGTTTCCAGGATAATCAACGAAGACCTTGGAATGAGAGCTTTCAAACGACGCATAGGTCATTTGATAACCTCTGCTCTTAGAGATATTAGAAGGGTTAGATCAAAAATGTTGTTGGCGCGGCATGATGGTTGGTTGCATGAGAGAATCCTTTTCACAGACGAGAAAATCTTCACTGTCGAGGAAAGGATTAATCGTTAGAATGATAGGATGTATGCTCGTAGCTCTCTTGAAGCTTCTTTAAATTCAGAAGACTTGAAAAAAGTCACCATCCTTCTTCTGTCATAGTTTGGCGGGGAGTTAGCTACCAAGGTGTAATAGATCTCCACTTCTGTGCCAAAGGAGTAAAAACTACAGCTAAAACTATCATGAATATATTTTGGAACAAATAGTAAAGCCTCTGAATACAAAATTGTTTAATGGAGAACATTGGATATTTCAACCAGATTCCTCTCCTACTCACAAAGCTAAGTCAACTCAACAATGTTTGTAGACGAATGTTCCAGACTTCATAAAGGCCAATGAATGGACCTCTGGAAGCCCTGATTCAAACCCCCTTGATTACAGTTTGTGGGCATATATAGTGGAGAAGGTGTGTTATGAAAGATATCATAATTTGGATCAATTGAAATCAGCATTGGTGAGAGCAATGAAAGAAATACTCTTAGAAAAGGTGCGTGCCGCCAGAGAGCAGTGGCCCGAACGTTTGAGATCCTGTGTCAAAAAAAAAAAGAGAGGACATTTTAAATGATTGTATATATTTAATATCTATGTCTTCTTGGCTAATAAAATATGTAATCATATTCCATTAATTTTTGGTTCTTAAGCATTTAATTTATAAAATTGTTTGTAACAGGATTTATGGCTAGACTGTGTATATATAGACTGTAACTTTATTATAAATATATGTTTAAATAAGGTTAAATGTTAAATAGAAACAATATAACACTTATAAAACATTCTTGAGTTGGTCTCTCATCGAGATTCTATTAAATAATTCTACGTGAAATGACATGTGAGATAGTCTCTGAGGAGAGACCAGATTCAATAATAATTTTAGGCAGTGCTTATAATGAAAGGTTATCTTTATATTGAATACAAATTGCTAGTAGCTATATAGAAATTAATTAATAATTTACACTAAGTTTCTTTTTTATTGTGTGACAAAGCAAGGTTCTTAGAAAATTATGCTTTTCTCTATGGCTAATCAAAATTATAAAGAGAAATACAGGCTAAATTTCCACATAATTTTGATTAGCTAGTAGAAAAGCAATTTGTTCGAAAATTTGTTTTTCATAATAAAAAAGACTATAACTATTTATACAATAAATATCCTGGTTCCAAAATCACTTTATCAGGTACCGCTCAAAAAGAGAAACCTAGCTTATCATATTTACAACAATGAATAATATATTTTGAAAAAAGAGCAAACCATATATAAATCTTTATATAAAAATGCATATACTGGATCAAAATATAATTTATTTTACCAATATTTCAGTTGGCTGAACGCCAACCTTTATCAAGGTATTATAACATAACATAATAATATGCTATAATACCTTGATAAAGGTTGGCGTTCAGCCAACTGAAATATTGGTAATATAAATGATATTTTGATCCAATATATGTCTTTTTATATAATGAATATTATGTGAAGGTTATTCAAATATTGAAACTAAGTGTCCAATGCGGGATTTGATCCCGGTTCATGGCTATCGGAATCGAGGGTTTTAACCATTCGTTCCTATAATAAATATAGAAAAAATAAATAAAACTAAAAGGGCAGCATTCTAGGTTTCTTTATATTGAGTCTCTTATAAAATACTTCTTAAAACAATGAATAACTTGGTCTCTCCTCATGAATTGAAATAATAATGGCCCACAACCTTATGTTACCAAATTGACATAAAATTAGTCATTCATGAGGGTTGATAAATATATATATATATATATATTTAGAGAGTAATATTTAAAAAATTATATATAAGTTCAAGAATATATTTATTATAAATTCAGAGCATTTTATAATTATATACATTATGCATTTTACAAATTATACTTGACATTGATTTTTCAATTTGATTAAATGTCTTTATTTACCTGGTTGGATTGATAACTTTCAGTGAATCCTCTGGTAAAAGAGAAGATAGGCTCTTTTTGCCAAGTCAGAAAATCCTGGATAGACCCGGGAGTCGTTGAATATGGTCCAAGTACCTTTGTTCTTGCATACTGCTATATAATGCCCGCCGTCTACATTTCCAGCATGAATAGACACGGCGTAGAGGCTGTACTTTGCACCTGGACAGAAGTCGCTTGTCCCCATTCTGATGTCCAGTTCCTCAGGGGATAGCACAGCCATGTTGTCCTTACGGCCTGATGGTGTGAATCTTGACAGATGGATAATCAAGATCTCTGGAAGACGTGAAAAACAAGTCCATTTCTTTGCGTCCACCGTTTCCTTACACTTAGAACATCTATAACTAATCCTTTCTGGAGACATCAGAGTTTCAAGACATTGTTCTAACGTGACAGTGTCCTCGCCTTTTACCAAGGGGGTTGTCAATGTCAACATTGGCTGAAAAGAGAAAGTCTGTGTCGAACATTGTGTACACTCGATTGTATCCTGAGTCTGTCCAAAGAATATATCATTAATTACGCTATCATCGGATTTCAAATGACGTTGCCAATGTGCTTCTGAAAGTTTCTCAGCTGGCTGATCTTCAGGGATTTCTTCAAGATCTTTTGGAGAAGTCTTTGCCCGATTCAAATCATTATGTAAGAGTTGAAGTAAAGATATTAAAAATTCATGAGCGTCATGTTGATATAGTTATTAAACATATTATCCAAAGATCCTAATTTTGCTTTAAAAATCATTGGATTGACAATACCATCCGTTTGTTTGAGAAGTTGATGGTGAAGATTATGAAATTCAGGAATCAATTTACCATCTATCTTTTCGAAGGATTGTAAAAATGTTGCCAAAATTGGTGTTTGTTGTATACATTGTAATATAGAATTCATATAACAAGTGTTTGTTAGATTTTCCAAACCAGCTTTAGGTATTTTTGTTGTCACTTTGTTTGTTATATTCCAATCTTTTGGAATAAATGGGTATTCTTTAACGACAAATTTGCGACCGCCTATAACTTTGTTTATTGAAGCGTTCAATAGCAATTTTTACTGAATTGGGTTTTTAAAAGTAACCATTCCAATTCCGAAATTATTATTTCCAATATAATATAACTTTTCATTAATAACTTCTCCGCAATTAGAAAATAAATGCTTCAGAAAAAGGCTTGTTAAACCACATGGAATATTACCCCACACATATTGAAGCGTCTCTTTGACTTGGGTTCCATTAAAACGGTTTTTACCATGTATATTTATTATATATATTTTTTAAAATAAATATATTGATATTTTATTAAATATTAAAAGCGTGTTTAGAAGAGTTAACAAAATTTTTATGAAAATAAAATAAAATTAATGATAAGAACAGATTAATCAAAAATTATTTTCAAATTAAATATTTTTAAAAATATATTTTCAATTATACATATATATTATTCTGAAAAAAATTAGAGCAATACATATTTAAATCATTCAATAATAAAAAGGAATATATTGGATTTAATAAAAGATTTATTTTACCAATATGAGTTTGTGTATACAAAAATGTAATGCCCTTGATAAAGGTTGGCGTTCAGCCAACCGAAATATTGGCAAATAAATCATTTATTCAATCCAATATATGCCTTTTTATTATATAAATTATTGCGCGCGCTTTTTATTATTTTACATGAATTTATTTGAATATCATAAAATATTTTGAATACAAATGTGTATAAATTGAAACTGTGTTTTGTAGGATAATATAAACTGTAAATCTAATATTTCATGGCTTGCTTGTGGAGTGACATCTCATTATTTTAATTTTGAATCCAAATGGCAATGATTTGATAATAATAATGCAGACCACCCAAAGTCCTCTGAGAACCACCACTTAGGTGGATCTCCTTTCCTCTGGCAGTATCTCTCGGCATTACCACTGGTGGAGGGACACGAGAGACTTACCAGAAGAGTAGCGACTGTGGTGTTGGCGAGTAGTAGCAACAGCAACTGGCAACAAGACTTCTAACACTTCACCTCTTTATTGTCATCTTTAAACCACAATTAATATAAAAATTGAATATAACTCGAATAACAATTAACGGGTATTTACATTTATTTATATACCAGAGCCAATGTAAACATCTATTTACAACTATTTGCTCAAGGAAAGAGTACCACAGCAGTCGGCGATTCCCACACTAGTTCCAGACGGGAAATAGGCGAAAGCGCCATCTATTGGCGGAGGTTGTAGGTGTTTTTCAAACTGATAAACGCGACAATATATTACGATTATAACGGTTTGATCCATCTAGATTCATTTTATGGTTTTTATTCCTGCAGAAGAGCCGTCGTCTTCTTCTTCTTTCTTATCTCCACTCAATCATATTAGGGTATCAAGTTGTGACCCTTGATGGTGTCAGTTTGACAACCATCATGACTGGGTGAAGTAGATGTGTCTGCCTGTGTCATTAAGACTGGTTAGAACTACTCAGTGGCAGGCCCGACTTAGCTCCAAAATAAATGGCCGCCTATAACATGAGGAACAGACGTCATGTGCAGCGGCTCCTAACAAGGAGTACAAATTTGGCTCATCCTGTATTCCTGGATTAGGAGCCCTTACAGGATACTATCAGCCAGGCCAGCTGAGCTCAGGTTTTTTACCGAGCTTGTTACTGCTCCCCCTCCTGTTTTTCATCCGGGCTTGGAACCAGCAAAAGCATTAAATATAAGATACTCATTCTTGGTTATTTTATTTTCCTAATATTATGATATATATATATTATTTTATAAAAGATCTTTTGTTGGTTGGAAGTTGGTTTGGAAAAAAAAAGCTACATCAACAAATATTTTATTTAATTCTTGATGTTTCAGTTGTTGTTGTCGTGTCCAATGAAAAGCCTCAGATGCCTCCATGCATATCTATCACAGCAGTCGCAATGTCCACTGGGTGTGCAAAGCTGCTGTTCCATGCCAATTTTCTGCAAGTCTGCGGTTATTGGTGGGCATGAGAATATGTGGGTAGGTGTTAGTTCCACACCAGACAGTTGTTACATGTCCTATAGGATCTTGTGCCATCTGGATGTATTGTCATTCCTTTGTAGTGTTTCAGTATTTTTCGTATATAAGTAGAAATAAGATTCAACTATCCTTCCACTGAAGAGAGAAACAGCGAATCACTGCAACGTTAAGAATTAAATAAAAATTGGTTTAATGTTGCTATATTTTTCCAAATATTATTTTAATAATAATAAACAAAATAGCTTCGTTATTCGTTTTAATTTTAACTTCTAAAATTCGAAAAAAATACTTTTGAAAATGATCATTAATATCAAGCAGTTTTATTTTTCATTTAAAAAATAACTTCATTCATATTATTAACGAAAATTCTCTGAAATATAATCCAGAGCAACAAAAAAATAGAATATATAATGAGACAATTCTTTTATAATATCATACAAGGTAAGTTACATGAACTAAAAATTATTGAGAAGTTTCCAACCCCGCCTTTGCCAGTCCCAAGCCCGGATGAAAAAGGAGGAGGGGGAGCAGTATCAAGCTCACTAAGCTCAGCTGATCCGGCTGATAGTACCCTGTAAGGGCTCCTAAACCAGGGATACAGGATGAGCAGCGTTTGTACTCCATGTTAGGAACGGCTGTACATGCCGTTTGTTCCTCATGTCAGAGGCGGCCATTTCATATTGGAGCTAAGTCGGCCTGCCACTGAGTAGTGCTTCCACTCTTAATGGCAAAGGCAAACGCATTCTACTTCACCCAGTCATGATGATAGTCAAAACCCACATCATTGGCTGTATTGGCTCATCAATTGATGAGCTATACTCATCCCCATCAGACATCATGAACAAGCACTATAAGCTTGAAATGTACTTCAATATGATTGAGTGAAGATAAGCAAGAAGAGAAGAAATTTCATCGAAATTAAACGAAATAACTTTTAAAATAAAATATCAAACAAGTAGTCGGTATTGATAACCATTTGCAAAAAATAATGGTTGAAATGAAATGCATTAAGCCGAAGAATGATGAAAGTTGATATATTAGAGATTCCCTTAAGAGGATTCCTAAAAGAATGGCTTACCAGTCTCTCCAAGAGGTGGTCTCCTATAAAAGAATCTTTCCTGTCAGTCAGAATCTCCGATGAGAGACCAACTCCAGGAGAGACCAGTTTATCAATGCTTTTAGGCGGTTTTTCTTGAGAATATATTTTGATATCTAATAAATTGATTATTTGTTGGTTCCTTTTAGTAAAAATATGATATTGGTGATGCAGTCGTGGTCAATAATTTTAAAAATATAAAGTCTTGATCAGAGATTTCTTTATTTGAGCTAAGAAATATATATGAACAACATAATATGATTAAAGTACGACCTGGCTTAAGGCGAGTAGAACAAGGAAACCAAAATATTATTTACATAATGTATAAAGATTTGAGCCTGGCCATCGGGAAAAAATAACGACGAGTTTTTATATGCAAAGCGTGACCTCTGGCGGTCGAATTAACAGAATATTTTAATCTATGATATATAATTTTAAATAAAATATTATTTTTATATAACATATATATATGTGATGATGAAGTGTTGACTCTCGCTATACTGTGTTGACCGAGAGGAACAGTCAGGATGTGGAGTTTTCAGTACCTCTCTGCACCTAGGAAGGCCTTTTAAAGTTCTCACAAACTACAGGCAGTCGTGGTCGAGGCAGAGTGGAAAGCTTGGGGATGTCCACACAAAAAAACGAAGACAAGTTGCACTAAGAAAGTTCCATGAACAGATTAAAGTGAGCTAGGAGCGAAAGATGGAGAGATAGAAGAGTTCTTACTGACTACATGGTGAATGAGGTGGACCTTGTTGACAACCGACAACGCGCTGATGGTGAACTGACTATCAAGTGACTGTATATTTGGTAGGCTTTTTATATCTCCTCCGACAAAAGAAGTATTGCATTACAGCACGTGCGAGAGGGCATGGATCGTCTGGCGAAACTGGACACTGGCGCCGTCCTGACAACTTCAATCTATCTTTAGAAGTTGCTTTGTGGTTTCCATCTATCTCGAATTTAGACGTGTTTGACTTCTATCTCTCTAGCTTAACTCTTAATCTATTACAGAGTTTTATTTATTATCCTCAGTTTGTACAAATTACATTACATATGATGATGTAATGACACATGTCAATCATGCATATAACCATTTACAGATGTGTTTCTACTATACAACATGAAAATCTTGCTATAAGTTATATACAATATGGGGTTGTTGGTTTAAATTACCATAGATGGGCTCGGGAGTGAAAGGGTTTATACGGGTTTAAGCGGTGTAAAGCCTCTCTAACACAGGTAAGTAATTAAAATTTCTTTTAATTAATATAAACTGTGAGGGTAAAAAGGGCTATAGCAAGATGATTTTTTTTGGATATATAAAAGTGAAAAAAAATGACATTTTTGTTTGATTTTAAAAAATGATGATTAAAATAGAATGATGACATAAAAATTTACATTCTAAGAGAATATTGGCGGGCGCTGGAAAGGGTTATTAATTGAAGAATATGCAATTGTAAGGAGTGCACATGTTAACCAAATACTTAGATCCAGGTGCAAAGCGAGGAAATAAACGAGCGTCTTCCTAGGCAATGTTTCACTTGCGATTCTATATAAGGGTTTATATATATATATATATATATACAGTGTTTTGTTACAATTTTAGGGTTATGGGGTTGAAAGGTTGTTGAAGAAAAGAATTAATATGATTGAAAGGGGTGGTAGAGCCATGCGAAAAGTAGAATTGTAGCGACAGTAGGTGATCTGACTTGACTCGAAATCATGCAAATAAAGATTATGAAAAGAAGAAAATAGATTTGAAGATTGTAGGGAAGAGAAGAATATGGAGTTAAAGTTTATAAGGGAAAGGAATATGTATATCAAGATTATAAGGAATAAGAATATTTGGATAAAGATTATAAAAGAAGAAGAATATGGATGAAGATTATGAAGAAGATAAAGGTTCCAAAAGAGAGATCCAAATAAGAGTGAAAGAGGATTCCAGCCACAATAGTCTTCATGTTTCACCTTTCCATACCTCATCCTCAAAGTTAGAAATGTCGCTATTTCTCTTTGAAAATAAATTTCGATTTTTTAAAAGAAACATTCGCGGTATAATTTTAATTTTCGTTTTACAATAGAAGTGCTAGATGAGATTGTAAGATTGTTCAATTGGCATCCCACATAGAGAAAGGCTGAATAGAATTGATCAATTAGCATCCCACATAGGGAAAGCCTGAATAGGATTGATCAATTTTCATTCCACATAGAGAAAGCCTGAATAGGATTGATCAATTTTCATTCCACATAGAGAAAGCCTGAATAGGATTAATCAATTTTCATTCCACATAGAGAAAGCCTGAATAGGATTGATCAATTGGCAATCCCCATAGAGAAAGCCTGAATAGGGATGATCAATTGGCATTCCACTTAGAGAAAGCCTGAATAGGATTGATCAATTGGCATTCCACATAGAGAAAGCCTGAATAGGATTGATCAATTGGCATTCCACTTAGAGAAAGCCTGAATAGGGTTGATCAATTGGCATTCCACATAGAGAAAGCCTGAATAGGGTTTATCAATTGGCATTCCACTTAGAGAAAGCCTGAATAGGATTGATCAATAGGCATTCCACTTAGGGAAAGCCTGAATAGGGTTGATCATTTTCATTCCACATAGAGAAAGCCTGAATAAGATTGATCAATTTTCATTCCACATAGAGAAAGCCTGAATAGGATTGATCAATTTTCATTCCACATAGAGAAAGCCTAAAAAGGACTGATCAATTGGCAATCCCCATAGAGAAAGCCTGAATAGGGTTAATCAATTGGCATTCCACTTAGAGAAAGCCTGAATAGGATTGATCAATTGGCATTCCACATAGAGAAATCCTGAATAGGATTGATCAATTGGCATTCCACTTAGAGAAAGCCTGAATAGGGTTGATCAATTGGCATTCCACATAGAGAAAGCCTGAATAGGGTTGATCAATTGGCATTCCACTTAGAGAAAGCCTGAATAGGATTGATCAATTGGCATTCCACTTAGAGAAAGCCCGAATAGGATTGATCAATTGGCATTCCACTTAGAGAAAGCCTGAATAGGATTGATCAATTGTATTTTCCAATTAGAGAAAGCCTGAATAGGATTGATCAATTGGCATTTCACTTAGAGAAAGCCTGAATAGGATTGATCAATTGGCATTCCACTTAGAGAAAGCCTGAATAGGATTGATCAATTGGCATTCCACTTAGAGAAAGCCTGAATAGGGTTGATCAATTGGCATTCCACATAGAGAAAGCCTGAATAGGGTTGATCAATTGGCATTCCACTTAGAGAAAGCCTGAATAGGAATTGATCAATTGGCATTCCACTTAGAGAGAGCCTGAATAGGATTGATCAATTGGCATTCCACTTAGAGAAAGCCTGAATAGGATTGATCAATTGTATTTTCCAATTAGAGAAGCCTGAATAGGATTGATCAATTGGCATTTCACTTAGAGAAAGCCTGAATAGGATTGATCAATTGGCATTCCACTTAGAGAAAGCCTGAATAGGATTGATCATTTGGCATTCCACTTAGAGAAAGCCTGAATAGGATTGATCAATTGGCATTCCACATAGAGAAAGCCTGAATAAGATTGATCAATTTTCATTCCACATAGAGAGAAAGCCTGAATAGGATTGATCAATTTTCATTCCACATAGAGAAAGCCTAAAAAGGACTGATCAATTGGCAATCCCCATAGAGAAAGCCTGAATAGGGTTAATCAATTGGACATTCCACTTAGAGAAAGCCTGAATAGGATTGATCAATTGGCATTCCACATAGAGAAAGCCTGAATAGGATTGATCAATCTGGCATTCCACTTAGCGAAAGCCCTGAATAGGGTTGATTAATTGGCATTCCACATAGAGAAAGCCTGAATAGGGTTGATCAATTGGCATTCCACTTAGAGAAAGCCTGAATAGGATTGATCAATTGGCATTCCACTTAGAGAAAGCCTGAATAAGAGATGATCAATTGGCATTCCACTTAGAGAAAGCCTGAATAGGATTGATCAATTGTATTTTCCAATTTGAGAAAGCCTGAATAGGATTGATCAATTGGCATTCCACTTCGAGAAAGCTGATAAGGATTGATCAATTGTATTTTCCAATTAGAGAAAGCCTGAATAGGATTGACAATGGCATTCAATTAGAGAAAGCCGGAATAGGATTGATCAATTGGCATTCCACTTAGAGGAAAGCCTGAATAGATTTGATCAATTGGCATTCCACTTAGAGAAAGCCTGAATAGGGTTGATCAATTGGCATTCCACATAGAGAAAGCCTGAATAGGGTTGAACAATTGGCATTCCATTTAGAGAAAGCCTGAATAGGATTGATCAATTGGCATTCCACTTAGAGAAAGCCTGAATAGGATTGATCAATTGGCATTCCACTTAGAGAAAGCCTGAATAGGATTGATCAATTGTATTTTCCAATTAGAGAAAGCCTGAATAGGATTGATCAATTGGCATTCCACTTAGAGAAAGCCTGAATAGGATTGATCAATTGTATTTTCCAATTAGAGAAAGCCTGAATAGGATTGATCAATTGGCATTTCACTTAGAGAAAGCCTGAATAGGATTTATCAATTGGCATTCCACTTAGAGAAAGCCTGAATAGGATTGATCAATTGGCATTCCACTTAGAGAAAGCCTGAATAGGATTGATCAATTGGCATTCCACATAGAGAAAGCCTGAATAAGATTGATCAATTTTCATTCCACATAGAGAAAGCCTGAATAGGATTGATCAATTTTCATTCCACATAGAGAAAGCCTAAAAAGGACTGATCAATTGGCAATCCCCATAGAGAAAGCCTGAATAGGGTTAATCAATTGGCATTCCACTTAGAGAAAGCCTGAATAGGATTGATCAATTGGCATTCCACATAGAGAAAGCCTGAATAGGATTGATCAATAGGCATTCCACTTAGAGAAAGCCTGAATAGGGTTGATCAATTGGCATTCCACATAGAGAAAGCCTGAATAGGATTGATCAATTGGCATTCCACTTAGAGAAAGCCTGAATAGGGTTGATCAATTGGCATTCCACGTAGAGAAAGCCTGAATAGGGTTGATCAATTGGCATTCCACTTAGAGAAAGCCTGAATAGGATTGATCAATTGGCATTCCACTTAGAGAAAGCCTGAATAGGATTGATCAATTGGCATTCCACTTAGAGAAAGCCTGAATAGGATTGATCAATTGTATTTTCCAATTAGAGAAAGCCTGAATAGGATTGATCAATTGGCATTTCACTTAGAGAAAGCCTGAATAGGATTGATCAATTGGCATTCCACTTAGAGAAAGCCTGAATAGGATTGATCAATTGGCATTCCACTTAGAGAAAGCCTGAATAGGGTTGATCAATTGGCATTCCACATAGAGAAAGCCTGAATAGGGTTGATCAATTGGCATTCCACTTAGAGAAAGCCTGAATAGGATTGATCAATTGGCATTCCACTTAGAGAAAGCCTGAATAGGATTGATCAATTGGCATTCCACTTAGAGAAAGCCTGAATAGGATTGATCAATTGTATTTTCCAATTAGAGAAAGCCTGAATAGGATTGATCAATTGGCATTTCACTTAGAGAAAGCCTGAATAGGATTGATCAATTGGCATTCCACTTAGAGAAAGCCTGAATAGGATTGATCAATTGGCATTCCACTTAGAGAAAGCCTGAATAGGATTGATCAATTGGCATTCCACATAGAGAAAGCCTGAATAAGATTGATCAATTTTCATTCCACATAGAGAAAGCCTGAATAGGATTGATCAATTTTCATTCCACATAGAGAAAGCTAAAAAGGACTGATCAATTGGCAATCCCCATAGAGAAAGCCTGAATAGGGTTAATCAATTGGCATTCCACTTAGAGAAAGCCTGAATAGGATTGATCAATTGGCATTCCACATAGAGAAAGCCTGAATAGGATTGATCAATTGGCATTCCACTTAGAGAAAGCCTGAATAGGGTTGATCAATTGGCATTCCACATAGAGAAAGCCTGAATAGGGTTGATCAATTGGCATTCCACTTAGAGAAAGCCTGAATAGGATTGATCAATTGGGCATTCCACTTAGAGAAAGCCTGAATAGGATTGATCAATTGGCATTCCACTTAGAGAAAGCCTGAATAGGATTGATCAATTGTATTTTCCAATTAGAGAAAGCCTGAATAGGATTGATCAATTGGCATTTCACTTAGAGAAAGCCTGAATAGGATTGATCAATTGGCATTCCACTTAGAGAAAGCCTGAATAGGATTGATCAATTGGCATTCCACTTAGAGAAAGCCTGAATAGGATTGATCAATTGGCATTCCACATAGAGAAAGCCTGAATAGGGTTGATCAATTGGCATTCCACTTAGAGAATGCCTGAATAGGATTGATCAATTGGCATTCCACTTAGAGAAAGCCTGAATAGGATTGATCAATTGGCATTCCACATAGAGAAAGCCTGAATAGGATTGATCAATTGGCATTCCGCTTAGAGAAAGCCTAAATTGGATTGATCAATTGGCATTCCGCTTAGAGAAAGCCTAAGTGGGGTCTATCAGTTGGCATTCCGCTTAGAGAAAGCCTAAATGGGGTTTGTCAATTGGAGCTCCGCTTAGAGAAAGCCTAATTGGGGTTTATCAATTGGCGTTCTACTTTGTAGAAGACCCAGTGTTTACCGAGAGGAGGCCCAGACCGTCCAGTGGTCAAGAGGAATAAGGAGAACTCTCCCGTCTGTACTCTTGTTCAAAATATATGACCCCAGACTTTAATTGAAAGGGGCACATGTTGTATATAGTATAATCTGTGTGAATATAAAGATCCGGCAACACAGTTTGTATCATCAATTGAGTCATAATAAATATGTAATTCATCGAGAGTGGTGCTGTATTGCATGGCTATCTATATATAGACTGTAACTTTTTTATAAATATATGTTTAAATAAGGTTAAATGTTAAATAGAAACAATATAACTTATAAAACATTCTTGAGTTGGTATCTCATCGAGATTCTATTAAGTAATGCCAGGTAAAATGACATGTGAAACAGTCTCTGAAGAGAGACCACTTCCAGAAGACACCAGGTTAAGTAATATATTTAGGCAGTGCTTAATGAAAGGTTATCTTTATATTGAGTAAAATTGCTAGTAGCTATATAGAAATAAGCAAAAGAGCGATTTTCCTTTGGAAAGTTTGCTTTGTCATAATAAAAAAGACTATATCTATTTATACAATAAATATCCTGGTTCCAAAATCACTTTATCAGGTACCTCTCAAAAAGAGAAACCTAGCTTATCATATTTACAACAATGAATAATATATTTTAAAAATAGAGTAATCCATAAATAAATATTTATATAAAAAGGCATATATTGAATCAAAATATAATTTATTTTACCATTATTGGCTGAACGCCAACTTTTATCAAGGTATTATATATATAACATATTAACACCTAGGATTAACACCATATTAACACCTATAACATATAATACCTTGATAAAGGTTGGCGTTCAGCCAAATGAAATATTGGTAAAATAAATGATATTTTGATCCAATATATGCCTTTTATATAATGAATATTATGTGAAGGTTATTCAAATATTGAAATTAAGTGTCCAAAGCGGGATTAGATCCCGGTTCATGGCTGTGGGGAATGGAGGGTTTTGACCACTCGTTCCTATAATAAATATAGAAAAAATAAATAAAACTAAAAGGGCAGCATTCTGGGTTTCTTTATATTGAGTCTCTCATAAAATACTTCTTAAAACAATGAAGAACTTGATCTCTCCTCATGAATTGAAATAATAATGTCCATAACCTTATGTTACCAAATTGACATAAAATTAATCATTCATGAGGGTTTGATAAATATTTGAGAGAGTAATATTTAAAAAATTATATATAAGTTCAAGAATATATTTTAATATAAATTCAGAGCATTTTATAATTATATACATTATGCATTTTACAAATTATACTTGACATTAGATTTTCAATTTGATAGAATTTCTTCATTTACCTGGTTGGATTGATAACTTTCAGTGAATTCTCTGGTAAAAGAGAAGATAGGCTCTTTTTGCCGAGTCAGAAGATCCGGGATAGACCCAGGTGTCGTTGAATATGCTCCAAGTACCTTTGTTCTTGCATACTGCTATATAATGCCCGCCGTCTACAGTTCCAGCATGGAAAGACATGGCGTAGAGGCTGTACTTTGCACCTGGACAGAAGTCGCTTGTCCCCATTCTGATGTCCAGTTCCTCAGGGGAAAGCACATCCATGTGGTTCTTCCTGCCTGATGGTGTGAATCTTGACAGATGGATAATCAATATCTCTGGAAGACGTGAAAAACAAGTCCATTTCTTTGCTTCCACCGTTTCCTTACACGTAGAACATCTATAACTAATCCTTTCTGGAGTCCTCAGAGTTTCAAGACATTGTTCTAATGTGACAGTGTCATCGCCTTTTGCCAAGGGTGTTGTCAATGTCAACATTGGCTGAAAAGATAAAGTCTGTGTCGAACATTGTGTACACTCGATTGTATCCTGACTCTGTCCAAAGAATATATCATTAATTACGCTATCATCGGATTTCAAATGACGTTGCCAATGTGCTTCTGAAAGTTTCTCAGCTGGCTGATCTTCAGGGATTTCTTCAAGATCTTTGGGAGGAGTCTTTACCCGATTTAAATCATTATGTAAGAGTTGAAGTAAAGATATTAAAAATTCATGAGCGTCATGTTGATAATAGTTATTAAACATATTATCCAAAGATTCTAATTTTGCTTTAAAAATCATTGGATTGACAATACCATCCGTTTGTTTGAGAAGTTGATGGTGAAGATTATGAAATTCAGGAATCGATTTCCCATATATCTTTTCGAAGGATTGTAAAAATGTTGCCAAAATTGGTGTTTGCTGTATACATTGTAATATAGAATTCATATAACAGGTGTTTGTTAGATTTTCCAAACCAGCTTTAGGTATTTTAGTTGTCACTTTGTTTGTTATATTCCAATCTTTTGGAATAAATGGGTATTCTTTAACGACAAATTTGCGACCGCCTATAACTTTGTTATTGAAGCGTTTAATAGCAATTATTACTGAATTAGGGTCTTTAAAAGTAACCATTCCAATTCCTAAATTATTAATTTCACTATAATATAACTTTTCATTAATAACTTCTCCGCAATTAGAGAATAAATACTTCATAAAACGGCTTGTTAAACCACAAGGGATATTATCCACACATATTGAAGCGGCCCTTGGACTAGGTTCCATTAAAACGATTTTTGCCATGTATATACTACTAGCGGACGTACCCGGCTTCGCCCGGGTTTTACCCGAGTAAAAGTTTGTCTAACGAATCTCTCGATAAAGTGAACATTTTTTTCCCGGTCCCTTGAAAAATACTCGATAATTTGAATAAAATCAATATTAATTGGTTCCCTCGGTAATTGGAAGTTAAAGGAATAGTATCTTGCCTTGGAATTGTATCATTATTCTTGTATGGATGTACCCGGCTTCGCCCGGGTTTTACCCAAGTAAAGGTTTGTTTAATGAATCTCTCGATAAAGTGAACATTTTTTCCCCGGTCCCTTGAAAAATACTCGATAAGTTGAATAAAATCAATATTAATTGGTTCCCTCGGTAATTGGAAGTTAAAGGAATAGTATCTTGCCTTTGAATTATTAATTATAAATATATATATATATATATATATATATTATTCTGAAAATAGAGCAATCCATATTTAAAATATTATATGAAAAAAAAAAGATTGAATAAAAGATTTATTTGCCAATATGAGTTTGTGTATACAAAAATGTAATGCCTCGATAAAGGTTGGCGTTCAGCCAACAGAAATATTGGCAAATAAATCTTTTATTCAATACAATATATGCCTTTTTATTATATATATAAATGCGCGCGCCTCTTATTTATTTATATAGATTATTTGAATTTCATAACATTTTCTAAATACAAAAGTGTAGAAATTGAAATTGTGTTTTTGTAGAATAATATAAACTGTAAATACACTGCGTGACATTGAAAATGGAACACCAAGAAATAGTGGGCCAGAAAGTGATGAAACTCGGCAGACAGAGAGAGACAGGGACGAACAATAAGTGATCTTTATTTCAAAATGATAGTCATAATACAGAGCGAGAACGGCGTCGGCTTAGTAGCAAGTAGGACCACCGCGGACGGCGATGCACGCAGCAACACGTCTAGGTAGAGAGTCAATCAGAGTACGGGATGGCGTCCTGAGGGATGGCTCTCCATTCCCTCTCAACCATTTGCCACATTTCGTCTTCTGGAACGCGGCTGTGGCAAGGCATGCAAACGGCGTCCAATGATGTCCCAGACGTGCTCGATTGGTGAGAGATCAGGAGAGTACGGTGGCCAGGGAAGCATCTGTACATCTTGCAGAGCTTGTTGGCTAATGCGAGCAGTGTGCGGTCGGGCGTTATCCTGCTGATAAAGGGCATTGGGTACCCCCTGAAGGTAGGGGAGTGTCACCGGTCGCAGCACATCATCAACGTATCGTTGGGCCGTCATAGTGCCCTGAATACGAAATAAAGGTGACCTGGAATCATACGCGATTGCGCCCCAAACCATGATTCACGTTGTCGCACGGTGGGGGCGTTCCACAATTGCTGCCGGATTGGACCTTTCTCCACGTCGACGCCACACGCGTACACGGCGACTATCACTGGACAAGCAGAAACGCGACTCATCTGAGAACACGACCCTGTGCCATTCCGTCATCCACGTCGATCTAGCCCGGCACCCATTCCAAACGTTGGCGCCTATTCGGTGGGGTCAATGGCAGTCCTTCTTAGCGGACGGCATGAGTGCAAGCCATTAGCAACCAATCGACGGGGAAATGGTTCTGGTCGAGATGGAATGATCTTGGGTGTCTTGCACATGTTGCAGGATGGCGGTACAAGTGGCTTGTGGGGCCGCCACTGCTTGACGAAGGATACGCCGATCCACACGTGCTGACGTCACTCTGGTTGCACCGGCATTCCTATAAATTGGCCACATTTCCTTGTTCCTACCATCTTCTCCACAGTCGGTGCACCGTGGACGCACCAAGGTGTGTATCAGCTGCGATTTGACGTATGGACCAACCTGCCCTTTTCAGTCCGATCACCATGCCCCCTCGTAAAAGCGTCTGTATGCTTGAACTGCATCCGTTTACGATGACCTGGCATTCTCTGTTATTACACGTGTCTTTTGACACAAGAACAAAATTTCTACAATGATTTTCCTTGAAGAAATAACGACACGAATACTGTCCTTTCTGCAAGTTCCTTCCCTTATATCTTACTCCATGTGCGCACGAGAGCTGCGCATTTTACATCATTTGCATAACTCGGTTAGGCGCGTCTACCCTGAAATTTGCATAATATTCTGGCCACTATTTCTTGGTGTTCCATTTTCAATGTCACGCAGTGTATAATATTTCATGGCTTGCTTGTGGAGTGACTTCTAATTATTTTAATTTTGAATCCAAATGACAATAAATTAATAATAATGCAGACCACCCAAAGACTTCCGAGAACCACCACTCAAGTGGATCTCCTTTCCTTTGGCAGTATCTCTCGGCCTTACCACTGGTGGGGGGACACGAGAGACTTACCAGAAGAATAGCGACTGTGGTGTTAGAGAGAGTCACAACAGCAACCGGCATCAAAACTTCTAACACTCTTTTTATTGTTATCTTTAAACTATATTACATAATATTAATAACTCGAATATCAATTAATGGGTATTCACAGTTATTTACACACCAGAGCCAATATAAACATATATTTACAAATATTTTTACCAGGAAACGGGACCATAGCAGTCGGCGATATTCACACTAGTTCAGAATGGCAAATAGGCGAAAGCGCCATCTACTGACGGAGGTTGTAGGTGTTGTTCAGGCGCATATTGGCGACAGTATATTATGATTATAACCGGTTGATTCATCTAGATTCATTCTTCGGTTTTTATTCCTGTAGAAGGGTTGTTTATACCCGAAATCTTGAAACGTAAAGCATTAAATATAAGATACTCATCCTCTCTCTTGGTTATTTTATTTTCCTGAAATTATGATGATATTATTTTATTAAATATCTTTTGTTGGTTAGAAGTTGGTTTGGAAAAAATATAATAGCTACATCAACAAATATTTTATTTAATTCTTGATGGTTCAGTTGTTGTTGTTGTTGTGTCCAATGAAGAGCCTCAGATGTCTCCATGCATCTCTATCAAAGCAGTCGTTCTCTATCTTGGGTGTGTAAAACTGCTGCTCTGGGTCCATGTCAATTTTCTGCAAGGCTGCGGCCATTGATGGACATGAGAATATGTGTGTAGGTGTTAGTTCCACCCCAGGACAGTTGTTGCATGCCCTATAGGTTTTTGTGCCATCTGGATGTATTGTCATATTTTGTAGTGTTTCAGTATTTTTGGTATATAAGTAGAAATAGGATTCAAAAATAATCATTTACCTGAGGAGATTAACAGCGATTAACGAATATGTTGAGAATTAAATAAATTATTAGAATTGATGTAACTGTATTTTTCCAAACATATCATTTTATTAAAAATAAACAAAACAGCTTCCGAAGGTGAATTTCCTGTTTTATTTCATATTCATCTCAAGCGGTATCACAAAACCCTTTCTACAAGAGTACTGTTTATTATTTATATGTATTGCAGAGTATTTTACTTTTCTAACATCTATTTATTATATATTAAACAAATATAGGTCTCGAGGGACTCTCTTTGGAGCTCCTGTTGAATGAGGTGGTGAGAAACAGAGCTGGAGCTTTTACGTGGTTCAAATTTTGTAAGACGGCTGAAGAGAAGAGAAGGCTATATACATAATCAAATTGAGATAAATAATTATATGCAAATAATCTATGTCAGGATTAGAATGACGTAGAACAGTAAAAGGCTTGTTGCTGCTGTTGTATATAGTCACAGTGTAGAAAATACTATACCTACTACATGTGGGTTTCTCTCTGCATTATTAGTTCTCTTCTCTTACTCTGTAAACTCGTGAATCCTGTATAGGACGAGAGGTCCTCAATAAAGGCTTTTGTTGTTGTATATTAAACAAATATTTTTGAATAATCAAAACCTTTCTCCAGTTCCCACTTCCATATCGTTTTTCAAGTGTGAATATTCCTCAGTCCAATATCTATTTTAAGAATTTGATCTCTACTAAGCGTCCACTTTCTTACCTCTTAAGTAACCCAATCTTAAGAACCCGAAACAATATTTCCATCATAACATATCTACCATTATTGATTTTACCCATAGTCCTTTTTAATTATGACCACCGAGTAAGTCAATAATACTTGACGAACAAAGGCACGCCTATTTTTCTAACAGCGTTGAAAGGTTAAAGAACCACTAATATAGACAACTTATAAGAGACCCTATATATATATATATATATATATAAACCATTAATATAAGACAACTTATGAGACCCTATATATATATTAAACCCTATATATATATTATGACCCTATATATATATATAAACCTTAATATAAGACAACTTATAAGACCCTATATATATATAAACCACTAATATAAGACAACTTATAAGACCCTATATATATATATTAAAAATATATTGCGACCGCCTATGATCTTGTTATAAGAGCGTTCAATTGAAATTTTCACTATAATATAACCTTTATTTAATAACTTCTCCGCAATTAGAAATAAATGCTTCAGAAAAAGGCTTGTTAAACCACAAGGGATATTTCCCACACATATTGAAGCGGATCTTTGACCAAGTTCCATTAAAACGGGTTTTTCCATGTATATATTTATATATATATTTTAAAATAAATTAATTAATATTTAATTAAATTGAAAGTTTGTTTTATAAGAGTGAACAGAAGCTATTATATATTGTTACGACGCTTCTCAGCCGTCGATGTTTGCGTGCAAGGTTTCTGAGAAGACAAAGTGGATTCTTTAGGATACAGCTTAGTGCGGTATATTTATTATAAGAGCTTTAAAGAGTAGATAAGTGACTATACAGTAGATGGACTTGCCTTCAATGCCGCCCCAGGTAGGTTTCTCCTCGTCCTCCACTTGTTAATCCACACAGTCAAGCACTACAACCCTAAACATAGGAATTAAATTCTAAACTGTTCTTTTCTCGCGCGCGCGTGCTCGCGCGGGCGTGCCTTGCCTCCCTTGGCCTTCCCACTTCTTCTCTTCTACTTTTCTGCATCGCTTCACTGCCCCCTTCTCAATCCTTTTCGTCCCGAAAAGGCTGATTTCACCAGAGGCGCTGATCGGCGGCCCTTTGATCTCTCTGACGTCTCTGGCCACATAAGGGTCGTCAGCCTCCCGGAAGCGTAACGGCAGGGTTAACACCAACCCTTTTTTGCAGAACCACTTCTCAACTCGCGCTTTCTTTCCACTCTTAACCAGTGCCGACGCCATTGATTGGTCTCGCTGTCTAGCACAGGGCGGTGGTTCTCCACAAGAAGGCGGCCATATTTCACTGCCTACGATGCTTCCATCTGATATTTTGAATTCTCCTTGTGAACACTCTGTAGCCGCAATGTACAAAGGGTTGCGATCGTTTGTATTGCGCTTTCGCCGCCTCCCTCCACGACGGGGCTGTAGATGGCCGATCTTTACAGTGGATTCGTCCACCTGATCCACGCTGTCCATTTCGTGGCCTCCCTTTTCTTCTCTAGGTTTCCCATTCGCTTGCTCTAGAGGCTCTCTTTTTCCTAACCCTTCAAACCTGGGCTCCCTAGTGCCGACCACGCACAGGGCTGTGAATTTCTTAAACCTTCTGGAGGTGTCGGATCCCGTGGCAGTCTCAAGGTCGGTAGAACTCCTCCCAGGCGGTGGCTGCTTGATCTGCACCTTGTCGGGCGAAGGAACGAAGATGAATGGTGCACATTCTTGGCACATCTTTTTAGCTTGCATTGCAGACGACGGCGCTGACACATTGCGCGCGACTTCCGCGTCACAGACATTGTCGTCGGACTTCCACAGAGCGTCCAATGCTCTATCCCGTTCAGTCGGGTTGCCGGCTCCAACTTTGGGGTGCTTCGACCATCTAGCCCCGTCGCACCTCCACGGAGCACCCAGCTCCGTCCCGTCCAGTTGAATCGCCGCCGTAGTCCCTGACAATCTGTCACTGTCGCAGATGTCAGCCACGCTGTCGCACTGCAGCTCGCCAAGATCGTTGCTGTTCTCATGGAGTATTCCAGAAAAATCCCAGGGGTTGAATTTCGCTCTGTATATTACCTTGAGGGCATTCTCCTTCCGTCCGCTTGGTTTTATACAAAACACTCGTGCCGCAGCCGTTGTCGGAGGCGATCAGCTCACCCTCCTCCGCTACACAACCAGTCTGAATCATTTCCTGCTGTCGACACTCTTCGGACTTCTGGATCACGGGAGAATCTTCCAGCGTAGATTCCGAAAGTTCACTCGCAACGTCTCCTGACGTGATGATCTTTGTTGTGATGGTCTTGTCGGGATCTTCATCACCTGGGATCGTCTTTTGTCCCCTCAGACATTGAATACGTGGGCTATTGGTTGCTGTGATTGTTTTTGAAAAGCCATCAGGATTTTCTGGCGATAGTACATTGAGTGTGGCAGAACGTTTGACATTCCGAATATGCTCGAGTCGGCTCAATCGAGAATCCCAGTTTTCCTCAGAGCACATCTAATTTCTGGCTTATCTGACTGAGCAATTTTGTGAATTTTTCGATTTCGGGGTCGGTTAGTTTTTCCATTTTTCTTTTTAAATTGGCGCAAATAAAATCTTCAATTAAAATTAACTAAGCTGTATCCCACTTCTGACACCAATTGTTACGACGCTTCTCAGCCGTCGATGTTTGCGTGCAAGGTTTCTGAGAAGACAAAGTGGATTCTTTAGGATACAGCTTAGTGCGGTATATTTATTATAAGAGCTTTAAAGAGAAGATAAGTGACTATACAGTAGATGGATTTGCCTTCAATGCCGCCCTAGGTAGGTTTCTCCTCGTCCTCCACTTGTTAATCCACACAGTCAAGCACTACAACCGTAAACATAGGAATTAAATTCTAAACTGTTCTTTTCTCGCGCGCGCGTGCTCGCGCGGGCGTGCCTTGCCTCCCTTGGCCTTCCCACTTCTTCTCTTCTACTTTTCTGCATCGCTTCAATATTTTTAATTTTTTTTTCATATATATATATATATATTATATTAAAAAAAAAGATGAAATTTCTGTTGTTTTGGATCATATTGATGATTATGCTATGGTGGTGCAGTCGTGGCTATAATCTTGAAAAGTATGATAATAATAAAAATGGTTTTTATCAGCAATTGCTTTTATTGTGCTAAAGGAATATATACAAAACATAATTTGGGTAAGTACCGCCTGGCTTAAGGCGTAAGAATAAAAAATGAAAAGATTATTTACATAATTACAAAGTTTTGGGTCGGCCAACGAGGATAGAACAACAACGAGTTTTTATAGGGGAAGCCTGACCTCTGGCGGTCGATTCAACAATATTTGAATCTATGATATATATTTGATAAACATATTTTTATATAACATATATATATATTTTTTTTTTGAAAATAGAGCAAAACATAAATCTTTAATTAAAATTGCATATTTACCGAATAAAGATTCAAATGTGGAGAAACATTCAATGAAAAAGGAATTACAAAAGGTGAATGTTTATAATTCATATATGATAAAATGTCTTAAATGTGAAGGTGCACATGCTCTTTCAAGCTGTAATTTATTTTCTAAATTACTTGAGTCAGAGAGAGTGAATTTTGTTAGTTCGGCTAAATTGTGTTTCAGATGTTTAAAGCCAAACCATTTAGCAAAGAATTGTTATTGTAAAAACATTTTTCAAATTTGCAAGAAAAGACACCACACTTTGATTCACCAAGAAACCAAGGTTCAAGAAGTTGATGAAGGGAAATTTGAGTGTGGAAAAGACATCAAAAATACAACTTGTCTTTTAAGTAATGAGAAATGATTTTCAAATGTCATGCTTACAACCGCTAGGATTAAAATCAAGGATAACAATGGTGTGCCTCAGACATGTAGAGCCTTGATAGACTCAGGGTCTCAGGCGAACTTTATATCAGGACAATGTAGAAAAAGACTAGGACTCAAATATTTTACCTTACACTCGCAAATATCGGGAATTTCGGGATATTTTGCGAGTCACTCTTATGGACTTGTGGAGTTTGAATTTACGCCACATTTCAAATCCGATGAACTTTTCAAGGTGAACGCCTTGGTGTTGGATAAGTTGACAAATAATTTGCCAACTCTTACATGTCTAAAGTCAAACTTTGCTTGCAAAACCATGCCTCTGGCTGATCCAGATTATAATATTTCTGCTCCCATCGACATATTAATTGGTGCTGAGCTAGCTATGATCCTGTTCACTGGCGAGTCCGTTATCGGCGATGAAGAACAACCTAACTGCTACTTCTTCTAAATTAGGATGCCTCCTTTCTGGAAGAGTTTCCTCTAAGGGTAGTAGGAAAAGTATTAGGAATACCATTCAGTCACATCATGCATGCCTGGAAACCCAAAATATAGTCGAAAATTTTGGAAATTGGAATCCATTCCTGATGTGACTTCTACATCTAAGGATGAAAATGAAAGTGAAATCCATTTTGTGGAAACACATGGAAGGGATTCCATAGGCAGATATGTTGTACAACTGCCATTTTGGAATGACTGCCAATTAGGAAATTCAAGATCCAATGCGATCAAAAGACTTTGTTCTTTGGAAAGATATTTGATTCCACGACCTGAAGTTTATGACCAATATAGAAGCTTCATTAAAGAATATCTTGAATTGGGACATATGAGCTTAGTACCAAAGGAAGATATCATTAAGGGAAGGTACTATTTGCCTCATCATCCTGTAATAAAGGAAAAAAGTTGCACCACCAAATTGCGAGTAGTATTTGATGCACGAGCAAAGACTGATTCAGGTTTGTCCTTGAATGATGCTTTAATTCCAGGGCCCAAATTTCAACAGGATTTGTTTCATATCATTCTGAGATTCAGAATTTATCCTGTTGCTATAAATGCTGATATCGCCAAGATGTATAAGCAAATTAGAATATCACAAGAAGACTCGGAATTCCAAAGAATTGTATGGCGGAATGATCCTCATGATAAAATAAAGGACTATAGGCTAGAAACTCTCACTTATGGGACTAGTTGTGCACCATTTTTGGCCACTCGTATCATCAAACAGTTGGCTTTGGATGAGCAGAGTAAGTTTCCAAAAGATAGCAAAATAGCATTGACAGATTTTTATGTTGATGATCTAGTAACTGGAACTTTTTCAGTAGATGAAGGCAAAAATTTGGTGCAAGAATCTATGGTTTTTACTAAGTGCAGGAGGCTTCGAACTTCGTAAGTGGACCTCCAATGTTCCTGATGTTCTGTCACTTTTACCAAATCATTTAAGATCCACCAACACAAATATTGGGTTTGAGGAATCCAAGGAATATGTCAACGTTTTAGGCCTTCAATGGCAACCAAGAATTGATGGTTTCATATTTAAGGGAATAGCTCTGCCACTGAACTCTATGACAAAACGAGGAATACTATTACAGGTTGCTAAAATATTTGATCCACTGGGTTGGATCTCACCATTTACGACCACTATTAAACTGATTTTGCAGGAACTTTGGAAGACTGGGTTGGAATGGAATGACCCAATTCCAGAGGAACTAAGAAGGAAGCTGACTATGATAAACCAGGATCTTCCATCGCTAGAGCACATTCAGATCCCAAGATGCGTGGTACCAGGCAATTTTATGAAGGTAGAATTTCATGGGTTTTGCGATGCATCACAGAAGGCACATGCTACATCTCTGTATCTAAATGTGATCCTTTCAAACACAAGCGCTAAGAGTCGCACCTATGAAGGTGGTTTCACTTCCAAAGTTAGAATTATGTTCTGCTCTACTTTTGGCAAGATTAGTGAAAACTGTATATGAAAACCTTCCTCTTACCATCAATGAAATATATTTATGGTCTGATTCTACTATAGCCTTATGCTGGATCAATTAGAGCCGTGCCGATGGAATACATTTGTGGCAAATCGAGTTGCTGAGATACACCGGCTTGTCTCCGGGGTTTGGTGCCATGTTGATGGAAGGCAGAATCCAGCAGACGGTGCATCACTTGGAATATTTCCATCCGACTTAGTAGAACATCCACTATGGTGTAATGGGCCACCATGGCTAATTGAACCTTCCCTTGAAATTAAGAAATTCATTAATAGCTCCAAGGAAGAATTTAAAGATGCAGAAAAAATTCAAGACGTATTTTGGTACAATTGAGTATGAAATTCCATTTATTGTGATAAGCTGCTCATCATTAACCAAACTGAAATGTATCATAGCTTGGTGCTTAAGATTTGTCAACAACAGTCGAATGCCTTCACATTCAAGGAACAGGGAGCCCTTAACATTAAGAGAGTTGAATGATGCCCTGTTGATAGTTGTTAAGTGTGTACAATCTATTGAATTTTCTAATGAAAAGCATTGCCTGTTAAGCAACAAGCCAATCCCGAATAAGAGTAGAATATACAATCTATGTCACATTTTTGGATTCAAGGGGAATCATTATGTTTGGCGGACCATAAAAAAATGCAAATGTTTATGGTGATTGGATTAATCAAGTTTTACTTCCAAGATTACATCATCTTACCACTCTTATTGTAAACAATGTTCATGTCCATAATCTTCACTCATCAACTCAAGCTACGCTTGCAGCAATAAGAAATATATTCTGGATACCTTCTGGAAGAAATGTTGTACGGAAAATTTAAGAACATGCATGAAATGCGCTAGATTTCGTAAAAAAAAAAAAAAAAGAAGCTCCTTTTCAATTAATGGGAAATCTACCTTTTGCAAGGATTGACAGATCAAGGCCGTTTTTTTGTAACTGGAATAGATTTTGCAGGACCTTTTCTGATTAAACGGAATATGGGACGTACAACTTCAACCATGAATGCTTACGTTGCCTTGTTCATATGTTTCAGCACTCGGGCCATTCATCTAGAATTAATCAGTAGTCTGACCACAGATGCTCTCATATCCACAATAAGAAGGTTCATTGCTCGAAGAGGTAAACCAGCAACAATTCATAGTGACAACGGCACTAATTTTGTTGGTGCGCATAAGATTATTGGGAAACCATGTCACAATGCCAGTAAAGTTCTTACGAATTCAGAGGGAATTCAGTGGAAATTTATTCCACCATCAGCTCCACATTTTGGTGGACTTTGGGAAGCCGGAGTTAAGTCCATGAAATATCATCTTAGAAGAACAATGGGCAGTGCTTTGCTAAATTTTGAAGAACTAACAACATTGTTAGCACAAATTGAAGCTTGCCTGAATTCGCGACCTCTTTGTCCTCTTTCTGAGGACCCTGAAGATCTACAGGCATTAACTTCTGGTCACTTCTTAATAGGTGGCTCTTTAACAGCGCTTCCCGATGGTCCCAAGAATATGCGTCACAACTTCAACAAAGATCCAAATGGTGTAAGCCCCAACCCAACATTAAGGAAGGATCCCTGGTGTTGATAAAGAATGAACAACAACCTCCACTAACATGGAAGATTGGAAGAATTTCAAAGGTGTTTCCAGGAGATGACACAAGAATCAGAGTGGTAGAAGTCAAGACTGCTAATGGGACTTACAGAAGACCTATTGTAAAATATGTTTGTTACCTATATAATGTTTTTTGATGGTCCCCCATCAAGTTGGTGGCGGGAGAATGTTTAATTTAGTTAGAATATACATGTTTATATAAAGGTTTAATATAATTTTTCTATGATTGTGTAAATATTCATTGAATTTATCATCATCACCTTTTTTTTTTGTTTACAAAAATGTTATATCTATCTTCTATCTATATATATATATAAATGAATGTTTGCATGTTTGTTGGTTTGTATGTCGGTATATACATAGGTAAAAAATAAGGGGGATGACGATAGGCTATTTTAAAAATATATAAATCAATTATTAAAACTATATATTCAAATTATTCTACTTAGCTCACGACCAGCGCCCTCTAGAACGCTCAAGCGACCTGCCGGCCGCGCGCACCCGTTGGCTGCCAGCGAGCACGTGACTTCCCTGTGCGCGCGCATGGCGGCGGTCGCGTGGAACAGCCCTCGCCGACAGCCATGCGCGCGCACAGGGAAGTCACGTGCTCGCCGGCAGCCAACGGGCGCGCGCCGCCGGCAGGTCGCCTGAGCGTTCTAGACGAGAAGCTTTTTCTTAATTACAATGCAAGCCTTAACTATATTTACAGGTTTTATAATTTATAACTATTTCACATATTTACATATATTTTTTCATTTTTTTGCTATAACTGATCTAATTCGCCGTTTAAAATAACGGCTCTTGCTATATTTGCTATGTTTTATTTTCCTATGTTTTATGTGTTTGAATAATACATTTAATCGTGTAAACCCGGGCGTTGCCCGGGTCATTCGTCTAGTGAAAAATAAAGTAATGTAATTGAACGAAATGGTTGCCCTCATGTTTACTGATCCAATGTTTTAATAATCTAAGGTTTATGTTGTAAGAAAATTTTACATTGAGAAGAATTATACAATTTTATTTACAGTTTATATTATCCTATAAAAACACACTTTCATTTTATACACATTTGTATTTACAAAATTCATATAAAATAATGAAAGGCGCGCACAATTATATATATAATAAAAAAGAATAAATTGTATTGAATGAAAGATTTATCTGCCAATATTTCGGTTGGCTGAACGCCAACCTTTATCAAGGCATTACATTTTTGTATACACAAACTCATATTGGTAAATAAATCTTTTATTAAATCCAATATATTCCTTTTTATTATTGAATGATTTAAATATGGTTGCTCTATTTTCAGAATACTATATATAACTAAAAATATATTTTTGAAAAAATTTAATTTAAAAAATAAATTTTGATTAATCTGTTATTATCATTATTTTATTTTATATTCATAAAATTTTTGTTCACTCTTCTAAAACACAATTACAATTTAATTAAATATTAATTTATTTATTTAAAAATATATATGAATATGTACATGGAAAAAACCGTTTTAATGGAACCTAGTCAAAGATCCTATTCAATATGTGTGGGTAATATTCCATGTGGTTTAACAAGCCTTTTTCTGAAGCATTTATTTTCTAATTGTGGAGAAGTTATTTATGAAAAGTTATATTATAGAAAAAATATTAATTTTGGAATTGGAATGGTTACTTTTAAAGACCCTAATTCAGTAAATATTGCTATTAAACGCTTCAATAACGAGGTTATAGGCGGTCGCAAATTTGTTGTTAAAGAATACCCATTGATTCCAAAAGATTGGAATATAACAAACAAAGTGACAACAAAAATACCTAGGGCTGGTTTGGAAAATCTAATAAACACCTGTTATATGAATTCTATATTACAATGTATACAGCAAACACCAATTTTGGCAACATTTTTACAATCCTTCGAAAAGATAGATGGTAAATTGATTCCTGAATTTCATAATCTTCACCATCAACTTCTCAAACAAACGGATGGTATTGTCAATCCAATGATTTTTAAAGCAAAATTAGGATCTTTGGATAATATGTTTAATAACTATTATCAACATGACGCTCATGAATTTCTAATATCTTTACTTCAACTCTTACATAATGATTTGAATCGGGTAAAGACTTCTTCAAAAGATCTTGAAGAAATCCCTGAAGATCAGCCAGCTGAGAAACTTTCAGAAGCACATTGGCAACGTCATTTGAAATCCGATGATAGCGTAATTAATGATATATTCTTTGGACAAACTCAGGATACAATCGAGTGTACACAATGTTTGACACAGACTTTCTCTTTTCAACCAATGTTGACATTGACCACACCCTTGGCTGTCACGTTAGAACAATGTCTTGAAACTCTGATGTCTCCAGAAAGGATTAGTTATAGATGTTCTAAGTGTAAGGAAACTGTGGAAGCAAAGAAATGGACTTGTTTTTCACGTCTTCCAGAGATCTTGATTATCCATCTCTCAAGATTCACACCATCAGGCCGTAAGGACAACATGGCTGTGCTATCCCCTGAGGAACTGGACATCAGAATGGGGACAAGCGGCTTCTGTCCAGGTGCAAAGTACAGCCTCTACGCCGTGTCTATTCATGCAGGAAATGTAGGCGGCGGGCATTATATAGCAGTATGCAAGAACAAAGGTACTTGGACCATATTCAACGACAGCGGGGTCTATCCAGGATCTTCTGATTTGGCAAAAAGTGCCTATCTTCTCTTTTACCAGAGGATTCACTGAAAGTTATCAATCCAACCAGGTAAATGAAGAAATTTAATCAAATTGAAAATCTAATGTCAAGTATAATTTGTAAAATGCATAATGTATATAATTATAAAATGCTCTGAATTTATAATAAAATATATTCTTAATCTTATATATAATTCTTTAAATATTACTCTCTCAAATATTTATCAAACCCTCATGAATGACTAATTTTATGTCAATTTGGTAACATAAGGTTATGGACATTATTATTTCAATTCATGAGGAGAGACCAAGTTATTCATTGTTTTAAGAAGTATTTTATGAGAGACTCAATATAAAGAAACCCAGAATGCTGCCCTTTTAGTTTTATTTATTTTTTTCTCTATTTATTATAGGAACGAGTGGTCAAAACCCTCCATTCCCCACAGCCATGAACCGGGATCTAATCCCGCATTGGACACTTAATTTCAATATTTGAATAAACTTCACATAATATTCATTATATAAAAAGACATATATTGTATCAAAATATCGTTTATATTACCAATATTTCAGTTGGCTGAACGCCAACCTTTATATCAAGGTATTATAACATATTAATATATTGTCAAAATATATTATTCATTGCTGTAAATATGATAAGCTAGGTTTCTCTTTTTGAGCGGTACCTGATAAAGTGATTTTGGAACCAGGATATTTATTGTATAAATAGATATAGTATTTTTTATTATGAAAAAGCAAACTTTCCAAAGGAAAATCGCTCTTTTGCTTATTTCTATATAGCTACTAGCAATTTTACTCAATATAAAGATAGCCTTTCATTATAAGCACTGCCTAAATATATTACTTAACCTGGTCGCTCCTGGAGGTGGTCTCTCTTCAGAGACTGTTTCACATGTCATTTTACCTGGCATTACTTAATAGAATCTCGATGAGAGACCAACTCAAGAAGACTCTTTTTTTCTCTTTTGTTGTTTAAAACACCTTGATAAAGGTTGGCGTTCAGCCAGCTGAAATATTGGTAAAATAAATGATATTTTGATGCAATATATTCCTTTTTAATAAAATATATATATATATATATATAGACTCACTGATCAAGATAGACGTACAAACTTAGCGAAATAAGGGGATCGGTGGAAGGGTGGTCTAAGCCGTTGGTTTTCGACCGCTAGGACCCGGGATCGTATCCCGCATTGGACACCTTTTTCTAATAAAATAAATGCTCCAATGGCCCACGATTCTTAGAAAGGTCCAACCCCACCAGCGAATGCAAGTTACCAAACGGGGCTCATTTGTATGTGCAAAGTCGAACTGCTTTTCACATGTGTAGACAACATGTAGTGCACTTAAAGTAAAAGTAGTCGCCTACTTCTACCCACCATGATTAACATGGGCAGTACCACGTGTAGTAGGAATAAAATAAAAATAAATCTTATTTTTGATCCAAAACATGCTGTTCAATTAATATATAGAAAGAGATTTTTATAACCCATGTTCTTCTGGAGCACAGAGAGCGCCAACTACCCGATATATAGCTTATATTTTCCTTTAATAAATATCTTACTCAGTCTATATTTCTAGGTATCGAGATTAATATATATTTTTAATTTTATTATTTTTTAAAATATCAATTTAAAGCGCTATGTCCCCTTAGGGATACTTGCGCTGTTATACATGTATGCCTTTACATTTGTCTATATATATTTATACAATAATTTTAGGCCGTGAATAGAATAGTCAGAGATATTAACAATGAGAAAGAAAGAAAAAAACGAGAAAGATAAAAAGAACTGTGAACATATATATTTTAAAAGTACAAATATTTTCTCACAATGAGTATCTTTTTATTGAAAAAAACGCTAGCTTTCAAGTGTTAATCGCTTTTCAACGGGCTTACTATAATATCGACTTTATCCCACCAGAAATATTTACAAAGACAAACGCGCGCAACGTGGATATTTATAACTGAAAATTTTAAATTGGTTTGTAATTTAACAATTTCTATATCCATAAAATAGTTAAATTACAAACCAATTTAAAATTTTCAGTTATAAATACAAGGTATGTCCCATAAGTTCCCGGACTGGGTCCATAAAAAAATAAATAAAAGAAAAATGTAAATGAATTTGACTGTTTATTATAGAAATAATATCTGGCTACACGGTGGTACCAATATCGAGGCGGTACGTGCACGCGCCCCAAAGTTATTCTAATTTATTTAAAGGTTACACAGCGCTGCGGCGATTTTACGATTGAACGAAAATTGAAGCAGAGGATTTGCATAGAATTTTGTGTGAAACTTCAAATATCAGCAACCGAAACTTTTTAAATGCTTAATAAAGCATTCCCCAAAGAGAACAATTGTTTTTGAATGGCATTCTAGATTTAAAGCTGGCAGAATTTCCATTGAAGATGATCTTCGTCAAGGACGCCCAAAAATTTCAAAGGACTGATGAAAATGTGCAAAAAATCACCAATTTGATAAAAGAAAATCCTCGAACCACTTTGCTGGAGCTAGAGCAAGACACAGGCATCTCTAAAACAACGATTGGAAGGATCGTAACCAAATCAAAAAGACTCCTGCAAAATTCATCCCAAGATTCCTCACTAATGAGCAAAAACTGTGTAGGCTTGCAACCTGTGAGGACATGTTGGAAATAACAAGAACGGATCCGGAATGGAAAGACAAGATAATCACAGGCTACGAGACATGGGTCTATGGCTATGATCCTGACACCAAGCATCAATCTGCCGAGTGGAGATGTCAGGGTGAGCTTAGACCCAAAAAATCCAGATTATTGAAATCCAGAAACAAGGTCTTGCTGGTCGCTTTTTTGGATAAAAGGGCATTTTTCATCACGAGTATCTTCCTGCAGGCCAAACAGTTATCAAGGATATGTATTTGGGCATTCTTCGCCGTCTAAGGGAAGCGATTCGAAAAAAAAGGCCAGAAAAATGGACTAATGGTGGCTGGATCCTACACCATGACAATGCTCGCCCTCACACAGCGCATTTGATGACTAGCTTTTTGGCGAAAAACGGGACACAAATCCTACTTCAACCACCCTATTTCCCAGACATCGCACCAAATGACTTTTTCCTGTTCCCCAAACTTAAAGCAGTTCTAAAAGGAAGACATTTTGACACCAGGGATGACATAATAGAAAAATCGCCGTTAGCATTGAAGAGCATTCCAAAAGAGGCTTATAAAAACTGTTTCGACAATTGGGAGAAACGATGGCGCTGGTGCGTTGAAGCAAGGGGGATTACTTTGAAAAGTTTTAATAATTTTTTTTTTTTTTTAAATCTTACCTTTTTTTTATGGACCCAGTCCGGGAACTTATGGGATATACCTTGTATTAACGCTGCGCGCGTTTGTTTTTGTAAATTTTTCTGGTGGGATAAAGTCGATATTTTATTAAGCCAGTTGAAGAGCGATTAACACTTGAAAGCTAGCGTTTTTTTAATAAAAACATACTCATTGTGAGAAAATATTTGTACTTTTAAAACTTTTTTCACAATTTTATCTTGAATAGAGAACATATATACAATAATTTTAGGCCTTGAATAGAATAGTCATATGATATTAACAATGAGAAAGAGAAAAAAAAAGAACTCTGGGGAGGAAGGATGACCATGGTGAGCCGACCCTTCCAATGTATTTTTTCATCGCAATAAGGGCAGTGGAGGTCTGGTTTATTTGTGAAAAGAAACATTCGGGTTTTGATGTTTTCATTTGTATTATATAGATGGTGTGTTGTTGCCTACAAATATATTTCTTGGTTCAGAAAGACAATTTGTTCAAGAAGGTTTTTGCCATTATAATCGTTACCAAATTTTCCATATAACATATCGAATATCGAGATAAAGCTTTTGGATACTATTTTTTAGAAATCACTCGTCCTTTCAATTTTATTTTCAAAAAATCAAATGAATAGTGATAAGTTATAGGGCTGTTTTTGTAAGATATTCGTTTTAATTTCATCTTCTAAAATTCGAAAATAAAATATTACTTTTGAAAATGATCATTAATACTAAGCAGTTTTATTTTTCATTTTGAAAATAACTTCATTCATATTATTAACGAAAATTCTCTGAAATATAATCCAGCAACAAAAAATAGAATAGAGAAATTTCTAACTCCGCCTTTGCCGGTCCCAAGCCCGGATGAAAAAGGAGGAGGGGAGCAAAAACAAGCTCACTAAAAAACCTGGGCTCAGCTTGCCCGGCTGATAGTACCCTGTAAGAGCTCCTGATTCAGGGATACAGGATGAGCAGTGTTTGTACTCCATGTTAGGGGCGGCTGCACATGGCATCTGTTCCTCATGTCAGAGGCGGCCATTTCATATTGGAGCAAAGTCTGCCTGACATTGAGTAGTGTTCCCAGTCTTAATGACAAAGGCAGACGCTTTCTACTTCACACAGTCATGATGGTTGTCAAAAACCACATAATTGAATCATCCATTGAGGAGATTACCAATCCCCAGCAGACACCATCAAACTGTATTAAGCCGAAGAATGATGAAAAGTAGATATATCAGAGATTCCCTTAAGATGATTCCTAAAAGAATGGCTTACCAGTCTCTCCAAGAGGTGGTCTCCTATAAAAGAATCTTTCCTGTCAGTCAGAGTCTCCGATAAGAGACCAACTCCAGGAGAGACCAGTTTATCAATGCTTTTAAGCGGTTTTTCTTGAGAATATATTTTGATATCTAATAAATTGATTATTTGTTGGTTCTTTTTAGTAAAAATGATATTGGTGATGCAGTCGTGGCCAATAATTTTAAAAATATAAAGTCTTGATCAGAGATTTCTTTATTTGAGCTAAGAAATATATATGAACAACATAATATGATTAAAGTACGACCTGGCTTAAGGCGAGTAGAACAAGGAAACCAAAATATTATTTACATAATGTATAAAGATTTGAGCTGGCCATCGGAGAAAAAATAACGACGAGTTTTTATATGCAAAGCGTGACCTCTGGCGGCGAATTAACAGAATATTTTAATCTATAATATATAATTTTAAATAAAATATTATTTTTATATAACATATATATATGTGATGATGAAGTGTTGACTCTCGCTATACTGTGTTGACCGAGAGGAACAGTCAGGATGTGGAGTTTTCAGTACCTCTCTGCACCTGGGAAGGCCTTTTAAAGTTCTCACAAACTACAGGCAGTCGTGGTCGAGGCAGACTGGAAAGCTTGGGGATGTCCACACAAAAAACGAAGACACAGTTGCACCTAAGAAAGTTCCATGAACAGATAAAAGTTGAGCTAGGAGCGAAAGATGGAGAGATAGAAGAGTTCTTACTGACTACATGGTGAATGAGGTGGACCTTGTTGACAACCGACAACGCGCTGATGGTGAACTGACTATCAAGTGACTGTATATTTGGTAGGCTTTTTATATCTCCTCCGACAAAAGAAGTATTGCATTACATTATTTAGACGTGTTTGACTTCTATCTCTCTAGCTTAACTCTTAATCTATTACAGAGTTTCATTTATTATCCTCAGTTTGTACAAATTACATTACATATGGTGATGTAATGACACATGTCAATCATGCATATAACCATTTACAGATGTGTTTCTACTATACAACATGAAAATCTTGTTATAAATATACAATATGGGGTTGTTGGTTTAAATTACCATACATGGGCTCGGGAGTGAAAGGGTTTATCCAGGTTTAAGCGGGTAACGCCTCTCTAACACAGGTAAGTAATTAAAATTTCTTTTAATTAATTTAAACTGTGAGGGTAAAAAGGGCTATAGCAAGATGATTTTTTTGGATATATAAAAGTGAAAAAAAAATGACATTTTTGTTTGATTTTTAAAAATGATGATTAAAATAGAATGATGACATAAAAATTTACATTCTAAGAGAATATTGGCGGGCGCTGGAAAGGGTTATTAGTTGAAGAATATGCAATTGTAAGGAGTGCACATGTTAACCAAATACTTAGATCCAGGTGCAAAGCGAGGAAATAAACTTGAGCGTCTTCCTAGGCAATGTTTCACTTGCGATTCTATATAAGGGTTTACATATATATATAGTGTTTTGTTACAATTTTAGGGTTATGGGGTTGAAAAGTTGTTGAAGAAAAGAATTAATATGATTGAAAGGGGTGGTAGAGCCATGCGATAAGTAGAAGTGTAGCGACAGTAGGTGATCTGACTTGACTCGAAATCATGCAAATAAAGATTATGAAAAGAAGAAAATAGAATTTGAAGATTGTAGGGAAGAGAAGAATATGGAGTTAAAGTTTATAAGGGAAAGGAATATGTATATCAAGATTATAAGGAATAAGAATATTTGGATAAAGATTATATAAAGAAGAAGAATATGGATGAAGATTATGAAGAAGATAAAGGTTCCAAAATAGAGATCCAAATAAGAGTGAAAGAGGATTCCAGCCACAATAGAAGTGCTAGATGAGATTGTAAGATTGTTCAATTGGCATCCCACATAGAGAAAGGCTGAATAGAATTGATCAATTGGCAATCCCCATAGAGAAAGCCTGAATAGGGTTGATCAATTGGCATTCCACTTAGAGAAGGCCTGAATAGGATTGATCAATTGGCATTCCACATAGAGAAAGCCTGAATAGGATTGATCAATTTTCATTCCACATAGAGAAAGCCTGAATAGATTGGTCAATTGGCATTCCACTTAGAGAAAGCCTGAATAGGGTTGATCAATTGGCATTCCACATAGAGAAAGCCTGAATAGGGTTGATCAATTGGCATTCCACTTAGAGAAAGCCTGAATAGGGTTGATCAATTTTCATTCCACATAGTGAAAGCCTGAATAAGATTGATCAATTTTCATTCCACATAGAGAAAGCCTGAATAAGATTAATCAATTGGCATTCCACTTAGAGAAAGCCTGAATAGGATTGATCAATTGGCATTCCACATAGAGAAAGCCTGAATAGGATTGATCAATTGGCATTCCGCTTAGAGAAAGCCTAAATGGGATTGATCAATTGGCATTCCGCTTAGAGAAAGCCTAAGTGGGGTCTATCAGTTGGCATTCCGCTTAGAGAAAGCCTAAATGGGGTTTGTCAATTGGAGTTCCGCTTAGAGAAAGCCTAATTGGGGTTTATCAATTGGCGTTTCTACTTTGGAGAAGACCCATTGTTTACCGAGAGGAGGCCCAGACCGTCCAGCGGTCAAGAGGAATAGGGACAACTCTCCCGCCTGTACTCTGGTTCAAAATATATGACCCCACACTTTGATTGAAAGGGGGATATGTTGTATATAAACAATACTTAAAGTTACACCGCATAAGTTTCTTTTCTATGAAAAATCAATATTTATTTCAAAGAGAAATATTTACTATTTCTAACCTTTTTGAATGAAGTATGAGAGGGTGAAAATATGAAGAGTAATGGCGAACGAAAAAAAAAAGTGTCCAGGGGCGGGAATCGAACCCACAACCTTCTGCTTACCGGGCAGGTGCCATGTTCACTAGGCTAGCCTGGACGTATTCTTCCATTCGTAAATAATATTTAAAGTAACTTATAATACATTATAAAGGACTGCGGCGGGGTGATTATAAACAATACTTGAAGTTACACCGCATAAGTTTCTTTTCTATGAAAAATCAATATTTATTTCAAAGAGAAATATTTACTATTTTCTAACTTTTTTGAATGATGTATGAGAGGGTGAAAATATGAAGAGTAATGGCGAACGGAAAAATAAAAGTGTCCAGGGGCGGGAATCGAACCCACAATCTTCTGCTTACCGGGCAGGTGCCATGTCCACTAGGCTACCCTGGACGTATTCTTCCGTTTGTAAATAATATTTAAAGTAACTTATAATACATTATAAATGACTGCGGCGGGTGATTATAAACAATACTTAAAGTTACACCGCATAAGTTTCTTTTCTATGAAAAATCAATATTTATTTCAAAGAGAAATATTTACTATTTCTAACTTTTTGAATGAAGTATGAGAGGGTGAAAATATGAAGAGTAATGGCGAACGGAAAAATAAAAGTGTCCAGGTTGTGGGTTCGATTCCCGCCCCTGGACACTTTTATTTTTCCGTTCGCTATTACTCTTCATATTTTCACCCTCTCATACTTCATTCAAAAAAGTTAGAAATAGTAAATATTTCTCTTTGAAATAAATATTGATTTTTCATTGAAAAGAAACTTATGCGGTGTAACTTTAAGTATTGTTTATAATCACCCGCCGCAGTCCTTTATAATGTTGTATATAGTATAATCTGTGTAAATATAAAAATCCGGCAACACAGTTTGTATCATCAATTGAGTCATAATAAATATGTAATTCATCGAGCGTGGTGCTGTATTGCATGGCTCTATATATAGACTGTAACTATATTATAAATATATGTTTAAATAAGGTTAGATGTTAAATAGAAACAATATAACTTATAAAACATTCTTGAGTTGGTATCTCATCGAGATTCTATTAAGTAATGCCACGTGAAATGACATGTGAAACAGTCTCTGAAGAGAGACCACCTCCAGGACAGACCAGGTATAGTAATATATTTAAGCAGTGCTTAATGAAAGGCTATCTTTATATTGAGTAAAATTGCTAGTAGCTATATTGAAATAAGCAAAAGAGCGATTTTCCTTTGGAAATTTTGCTTTGTCATAATAAAAAATACTATATCTATTTATACAATAAATACTCTGGTTCCAAAATCACTTTATCAGGTACCGCTCAAAAAGAGAAACCTAGCTTATCATATTTACAACAATGAATAATATATTTTGAAAATAGAGTAATCCACAAATAAATATTCATATAAAAAGGCATATATTGAATCAAAATATAATTTATTTTACCATTATTGGCTGAACGCCAACTTTTATCAAGGTATTATATATATAACATACTAGCGGATGTGTACCCGGCTTCGCCCGGGTTTTATTCGAGTGAAAGTTTGCCTAACGAATATTATATATTATGAAGTATGAAGTATAATAAACAATACTAAAGATTAGTTTTAATTATTAATCAAGATTGTGTGTGAATAGGTGAGAAAGATGTAATATCGTTGTTGTTTTCTTGGCCGACTGTTTTACATATGGTGTTATCTTAAAATTGCTTGTTTTGAATATTTTTTTAGATTGAGTTGAATGAATTGCTGAATTTTTTTTTTTGTATTTATATATAAATAAAATTAACTCTGTTGAATTTTTTTGTATTTTATCGATAACAGCAAAGTTATGTATTTTAAAAGTTAGGAAAAATATTTTGATGTTAAGCAAAACCTGCTCCATCTCGTTTTACATAAATGTTGAAAATTTGGTCGAAATTGATGCATTGTAACGAAAGTTTTTAGCGAACACCACTTTTGAAATTTCCATTTATATAGAAGATATAATATAATATAAATGAGTTTTAAAAATTGTTAAAAAAAAATGCATCGGCCGGGAATCGAACCCTGGCCGCCCGCGTGGCAGGCGAGCATTCTACTACTGAACCACCGATGCTTTAAAAAAATCAAATTCATTTATCGTCGCGATCAGTGCTGCGCCCTAGCGGTAAAGACTGGAACTAACGCTTTCTTATTTTTTTTATTTTTTAAAAAAAGCACATTAACTTTTTTAATTTTTTGAATAGCCTATATGTTAAACGAAATCTTCAGCTACCTACATGCGAAATTCCATAATGATTGAGTCAGTAGATTTTGCGTGATGCGATAACAAACATCGATTTCGCATTTCATTTATATATATATAAGGATAAGGAAGGAAGGATTAACACCTAGGATTAAAACCATATTAACACCTATAACATATAAGACCTTGATAAAGGTTGGCGTTCAGCCAAATGAAATATTGGTAAAATAAATGATATTTTGATCCAATATATGCCTTTTTATATAATGAATATTATGTGAAGGTTATTAAAATATTGAAATTAAGTGTCCAATGCGGGATTAGATCCCGGTTCATGGCTGTGGGAATGGAGGGTTTTGACCACTCGTTCCTATAATAAATAGGGAAAAAATAAATAAAACTAAAAGGGCAGCATTCTGGGTTTCTTTATATTGAGTCTCATAAAATACTTCTTAAAACAATGAAGAACTTGATCTCTCCTCATGAATTGAAATAATAATGTCCATAACCTTATGTTACCAAATTAACATAAAATTAATCATTCATGAGGGTTTGATAAATATTTGAGAGAGTAATATTTAAAAAATTATATATAAGTTCAAGAATATATTTTAATATAAATTCAGAGCATTTTATAATTATATACATTATGCATTTTACAAATTATACTTGACATTAGATTTTCAATTTGATAGAATTTCTTCATTTACCTGGTTGGATTGATAACTTTCAGTGAATTCTCTGGTAAAAGAGAAGATAGGCTCTTTTTGCCGAGTCAGAAGATCCGGGATAGACCCAGGTGTCGTTGAATATGCTCCAAGTACCTTTGTTCTTGCATACTGCTATATAATGCCCGCCGTCTACAGTTCCAGCATGGAAAGACATGGCGTAGAGGCTGTACTTTGCACCTGGACAGAAGTCGCTTGTCCCCATTCTGATGTCCAGTTCCTCAGGGGAAAGCACATCCATGTGGTTCTTCCTGCCTGATGGTGTGAATCTTGACAGATGGATAATCAATATCTCTGGAAGACGTGAAAAACCATTCCATTTCTTTGCTTCCACCGTTTCCTTACACGTAGAACATCTATAACTAATCCTTTCTGGAGTCCTCAGAGTTTCAAGACATTGTTCTAATGTGACAGTGTCATCGCCTTTTGCCAAGGGTGTTGTCAATGTCAACATTGGCTGAAAAGAGAAAGTCTGTGTCGAACATTGTGTACACTCGATTGTATCCTGAGTCTGTCCAAAGAATATATCATTAATTACGCTATCATCGGATTTCAAATGACGTTGCCAATGTGCTTCTGAAAGTTTCTCAGCTGGCTGATCTTCAGGGATTTCTTCAAGATCTTTGGGAGGAGTCTTTACCCGATTTAAATCATTATGTAAGAGTTGAAGTAAAGATATTAAAATTCATGAGCGTCATGTTGATAATAGTTATTAAACATATTATCCAAAGATCCTAATTTTGCTTTAAAAATCATTGGATTGACAATACCATCCGTTTGTTTGAGAAGTTGATGGTGAAGATTATGAAATTCAGGAATCAATTTACCATCTATCTTTTCGAAGGATTGTAAAAATGTTGCCAAAATTGGTGTTTGCTGTATACATTGTAATATAGGAATTCATATAACAGGTGTTTGTTAGATTTTCCAAACCAGCTTTAGGTATTTTAATTGTCACTTTGTTTGTTATATTCCAATCTTTTGGAATAAATGGGTATTCTTTAACGACAAATTTGCGACCGCCTATAACTTTGTTATTGAAGCGTTTAATAGCAATTATTACTGAATAGGGTCTTTAAAAGTAACCATTCCAATTCCTAAATTATTAATTTCACTATAATATAACTTTTCATTAATAACTTCTCCGCATTAGAGAATAAATACTTCATAAAACGGCTTGTTAAACCACAAGGGATATTATCCACACATATTGAAGCGGCCCTTGGACTAGGTTCCATTAAAACGATTTTTGCCATGTATATACTACTAGCGGACGTACCCGGCTTCGCCCGGGTTTTACCCGAGTAAAAGTTTGTCTAACGAATCTCTCGATAAAGTGAACATTTTTTTCCCGGTCCCTTGAAAAATACTCGATAAGTTGAATAAAATCAATATTAATTGGTTCCCTCGGTAATTGGAAGTTAAAGGAATAGTATCTTGCCTTGGAATTGTATCATTATTCTTGTATGGATGTACCCGGCTTCGACCGG
>CP092873.1:16389566-16449097 GCA_030710605.1 Cordylochernes scorpioides | reverse complement strand
CAGGATGAGCAGTGTTTGTACTCCATGTTAGGGGCGGCTGCACATGGCATCTGTTCCTCATGTCAGAAGCGGCCATTTCATATTAGAGCAAAGTCGTCCAGACACTGAGTAGTGCTTCCATTCTTAATGGCAAAGGCAAACGCATTCTACTTCACCCAGTCATGATGATAGTCAAAATCCACATCAATGGCTGTATTGGCTCATCAATTGATAAGCTATATTCATCCCCATCAGACATCATCAACAAGCACTACAAGCTTGATATGTACTTCAATATGATTGAGTGAAGATAAGCAAGAAGAGAAGAACTTTCAAAGAAATTAAACGAAAAACTTCGTCAATAAAATATCAAACAAGTAGTCAGTATTGATAACCATTTGCAAAAATAATGGTTGAAATGAAATGCATTAAGCCGAAGAATGATGAAAGTTGATATATTAGAGATTCCCTTAAGAGGATTCCTAAAAGAATGGCTTACCAGTCTCTCCAAGAGGTGGTCTCCTATAAAAGAATCTTTCCTGTCAGTCAGAATCTCCGATGAGAGACCAACTCCAGGAGAGACCAGTTTATCAATGCTTTTAGGCGGTCTTTCTTGAGAATATATTTTGATATCTAATAAATTGATTATTTGTTGGTTCTTTTTAGTAAAAATGATATTGGTGATGCAGTCGTGGTCAATAATATTAAAAATATAAAGTCTTGATCAGAGATTTCTTTATTTGAGCTAAGAAATATATATGAACAACATAATATGATTAAAGTACGACCTGGCTTAAGGCGAGTAGAACAAGGAAACCAAAATATTATTTACATAATGTATAAAGATTTGAGCCTGGCCATCGGGAAAAAATAACGACGAGTTTTTATATGCAAAGCGTGACCTCTGGCGGTCGAATTAACAGAATATTTTAATCTATGATATATAATTTTAAATAAAATATTATTTTTATATAACATATATATATGTGATGATGAAGTGTTGACTCTCGCTATACTGTGTTGACCGAGAGGAACAGTCAGGATGTGGAGTTTTTCCAGTACCTCTCTGCACCTGGGAAGGCCTTTTAAAGTTCTCACAAACTACAGGCAGTCGTGGTCGAGGCAGAGTGGAAAGCTTGGGGATGTCCACACAAAAAACGAAGACACAGTTGCACTAAGAAAGTTCCATGAACAGATTAAAGTGAGCTAGGAGCGAAAGATGGAGAGATAGAAGAGTTCTTACTGACTACATGGTGAATGAGGTGGACCTTGTTGACAACCGACAACGCGCTGATGGTGAACTGACTATCAAGTGACTGTATATTTGGTAGGCTTTTTATATCTCCTCCGACAAAAGAAGTATTGCATTACAGCACGTGCGAGAGGGCATGGATCGTCTGGCGAAACTGGACACTGGCGCCGTCCTGACAACTTCCAATCTATCTTTAGAAGTTGCTTTGTGGTTTCCATCTATCTCGAATTTAGACGTGTTTGACTTCTATCTCTCTAGCTTAACTCTTAATCTATTACAGAGTTTTATTTATTATCCTCAGTTTGTACAAATTACATTACATATGATGATGTAATGACACATGTCAATCATGCATATAACCATTTACAGATGTGTTTCTACTATACAACATGAAATCTTGTTATAAGTTATATACAATATGGGGTTGTTGGTTTAAATTACCATAGATGGGCTCGGGAGTGAAAGGGTTTATACGGGTTTAAGCGGGTAAAGCCTCTCTAACACAGGTAAGTAATTAAAATTTCTTTTAATTAATTCAAACTGTGAGGGTAAAAAGGGCTATAGCAAGATGATTTTTTTTGGATATATAAAAGTGAAAAAAAATGACATTTTTGTTTGATTTTAAAAATGATGATTAAAATAGAATGATGACATAAACATTTACATTCTAAGAGAATATTGGCGGGCGCTGGAAAGGGTTATTAGTTGAAGAATATGCAATTGTAAGGAGTGCACATGTTAACCAAATACTTAGATCCAGGTGCAAAGCGAGGAAATAAACTGAGCGTCTTCCTAGGCAATGTTTCACTTGCGATTCTATATAAGGGTTTATATATATATATATATATATATATACAGTGTTTTGTTACAATTTCAGGGTTATGGGGTTGAAAGGTTCGTTGAAGAAAAGAATTAATATGATTGAAAGGGGTGGTAGAGCCATGCTGATAAGTAGAATTGTAGCGACAGTAGGTGATCTGACTTGACTCGAAATCATGCAAATAAAGATTATGAAAAGAAGAAAATAGATTTGAAGATTGTAGGGAAGAGAAGAATATGGAGTTAAAGTTTATAAGGGAAAGGAATATGTATATCAAGATTATAAGGAATAAGAATATTTGGATAAAGATTATATAAAGAAGAAGAATATGGATGAAGATTATGAAGAAGATAAAGGTTCCAAAATAGAGATCCAAATAACAGTGAAAGAGGATTCCAGCCACAATAGAAGTGCTAGATGAGATTGTAAGATTGTTCAATTGGCATCCCACATAGAGAAAGGCTGAATAGAATTGATCAATTAGCATCCCACATAGAGAAAGCCTGAATAGGATTGATCAATTTTCATTCAACATAGAGAAAGCCTGAATAGGATTGATCAATTTTCATTCCACATAGAGAAAGCCTGAATAGGATTGATCAATTTTCATTCCACATAGAGAAAGCCTGAATAGGATTGATCAATTGGCAAATCCCCATAGAGAAAGCCTGAATAGGGTTGATCAATTGGCATTCCACTTAGAGAAAGCCTGAATAGGATTGATCAATTGGCATTCCACATAAAGAAAGTCTGAATAGGATTGATCAATTGGCATTCCACATAAAGAAAGTCTGAATAGGATTGATCAATTGGCATTCCACTTTGAGAAAGCCTGAATAGGGTTGATCAATTGGCATTCCACATAGAGAAAGCCTGAATAGGGTTCATCAATTGGCATTCCACTTAGAGAAAGCCTGAATACGATTGATCAATTGGCATTCCATTTAGAGAAGCCTGAATAGGGTTGATCAATTTTCATTCCACATAGAGAAAGCCTGAATAAAAATGATCAATTATCATTCCACATAGAGAAAGCCTGAATAGGATTGATCAATTTTCATTCCACATAGAGAAAGCCTGAAAAAGATTGATCAATTGGCAATCCCCATAGAGAAAGCCTGAATAGGGTTGATCAATTTTCATTCCACATAGAGAAAGCCTGAATAAGATTGATCAATTATCATTCCACATAGAGAAAGCCTGAATAGGATTGATCAATTTTCATTCCACATAGAGAAAGCCTGAAAAGGATTGATCAATTGGCAATCCCCATAGAGAAAGCCTGAATAGGGTTGATCAATTGCCATTCCACTTAGAGAAAGCCTGATTAGGATTGATCAATTGGCATTCCACTTAGAGAAAGCCTGAATAGGATTGATCAATTGGCATTTCACTTGGAGAAAGCCAGAATAGGATTGATCAATTCGCATTCCACTTAGTGAAAGCCTGAATAGGATTGATCAATTGGCATTCCACACAGAGAAAGCCTGAATAGCATTGATCAATTGGCATTTCACTTAGAGAAAGCCTGAATAGGATTGATCAATTGGCATTCCACTTAGAGAAAGCCTGAATAGGATTGATCAATTAGCATTCAACTTAGAGAAAGCCTGAATAGGATTGATAAATTGGCATTCCGCTTAGAGAAAGCCTGAATAGGATTGATCAATTGGCATTCCACATAGAGAAAGCCTGAATCGGATTGATCAATTGGCATTCCACTTAGAGAAAGCCTGAATAGGATTGATCAATTAGCATTCAACTTAGAGAAAGCCTGAATAGGATTGATAAATTGGCATTCCGCTTAGAGAAAGCCTGAATAGGATTGATAAATTGGCATTCCGCTTAGAGAAAGCCTGAATAGGATTGATCAATTGGCATTCCACATAGAGAAAGCCTGAATAGGATTGATCAATTGGCATTCCGCTTAGAGAAAGCCTAAGTGGGGTCTATCAGTTGGCATTCCGCTTAGAGAAAGCCTAAATGGGGTTTGTCAATTGGAGTTCCGCTTAGAGAAAGCCTAATTGGGGTTTATCAATTGGCGTTCTACTTTGGAGAAGACCCAGTTTTTACCGAGAGGAGGCCCAGACCGTCCAGTGGTCAATAGGAATAAGGAGAAACTCTCCCGCCTGTACTCTGGTTCAAAATATATGACCCCAGACTTTGATTGAAAAAGGGACATGTTGTATATAGTATAATCTGTGTAAATATAAAGATCCGGCAACACAGTTTGTATCATCAATTGAGTCATAATAAATATGTAATTCATCGAGCGTGGTGCTGTATTGCATGGCTCTATATATAGACTGTAACTTTATTATACGGAGGGTGTTTCCTTTCAAATGAACGATTTCAAACGTCCGTTAGAACTTTATTTTTCGAACGTGAATTTTTTTCATGTGTTCTTTGTGCTTCCCCTTCTTCTTGGCTATCTCCCTGCATCGGACTTTCCAAGCTGCGAACACTTCCTTGACTTTGGAGAGCGAAACATTCGACCACTCCTCTTGTGCGGCTTTCCAAAGAAGGAAACAGTTATAGCGTCATAGTGAAAAAGCTAAAAGCAGAAGGACTAGATGTTGGCAAAGCTACAATATGTAGGGTAGTAAATGGCATCGGAAAGAAAGGGAAGCTGAATCCAATGGGCAAAAATTTCAAGTCGATCGACCACGTCCGGTGCGGACCCCCGCCACGGTTTCCAATGTAAAGCGGCTAGCAACTACTGAAAATCCACCATCTCATGCCAACTTTCCAGAATGTGTGGAACATCGCTAAAAACGATAAATAACATCATTCACAAAGATTTGGAACTGGATACCCGACGAAAAGGCAAGGTTCACAAGCTCACCCCTTTCCACATGAAAAACCGTGCAACGAATGCCCGGAAGCTCTACGAGGAACACCTGGCCGGTTCCAGATCGGAATATACTGCAACATTGGACGAAGCATGGATGTATGTGACGTATTGCAATGGAATCCGGAAGATCTGTTACATCAAAAGAGGCAATCAGGTCCCGGATAATTGGGTTTACCAATGCTCCGAAACTTTCCTTAAAGGTTTCATGGTTTGTCGGGGTAATGACTGGCTGTGGAGTCCTTCCGCTCATAAAGGTTCCATCGAAGGTGAAGGTGAACTCAGAATTCTATATAGAATGCGTTCTGAAACCTGTCATCGAACAACTGAAGGACCTTTACCCAGGGGAAATGGACAAAGTGTTCCTTCATCACGACAAAGCCTCTTCCCATACCTCCAACAAAACCCAACAGTTCCTACAAGAAATGAAGGACACCCTAGGCCTAAATTTTATCAGGAACTCGGACATTCCAGTGAAGTCTCCCGACGCCAGCCCACTGGATTTTTACGGGTTTGGTATGTTGAAACAACGGCTCTTCAACCGACGTCCCAAAACTGAGGCCGGACTTTGGAAAGCCGCACAAGAGGAGTGGTCGAATGTTTCGCTCTCCAAAGTCAAGGAAGTGTTCGCAGCTTGGAAAGTCCGATGCAGGGAGATAGCCAAGAAGAAGGGGAAGCACATAGAACACTTGAAAAAAATTCACGTTCGAAAAATAAAGTTCTAACGGACGTTTGAAATCGTTTCATTTGAAAGGAAACACCCTCTGTATATATATATGTTTTAATAAGGTTAAATGTTAAATAGAAACAATATAACTTATAAAACATTCTTGAGTTGGTCTCTCATCGAGATTCTATTAAGTAATGCCAGGTAAAATGACATGTGAGACAGTCTCTGAAGAGAGACCACTTCCAGAAGACACCAGGTTAAGTAATATATTTAGGCAGTGCTTAATGAAAGGTTATCTTTATATTGAGTAAAATTGCTATTAGCTATATAGAAATAAACAAAAGAGCGATTTTCCTTTGGAAAGTTTGCTTTTTCATAATAAAAAAGACTATATCTATTTATACAATAAATATCCTGGTTCCAAAATCACTTTATCAGGTACCGCTCAAAAAGAGAAACCTAGCTTATCATATTTACAACAATGAATAATATATTTTGAAAATAGAGTAATCCATAAATAAATATTTATATAAAAAGGCATATATTGGATCAAAATATAATTTATTTTACCATTATTGGCTGAACGCCAACTTTTATCAAGGTATTATATATATAACATATTGACATCTAGGATTAACACCATATTAACACCTATAACATATAATACCTTGATAAAGGTTAACGTTCAGCCAAATGAAATATTGGTAAAATAAATGATATTTTGATACAATATATGTCTTTTTATATAATGAATATTATGTGAAGGTTATTCAAATATTGAAATTAAGTGTCCAATGCGGGATTAGATCCCGGTTCATGGCTGTCGGGAATCGAGGGTTTTGACCACTCGTTCCTATAATAAATATAGAAAAAAAAAAAACTAAAAGGGCAGCATTCTGGGTTTCTTTATATTGAGTCTCTCATAAAATACTTCTTAAAACAATGAAGAACTTGGTCTCTCCTCATGAATTGAAATAATAATGTCCATAACCTTATGTTACCAAATTGACATAAAATTAATCATTCATGAGGGTTTGATAAATATTTGAGAGAGTAATATTTAAAAATTATATATAAATTCAAGAATATATTTTAATATAAATTCAGAGCATTTTATAATTATATACATTATGCATTTTACAAATTATACTTGACATTAGATTTTCAATTTGATAGAATTTCTTCATTTACCTGGTTGGATTGATAACTTTCAGTGAATTCTCTGGTAAAAGAGAAGATAGGCTCTTTTTGCCGAGTCAGAAGATCCGGGATAGACCCAGGTGTCGTTGAATATGCTCCAAGTACCTTTGTTCTTGCATACTGCTATATAATGCCCGCCGTCTACAGTTCCAGCATGGAAAGACATGGCGTAGAGGCTGTACTTTGCACCTGGACAGAAGTCGCTTGTCCCCATTCTGATGTCCAGTTCCTCAGGGGAAAGCACATCCATGTGGTTCTTCCTGCCTGATGGTGTGAATCTTGACAGATGGATAATCAATATCTCTGGAAGACGTGAAAAACAAGTCCATTTCTTTGCTTCCACCGTTTCCTTACACGTAGAACATCTATAACTAATCCTTTCTGGAGTCCTCAGAGTTTCAAGACATTGTTCTAATGTGACAGTGTCATCGCCTTTTGCCAAGGGTGTTGTCAATATCAACATTGGCTGAAAAGAGAAAGTCTGTGTCGAACATTGTGTACACTCGATTGTATCCTGAGTCTGTCCAAAGAATATATCATTAATTACGCTATCATCGGATTTCAAATGACGTTGCCAATGTGCTTCTGAAAGTTTCTCAGCTGGCTGATCTTCAGGGATTTCTTCAAGATCTTTGGGAGGAGTCTTTACCCGATTTAAATCATTATGTAAGAGTTGAAGTAAAGATATTAAAAATTCATGAGCGTCATGTTGATAATAGTTATTAAACATATTATCCAAAGATCCTAATTTTGCTTTAAAAATCATTGGATTGACAATACCATCGGTTTGTTTGAGAAGTTGATGGTGAAGATTATGAAATTCAGGAATCAATTTCCCATCTATCTTTTCGAAAGATTGTAAAAATGTTGCCAAAATTGGTGTTTGCTGTATACATTGTAATATAGAATTCATATAACAGGTGTTTGTTAGATTTTCCAAACCAGCTTTAGGTATTTTAGTTGTCACTTTGTTTGTTATATTCCAATCTTTTGGAATAAATGGGTATTCTTTAACGACAAATTTGCGACCGCCTATAACTTTGTTATTGAAGCGTTTAATAGCAATTATTACTGATGAGCCAAGCCCTCTCATTCATTAAATCATATAATTGCAGTAAGGTCTGTAGAGATTTAAAAAAGAAACGCATTGCCAGTAAATTTATTTGTGTAAAATTTTAACGATAGAGGGCAATAAAATTTAATTTACTAATATATAATGGTTATGAAAACATGTTTTGCGCGGAAGAGCTTTGCTCGATGCAATACCTTGAAATTTATATGTATGTACCTCTACAGACCTATAAGCTTATGTCCATAGTTCACTAAACACCATTTAGCTGCCTTCCATAGAAAATGCAGGTTATATAACAAAACCAGTCCATTACAATAGTAGAGCGGTCTAGAGATTAATTTGGCGAAACCGCTGAGAGGGTTCACTACTGATGAGCCAAGCCCTCTCATTCATTAAATCATATAATTGCAGTAAGGTCTGTAGAGATTTAAAAAAGAAACGCATTGCCAGTAAATTTATTTGTGTAAAATTTTAACGATAGAGGGCAATAAAATTTAATTTACTAATATATAATGGTTATGAAAACATGTTTTGCGCGGAAGAGCTTTGCTCGATGCAATACCTTGAAATTTATATGTATGTACCTCTACAGACCTATAAGCTTATGTCCATAGTTCACTAAACACCATTTAGCTGCCTTCCATAGAAAATGCAGGTTATATAACAAAACCAGTCCAATAAAATAGTAGAGCGGTCTAGAGATTAATTTGGCGAAACCGCTGAGAGGGTTCACTACTGATGAGCCAAGCCCTCTCATTCATTAAATCATATAATTGCAGTAAGGTCTGTAGAGATTTAAAAAAGAAACGCATTGCCAGTAAATTTATTTATGTAAAATTTTAACGATAGAGGGCAATAAGATTTAATTTACTAATATATAATGGTTATGAAAACATGTTTTGCGCGGAAGAGCTTTGCTCGATGCAATACCTTGAAATTTATATGTATGTACCTCTACAGACCTATAAGCTTATGTCCATAGTTCACTAAACACCATTTAGCTGCCTTCCATAGAAAATGCAGGTTATATAACAAAACCAGTCCAATACAATAGTAGAGCGGTCTAGAGATTAATTTGGCGAAACCGCTGAGAGGGTTCACTACTGATGAGCCAAGCCCTCTCATTCAATAAATCATATAATTGCAGTAAGGTCTGTAGAGATTTAAAAAAGAAACGCATTGCCAGTAAATTTATTTGTGTAAAATTATTACTGAATTAGGGTCTTTAAAAGTAACCATTCCAATTCCTAAATTATTAATTTCACTATAATATAACTTTTCATTAATAACTTCTCCGCAATTAGAGAATAAATACTTCATAAAACGGCTTGTTAAACCACAAGGGATATTATCCACACATATTGAAGCGGCCCTTGGACTAGGTTCCATTAAAACGATTTTTGCCATGTATATACTACTAGCGGACGTACCCGGCTTCGCCCGGGTTTTACCCGAGTAAAAGTTTGTCTAACGAATCTCTCGATAAAGTGAACATTTTTTTCCCGGTCCCTTGAAAAATACTCGATAAGTTGAATAAAATCAATATTAATTGGTTCCCTCGGTAATTGGAAGTTAAAGGAATAGTATCTTGCCTTGGAATTGTATCATTATTCTTGTATGGATGTACCCGGCTTCGCCCGGGTTTTACCCGAGTAAAGGTTTGTTTAATGAATCTCTCGATAAAGTGAACATTTTTTCCCGGTCCCTTGAAAAATACTCGATAAGTTGAATAAAATCAATATTAATTGGTTCCCTCGGTAATTGGAAGTTAAAGGAATAGTATCTTGCCTTTGAATTATTAATTATAAATATATATATATATATATATATATTATTCTGAAAATAGAGCAATCCATATTTAAAATATTATATGAAAAAAAAAGATTGAATAAAAGATTTATTTGCCAATATAAGTTTGTGTATACAAAAATGTAATGCCTCGATAAAGGTTGGCGTTCAGCCAACAGAAATATTGGCAAATAAATCTTTTATTCAATACAATATATGCCTTTTTATTTTATATATATAAATGCGCGCGCCTCTTATTATTTATATAGATTATTTGAATTTCATAACATTTTCTAAATACAAAAGTGTAGAAATTGAAATTGTGTTTTTGTTAGAATAATATAAACTGTAAATACACTGCGTGACATTGAAAATGGAACACCAAGAAATAGTGGCCAGAAAGTGATGAAACTCGGCAGACAGAGAGAGACAGGGACGAACAATAAGTGATCTTTATTTCAAAATGATAGTCATAATACAGAGCGAGAACGGCGTCGGCTTAGTAGCAAGTAGGACCACCGCGGACGGCGATGCACGCAGCAACACGTCTAGGTAGAGAGTCAATCAGAGTACGGATGGCGTCCTGAGGGATGGCTCTCCATTCCCTCTCAACCATTTGCCACATTTCGTCTTCTGAACGCGGCTGTGGCAAGGCATGCAAACGGCGTCCAATGATGTCCCAGACGTGCTCGATTGGTGAGAGATCAGGAGAGTACGGTGGCCAGGGAAGCATCTGTACATCTTGCAGAGCTTGTTGGCTAATGCGAGCAGTGTGCGGTCGGGCGTTATCCTGCTGATAAAGGGCATTGGGTACCCCCTGAAGGTAGGGGAGTGTCACCGGTCGCAGCACATCATCAACGTATCGTTGGGCCGTCATAGTGCCCTGAATACGAAGTAAAGGTGACCTGGAATCATACGCGATTGCGCCCCAAACCATGATTCCACGTTGTCGCATGGTGGGGCGTTCCACAATTGCTGCCGGATTGGACCTTTCTCCACGTCGACGCCACACGCGTACACGGCGACTATCACTGGACAAGCAGAAACGCGACTCATCTGAGAACACGACCCTGTGCCATTCCGTCATCCACGTCGATCTAGCCCGGCACCATTCCAAACGTTGGCGCCTATTCGGTGGGGTCAATGGCAGTCTTCTTAGCGGACGGCATGAGTGCAAGCCATTAGCAACCAATCGACGGGAAATGGTTCTGGTCGAGATGGAATGATCTAGGGTATCTTGCACATGTTGCAGGATGGCGGTACAAGTGGCTTGTGGGGCCGCCACTGCTTGTCGAAGGATACGCCGATCCACACGTGCTGACGTCACTCTGGTTGCACCGGCATTCCTATAAATTGCCACATTTCCTTGTTCCTACCATCTTCTCCACATTCGGTGCACCGTGGACGCACCAAGGTGTGTATCAGCTGCGATTTGACGTATGGACCAACCTGCCCTTTTCAGTCCGATCACCATGCCCCTCGTAAAAGCGTCTGTATGCTTGAACTGCATCCGTTTACGATGACCTGGCATTCTCTGTTATTACACGTGTCTTTTGACACAAGAACAAAATTTCTACAATGATTTTCCTTGAAGAAATAACGACACGAATACTGTCCTTTCTGCAAGTTCCTTCCCTTATATCTTACTCCATGTGCGCACGAGAGCTGCGCATTTTACATCATTTGCATAACTCGGTTAGGCGCGTCTACCCTGAAATTTGCATAATATTCTGGCCACTATTTCTTGGTGTTCCATTTTCAATGTCACGCAGTGTATAATATTTCATGGCTTGCTTGTGGAGTGACTTCTAATTATTTTAATTTTGAATCCAAATGACAATAAATTAATAATAATGCAGACCACCCAAAGACTTCCGAGAACCACCACTCAAGTGGATCTCCTTTCCTTTGGCAGTATCTCTCGGCCTTACCACTGGTGGGGGGACACGAGAGACTTACCAGAAGAATAGCGACTGTGGTGTTAGAGAGAATCACAACAGCAACCGGCATCAAAACTTCTAACACTCTTTTTATTGTTATCTTTAAACTATATTACATAATATTAATAACTCGAATATCAATTAATGGGTATTCACAGTTATTTACACACCAGAGCCAATATAAACATATATTTACAAATATTTGTACCAGGAAACAGTACCATAGCAGTCGGCGATATTCACACTAGTTCCAGAATGGCAAATAGGCGAAAGCGCCATCTACTGACGGAGGTTGTAGGTGTTGTTCAGGCGCATATTGGCGACAGTATATTATGATTATAACCGGTTGATTCATCTAGATTCATTCTTCGGTTTTTATTCCTGTAGAAGGGTTGTTTATACCCGAAATCTTTAAACGTAAAGCATTAAATATAAGATACTCATCCTCTCTCTTGGTTATTTTATTTTCCTGAAATTATGATGATATTATTTTATTAAATATCTTTTGTTGGTTAGAAGTTGGTTTGGAAAAAATATAATAGCTACATCAACAAATATTTTATTTAATTCTTGATGGTTCAGTTGTTGTTGTTGTTGTGTCCAATGAAGAGCCTCAGATGTCTCCATGCATCTCTATCAAAGCAGTCGTTCTCTATCTTGGGTGTGTAAAACTGCTGCTCTGGGTCCATGTCAATTTTCTGCAAGGCTGCGGCCATTGATGGACATGAGAATATGTGTGTAGGTGTTAGTTCCACCCCAGGACAGTTGTTGCATGCCCTTTAGGTTTTTGTGTCATCTGGATGTATTGTCATATTTTGTAGTGTTTCAGTATTTTTGGTATATAAGTAGAAATAGGATTCAAAAATAATCATTTACCTGAGGAGATTAACAGCGATTAACGAATATGTTGAGAATTAAATAAATTATTAGAATTGATGTAACTGTATTTTTCCAAACATATCATTTTATTAAAAATAAACAAAACAGCTTCCGAAGGTGAATTTCCTGTTTTATTTCATATTCATCTCAAGCGGTATCACAAAACCCTTTCTACAAGAGTACTGTTTATTATTTATATGTATTGCAGAGTATTTTACTTTTCTAACATCTATTTATTATATATTAAACAAATATAGGTCTCGAGGGACTCTCTTTGGAGCTCCTGTTGAATGAGGTGGTGAGAAACAGAGCTGGAGCTTTTACGTGGTTCAAATTTTGTAAGACGGCTGAAGAGAAGAGAAGGCTATATACATAATCAAATTGAGATAAATAATTATATGCAAATAATCTATGTCAGGATTAGAATGACGTAGACCAGTAAAAGGCTTGTTGCTGCTGTTGTATATAGTCACAGTGTAGAAAATACTATACCTACTACATGTGGGTTTCTCTCTGCATTATTAGTTCTCTTCTCTTACTCTGTAAACTGGCGAATCCTGTATAGGACGAGAGGTCCTCAATAAAGGCTTTTGTTGTTGTTGTTGTATATTAAACAAATATTTTTGAATAATCAAAACCTTTCTCCAGTTCCCACTTCCATATCGTTTTTCAAGTGTGAATATTCCTCAGTCCAATATCTATTTTAAGAATTTGATCTCTACTAAGCGTCCACTTTCTTACCTCTTAAGTAACCCAATCTTAAGAACCCGAAACAATATTTCCATCATAACATATCTACCATTATTGATTTTACCCATAGTCTTTTTATTATGACCACCGAGTAAGTCAATAATACTTGACGACCAAAGGCACGCCCATTTTTCTAACAGCGTTGAAAGGTTAAAGAACCACTAATATAAGACAACTTATAAGAGACCCTATATATATATATATATAAACCATTAATATAAGACAACTTATGAGACCCTATATATATATTATGACCCTATATATATATATAAACCACTAATATAAGACAACTTATAAGACCCTATTTATATTAAACCCTATATATATATAAACCACTAATATAAGACAACTTATAAGACCCTATATATATATTAAACCCTATATATATATATAAACCACTAATATAAGACAACTTATAAGACCCTATATATATATATTAAAAATATATTGCGACCGCCTATGATCTTGTTATAAGAGTGTTCAATTGAAATTTTCACTATAATATAACCTTTCTTTAATAACTTCTCCGCAATTAGAAAATAAATGCTTCAGAAAAAGCTTGTTAAACCACAAGGGATATTTCCCACACATATTGAAGCGGATCTTTGACCAAGTTCCATTAAAACGGGTTTTTCCATGTATATATTTATATATATATTTTAAAATAAATTAATTAATATTTAATTAAATTGAAAGTTTGTTTTATAAGAGTGAACAGAAGCTATTATATATTGTTACGACGCTTCTCAGCCGTCGATGTTTGCGTGCAAGGTTTCTGAGAAGACAAAGTGGATTCTTTAGGATACAGCTTAGTGCGGTATATTTATTATAAGAGCTTTAAAGAGTAGATAAGTGACTATACAGTAGATGGACTTGCCTTCAATGCCGCCCCAGGTAGGTTTCTCCTCGTCCTCCACTTGTTAATCCACACAGTCAAGCACTACAACCGTAAACATAGGAATTAAATTCTAAACTGTTCTTTTCTCGCGCGCGCGTGCTCGCGCGGGCGTGCCTTGCCTCCCTTGGCCTTCCCACTTCTTCTCTTCTACTTTTCTGCATCGCTTCAATATTTTTAATTTTTTTTCATATATATATATATATTATTTGAAAAAAAAAGATGAAATTTCTGTTGTTTTGGATCATATTGATGATTATGCTATGGTGGTGCAGTCGTGGCTATAATCTTGAAAAGTATGATAATAATAAAAATGGTTTTTATCAGCAATTGCTTTTATTGTGCTAAAGGAATATATACAAAACATAATTTGGGTAAGTACCGCCTGGCTTAAGGCGTAAGAATAAAAAATGAAAAGATTATTTACATAATTACAAAGTTTTGGGTCGGCCAACGAGGATAGAACAACAACGAGTTTTTATAGGGGAAGCCTGACCTCTGGCGGTCGATTTAACAATATTTGAATCTATGATATATATTTGATAAACATATTTTTATATAACATATATATATATTTTTTTTTTTTGAAAATAGAGCAAAACATAGATAAATCTTTAATTAAAATTGCATATTTACCAAATAAAGATTCAAATGTGGAGAAACATTCAATGAAAAGGGAATTACAAAAGGTGAATGTTTATAATTCATATATGATAAAATGTCTTAAATGTGAAGGTGCACATGCTCTTTCAAGCTGTAATTTATTTTCTAAATTACTTGAGTCAGAGAGAGTGAATTTTGTTAGTTCGGCTAAATTGTGTTTCAGATGTTTAAAGCCAAACCATTTAGCAAAGAATTGTTATTGTAAAAACATTTTTCAAATTTGCAAGAAAAGACACCACACTTTGATTCACCAAGAAACCAAGGTTCAAGAAGTTGATGAAGGGAAATTTGAGTGTGGAAAAGACATCAAAAATACAACTTGTCTTTTAAGTAATGAGAAATGATTTTCAAATGTCATGCTTACAACCGCTAGGATTAAAATCAAGGATAACAATGGTGTGCCTCAGACATGTAGAGCCTTGATAGACTCAGGGTCTCAGGCGAACTTTATATCAGGACAATGTAGAAAAAGACTAGGACTCAAATATTTTACCTTACACTCGCAAATATCGGGAATTTCGGGACATTTTGCGAGTCACTCTTATGGACTTGTGGAGTTTGAATTTACGCCACATTTCAAATCCGATGAACATTTCAAGGTGAACGCCTTGGTGTTGGATAAGTTGACAAATAATTTGCCAACTCTTACATGTCTAAAGTCAAACTTTGCTTGCAAAACCATGCCTCTGGCTGATCCAATTATAATATTTCTGCTCCCATCGACATATTAATTGGTGCTGAGCTAGCTATGATCCTGTTCACTGGCGAGTCCGTTATCGGCGATGAAGAACAACCTAACTGCTACTTCTTCTAAATTAGGATGCCTCCTTTCTGGAAGAGTTTCCTCTAAGGGTAGTAGGAAAAGTATTAGGAATACCATTCAGTCACATCATGCATGCCTGGAAACCCAAAATATAGTCGAAAATTTTGGAAATTGGAATCCATTCCTGATGTGACTTCTACATCTAAGGATGAAAATGAAAGTGAAATCCATTTTGTGGAAACACATGGAAGGGATTCCATAGGCAGATATGTTGTACAACTGCCATTTTGGAATGACTGCCAATTAGGAGATTCAAGATCCAATGCGATCAAAAGACTTTGTTCTTTGGAAAGATATTTGATTCCACGACCTGAAGTTTATGACCAATATAGAAGCTTCATTAAATAATATCTTGAATTGGGACATATGAGCTTAGTACCAAAGGAAGATATCATTAAGGGAAGGTACTATTTGCCTCATCATCCTGTAATAAAGGAAAAAATTGCACCACCAAATTGCGAGTAGTATTTGATGCATGAGCAAAGACTGATTCAGGTTTGTCCTTGAATGATGCTTTAATTCCAGGGCCCAAATTTCAACAGGATTTGTTTCATATCATTCTGAGATTCAGAATTTATCCTGTTGCTATAAATGCTGATATCGCCAAGATGTATAAGCAAATTAGAATATCACAAGAAGACTCGGAATTCCAAAGAATTGTATGGCGGAATGATCCTCATGATAAAATAAAGGACTATAGGCTAGAAACTCTCACTTATGGGACTAGTTGTGCACCATTTTTGGCCACTCGTATCATCAAACAGTTGGCTTTGGATGAGCAGAGTAAGTTTCCAAAAGATAGCAAAATAGCATTGACAGATTTTTATGTTGATGATCTAGTAACTGGAACTTTTTCAGTAGATGAAGCCAAAAATTTGGTGCAAGAACTCTATGGTTTTTACTAAGTGCAGGAGGCTTCGAACTTCGTAAGTGGACCTCCAATGTTCCTGATGTTCTGTCACTTTTACCAAATCATTTAAGATCCACCAACACAAATATTGGGTTTGAGGAATCCAAGGAATATGTCAACGTTTTAGGCCTTCAATGGCAACCAAGAATTGATGGTTTCATATTTAAGGGAATAGCTCTGCCACTGAACTCTATGACAAAACGAGGAATACTATTACAGGTTGCTAAAATATTTGATCCACTGGGTTGGATCTCACCATTTACGACCACTATTAAACTGATTTTGCAAGAACTTTGGAAGACTGGGTTGGAATGGAATGACCCAATTCCAGAGGAACTAAGAAGGAAGCTGACTATGATAAACCAGGATCTTCCATCGCTAGAGCACATTCAGATCCCAAGATGCGTGGTACCAGGCAATTTTATGAAGGTAGAATTTCATGGGTTTTGCGATGCATCACAGAAGGCACATGCTACATCTCTGTATCTAAATGTGATCCTTTCAAACACAAGCGCTAAGAGTCGCACCTATGAAGGTGGTTTCACTTCCAAAGTTAGAATTATGTTCTGCTCTACTTTTGGCAAGATTAGTGAAAACTGTATATGAAAACCTTCCTCTTACCATCAATGAAATATATTTATGGTCTGATTCTACTATAGCCTTATGCTGGATCAATTCCGAGCCGTGCCGATGGAATACATTTGTGGCAAATCGAGTTGCTGAGATACACCGGCTTGTCTCCGGGGTTTGGTGCCATGTTGATGGAAGGCAGAATCCAGCAGACGGTGCATCACTTGGAATATTTCCATCCGACTTAGTAGAACATCCACTATGGTGTAATGGGCCACCATGGCTAATTGAACCTTCCCTTGAAATTAAGAAATTCATTAATAGCTCCAAGGAAGAATTTAAAGATGAAGAAAAAATTCAAGACGTATTTTGGTACAATTGAGTATGAAATTCCATTTATTGTGATAAGCTGCTCATCATTAACCAAACTGAAATGTATCATAGCTTGGTGCTTAAGATTTGTCAACAACAGTCGAATGCCTTCACATTCAAGGAACAGGGAGCCCTTAACATTAAGAGAGTTGAATGATGCCCTGTTGATAGTTGTTAAGTGTGTTCAATCTATTGAATTTTCTAATGAAAAGCATTGCCTGTTAAGCAACAAGCCAATCCCGAATAAGAGTAGAATATACAATCTATGTCACTTTTTGGATTCAAGGGGAATCATTATGTTTGGCGGACCATAAAAAAATGCAAATGTTTATGGTGATTGGATTAATCAAGTTTTACTTCCAAGATTACATCATCTTACCACTCTTATTGTAAACAATGTTCATGTCCATAATCTTCACTCATCAACTCAAGCTACGCTTGCAGCAATAAGAAATATATTCTGGATACCTTCTGGAAGAAATGTTGTACGGAAAATTTAAGAACATGCATGAAATGCGCTAGATTTCGTAAAAAAAAAAAGAAGCTCCTTTTCAATTTATGGGAAATCTACCTTTTGCAAGGATTGACAGATCAAGGCCGTTTTTTTTTTGTAACTGGAATAGATTTTGCAGGACCTTTTCTGATTAAACGGAATATGGGACGTACAACTTCAACCATGAATGCTTACGTTGCCTTGTTCATATGTTTCAGCACTCGGGCCATTCATCTAGAATTAATCAGTAGTCTGACCACAGATGCTCTCATATCCACAATAAGAAGGTTCATTGCTCGAAGAGGTAAACCAGCAATAATTCATAGTGACAACGGCACTAATTTTGTTGGTGCGCATAAGATTATTGGGAAACCATGTCACAATGCCAGTAAAGTTCTTACGAATTCAGAGGGAATTCAGTGGAAATTTATTCCACCATCAGCTCCACATTTTGGTGGACTTTGGGAAGCCGGAGTTAAGTCCATGAAATATCATCTTAGAAGAACAATGGGCAGTGCTTTGCTAAATTTGAAGAACTAACAACATTGTTAGCACAAATTGAAGCTTGCCTGAATTCGCGACCTCTTTGTCCTCTTTCTGAGGACCCTGAAGATCTACAGGCATTAACTCCTGGTCACTTCTTAATAGGTGGCTCTTTAACAGCGCTTCCCGATGGTCCCAAGAATATGCGTCACAACTTCAACAAAGATCCAAATGGTGTAAGCCCCAACCCAACATTAAGGAAGGATCCCTGGTGTTGATAAAGAATGAACAACAACCTCCACTAGCATGGAAGATTGGAAGAATTTCAAAGGCGTTTCCAGGAGATGACGCAAGAATCAGAGTGGTAGAAGTCAAGACTGCTAATGGGACTTACAGAAGACCTATTGTAAAATATGTTTGTTACCTATATAATGTTTTTTGATGGTCCCCCATCAAGTTGGTGGCGGGAGAATGTTTAATTTAGTTAGAATATACATGTTTATATAAAGGTTTAATATAATTTTTCTATGATTGTGTAAATATTCATTGAATTTATCATCATCACCTTTTTTTTTGTTTACAAAAATGTTATATCTATCTTCTATCTATATATATATATAAATGAATGTTTGCATGTTTGTTGGTTTGTATGTCCGGTATACAAATTCGCAGTAGTTCACTAATTCAAACCAAAATTCCCATACATAGGTAAAAAATAACGGGGATGACGATAGGCTATTTTAAAAAATATATAAATCAATTATTAAAACTATAAATTCAAATTATTCTACTTAGCTCACGACCAGCGCCCTCTAGAACGCTCAAGCGACCTGCCGGCGGCGCGCGCCCGTTGGCTGCCAGCGAGCACGTGACTTCCCTGTGCGCGCGCATGGCGGCGGTCGCGTGGAACAGCCCTCGCCGACAGCCATGCGCGCGCACAGGGAAGTCACGTGCTCGCCGGCAGCCAACGGGCGCGCGCCGCCGGCAGGTCGCCTGAGCGTTCTAGACGAGAAGCTTTTTCTTAATTACAATGCAAGCCTTAACTATATTTACAGGTTTTATAATTTATAACTATTTCACATATTTACATATATTTTTTCATTTTTTGCTATAACTGATCTAATTCGCCGTTTAAAATAACGGCTCTTGCTATATTTGCTATGTTTTATTTTCCTATGTTTTATGTGTTTGAATAATACATTTAATCGTGTAAACCCGGGCGTTGCCCGGGTCATTCGTCTAGTGAAAAATAAAGTAATGTAATTGAACGAAATGGTTGCCCTCATGTTTACTGATCCAATGTTTTAATAATCTAAGGTTTATGTTGTAAGAAAATTTTACATTGAGAAGAATTATACAATTTTATTTACAGTTTATATTATCCTATAAAAACACACTTTCATTTTATACACATTTGTATTTACAAAATTCATATAAAATAATGAAAGGCGCGCACAATTATATATATAATAAAAAAGAATAAATTGTATTGAATGAAAGATTTATCTGCCAATATTTCGGTTGGCTGAACGCCAACCTTTATCAAGGCATTACATTTTTGTATACACAAACTCATATTGGTAAATAAATCTTTTATTAAATCCAATATATTCCTTTTTATTATTGAATGATTTAAATATGGTTGCTCTATTTTCAGAATACTATATATAACTAAAAATATATTTTTGGAAAAATTTAATTTAAAAAATAAATTTTGATTAATCTGTTATTATCATTATTTTATTTTATATTCATAAAATTTTTGTTCACTCTTCTAAAACACAATTACAATTTAATTAAATATTAATTAATTTATTTAAAAAATATATATGAATATGTACATGGAAAAAACCGTTTTAATGGAACCTAGTCAAAGATCCGCTTCAATATGTGTGGGTAATATTCCATGTGGTTTAACAAGCCTTTTTCTGAAGCATTTATTTTCTAATTGTGGAGAAGTTATTTATGAAAAGTTATATTATAGAAAAAATATTAATTTTGGAATTGGAATGGTTACTTTTAAAGACCCTAATTCAGTAAATATTGCTATTAAACGCTTCAATAACGAGGTTATAGGCGGTCGCAAATTTGTTGTTAAAGAATACCCATTGATTCCAAAAGATTGGAATATAACAAACAAAGTGACAACAAAAATACCTAGGGCTGGTTTGGAAAATCTAATAAACACCTGTTATATGAATTCTATATTACAATGTATACAGCAAACACCAATTTTGGCAACATTTTTACAATCCTTCGAAAAGATAGATGGTAAATTGATTCCTGAATTTCATAATCTTCACCATCAACTTCTCAAACAAACGGATGGTATTGTCAATCCAATGATTTTTAAAGCAAAATTAGGATCTTTGGATAATATGTTTAATAACTATTATCAACATGACGCTCATGAATTTCTAATATCTTTACTTCAACTCTTACATAATGATTTGAATCGGGTAAAGACTTCTTCAAAAGATCTTGAAGAAATCCCTGAAGATCAGCCAGCTGAGAAACTTTCAGAAGCACATTGGCAACGTCATTTGAAATCCGATGATAGCGTAATTAATGATATATTCTTTGGACAGACTCAGGATACAATCGAGTGTACACAATGTTTGACACAGACTTTCTCTTTTCAACCAATGTTGACATTGACCACACCCTTGGCTGTCACGTTAGAACAATGTCTTGAAACTCTGATGTCTCCAGAAAGGATTAGTTATAGATGTTCTAAGTGTAAGGAAACGGTGGAAGCAAAGAAATGGACTTGTTTTTCACGTCTTCCAGAGATCTTGATTATCCATCTGTCAAGATTCACACCATCAGGCAGGAAGGACCACATGGCTGTGCTATCCCCTGAGGAACTGGACATCAGAATGGGGACAAGCGGCTTTTGTCCAGGTGCAAAGTACAGCCTCTACGCCGTGTCTATTCATGCTGGAAATGTAGACGGCGGGCATTATATAGCAGTATGCAAGAACAAAGGTACTTGGACCGTATTCAACGACACCGGGGTCTATCCAGGATCTTCTGACTTGGCAAAAAGAGCCTATCTTCTCTTTTACCAGAGGATTCACTGAAAGTTATCAATCCAACCAGGTAAATGAAGAAATTTAATCAAATTGAATATCTAATGTCAAGTATAATTTGTAAAATGCATAATGTATATAATTATAAAATGCTCTGAATTTATAATAAAATATATTCTTGAACTTATATATAATTTTTTAAATATTACTCTCTCAAATATTTATCAAACCCTCATGAATGATTAATTTTATGTCAATTTGGTAACATAAGGTTATGGACATTATTATTTCAATTCATGAGGAGAGATCAAGTTCTTCATTGTTTTAAGAAGTATTTTATGAGAGACTCAATATAAAGAAACCTAGAATTCTGCCCTTTTAGTTTTATTTATTTTTTTCTATATTTATTATAGGAACGAGTGGTCAAAACCCTCCATTCCCGACAGCCATGAACCGGGATCTAATCCCGCATTGGACACTTAGTTTTAATATTTAAATAACCTTCACATAATATTCATTATATAAAAGGCACATATTGGATCAAAATATCTTTAATATTACCAATATTTCATTTGGCTGAACACCAACCTTTATCAAGGTATTATAACATTAATCTATTTTCAAAATATATTATTCATTGCTGTAAATATGATAAGCTAGGGTTCTCTTTTTGAGCGGTACCTGATAAAGTGATTTTGGAACCAGGATATTTATTGTATAAATAGATATAGTATTTTTTATTATGACAAAGCAAACTTTCCAAAGGAAAATCGCTCTTTTGCTTATTTCTATATAGCTAATAGCAATTTTACTCAATATAAAGATAGCCTTTCATTATAAGCGCAGCTTAAATATATTACTTAACCTGGAGCGCAGAAAGCGCCAACTACCCGATATATAGCATATATTTTCCTTTAATAAATATCTTACTCAGTCTATATTTCTAGGTATCAAGATTAATATATATTTTTAATTTTATTATTTTTTAAAATTTCAATTTAAAGCGCTATGTCCCCTTAGGGACACTTGCGCTGTTACACATGTATGTCTTTACATTTGTCTATACATATTTATATAATAATTTTAGGCCGTGAATAGAATAGTCAAAGATATTAACAATGAGAAAGAAAGAAAAAAACGAGAAAGATAAAAAGAACTGTGAACATATATATTTTAAAGTACAAATATTTTACATTGGTTTGTGATTTAATTTTTTTATGGATATAGAAATTGTTAAATTACAAACCAATTTGAAATTTTCAGTTATAAATATCCACGCTGCGCGCGTTTGTTTATGTTAATATTTATGGTGGGATAAAGTCGATATTTTAGTGAGCCCGTTGAAGAGCGATTAACACTTGAAAGCTAGCGTTTTTTAAAATAAAAACATACTCATTGTAAAAAAATATTTGTAATTTTAAAACTTTTTTTCACAATTTTATCTTGAATAGAGAACATATATATACAACAATTTTAGGCCGTGAATAGAAAAGTCATATGATATTAACAATGAGAAAGAGAGAAAAAATGAGAGAAAAAAAAACTGTGCGGGGAGGTCACCACTGATAAACCGACCCTCCCAATGTATTCTTTCATCATAATAAGGGCAGTGGAGGTCTGATTTATTTGTGAAAAGAAACATTCGCGTTTTGATGTTTTCATTTGGTTTATATAGATGGCGTGTTATTGCTACAAATATATTTCTTGGTTCAGAAAGACCATTTGTTTAAGAAGGTTTTTGCCATTATAATCGTTACCAAATTTTCCACATAACACATCGAATATCGAGATAAGGTTATTGAATACTATTTTTTAGAAATCACTCGTCCTTTCAATTTTATTCTCAAAAAATCAAATAAATATTATTTTCGATTCCTGAATAAATAATTTATCATCCACACTTTATATTTATTTTCATAAACGCTTACTATTGTAATAAGTTATAGGGCTTTTTTGTAAGATATTCGTTTTGATTTCATCTTTTAAATTAAAAAAAAAAAAAGACTTTTTGAAATGATCATTTATACTAAGCATTTTTATTTTTTATTTAAAAATAACTTCATTAATATTATTAACAAAAATTTCCTGAAATATAAACCACCAACAAAAATAGAATTAATAATGAAATAATTATTTATAATATCATACAAGGTAAGTTACATGAACTAAAAATTATTGAGAAGTTTCTAACTCGGCCTTTGCCAGTCCCAAGCCCGGATGAAAAAGGAGGAGGGGAGCAGTAACAAGCTCGCTAAAAAACCTGGGCTCAGCTGGCCCGGCTGATAGTATCCTGTAAGAGCGCCTGATTCAGGGATACAGGATGAGCAGTGTTTGTACTCCATGTTAGGAGCGGCTGCACATGGCATCTGTTCCTCATTTCAGAGGCGGCCATTTCATATTGGAGCAAAGTCGGCCTGACACTGAGTAGTGTTCCCAGCCTTAATGACAAAGGCAGACGCTTTCTACTTCACACAGTCATGATGGTTGTCAAAAACCACATAATATACTCATCCATTGAGGAGATTACACATCTCCAGCAAACACCATCAACAAGCACTACAAGCTTGATACCTCAATATGATTGAGTGAAGATAAGAAAGAAGAAGAGAAGAAGTTTCCAAAGCAATTAAACGAAATAACTTTGTTAATAAAATATCAAACAAGTAGTAACCATTTGCAACATAATGGTTGAAATGAAATGTATTAAGCCGAACAATGATGAAAAGAATATACATTAGAGCTTTCCTAAAAGAATGACTTAACCAGTCTCTTCAAGAGGTGGTCTCCTATAAAAGAATCTTTCCTGTCAGTCAGAGTCTCCGATAAGAGACCAACTCCAGGAGAGACCAGTTTATCAATGCTTTTAGGCGGTTTTTCTTGAGAATATATTTTGATATATCTAATAAAATCTCTCTATTATCATAAAAATATAATTTGTGTTCTATAAATAGGTAAATATTTGAGATTTTCCATGAAGTTCTTTCGATCCTGGGAATGGTTTTATGTTAATCTTTTAATGAAATCACTTTTCGTTTGAATTTTCTTTATAAAAAATGAAAGAGAAATGTTAATATTTAAGAAATATTTATAGAAAATCTATATCTTTATAATTTAATTTCTATATTATTAAATCTATAATATTTATCATTATTTGTAAATTAGAAATCATTTTCAATTTTTTTAGAATACTTTAGTATTTCATTCTAAGTTAGGTATGTGTGAATTAGATTAAGAATTATCTTTAACATATCACAATATTATTTTAAATTTTATATATATAGTAGAACCTCCTTTTAGAGGACACCTCTCCACAAATGACAGTTTTCATTTGCAAAATTATCATTTTTACAATTTAGCAACTCCCCGGTAAGAGGACATCTCTCCCTAAAGGACAGTTTGGCTCTGCAATTAGGTGTCCTTTACAGGGAGGTTCGACTGTATATAATCTATATTAATAAAATGGAAATTTCATAAGTGTTGTTCACTAAAACCTTTCGTTACAATGCATCAATTTCGACCAAATTTTCAACATTTATGTAAAACAGATGGAGCAGGTTTTGCTTAACATCAAAATATTTTTCCTAACTTTAACATACATAACTTTGCTGTTATCGATAAAATACAAAAAAAATTCAACAGAGTTAAAGTGTTTACACTTTCAAAAGTGTTTACACTTTAGCGCTTCTTTGAAAATTAGTTTTAATCTTTTATATATATATTTTAATAACTTTTATATATGGTAAGATACTTTTATTTTATAGTTTTCATATTTTATACCAAAAAAAGTTGAAGCCTTACTTGATGAGATCAATTTTATTTTTTAGATAAATTTTTAGGCTTTTCGAAAGTGTTTACACTTTTGAACTTCTTGGAAAATTAGTTTTAATCTTTTTTATATATATTTTAATAACTTTTATACATGGTAAGATACTTTTATTTTATAGTTTTCATATTTTATACCAAAAAAAGTTGAAGCCTTACTTGATGAGATCAATTTTATATTTCAGATAAATTTTTAGGCTAATTTTAATTTATTTCTTTTTTATTTTATATACAGATTATATATGCTATTTCTAACTTACGTGGTTAGTATTTTTATAAGACTAAGGTTATTTATATTATTTTTTACAAAAAAAGATTGAAATTTCATTAATGTGCTCAATTTTATGTCTTTTTTGAGGACCTTAACAAAATTTTAAATTAATTGTTTAGATATTTTAATAACAGATTATTTATGGTGTTTTCCACTTATATGGGTTGTTTTGTAAAAAATATTTGGGTTATTTCTATTTTTTTTTCACTAAAAAGCTTGAAATTTCATTAATGTGCTCAATTTTATGTCTTTTTTGAGGACCTTAACAAATTTTTAATTAATTACTTAGATATTTTAAAAGTAGATTATTTATAGTTTTTTCTAACATATAGGGGTTGTATTTTGTATTTTAGAAAATTATTTCTATTTTTTAGCTCAAAAAAGCATGCTTTTTCATTGCTGTATCCAACGGTTGGTCTATTTTTGAAGCTTTTTAATGATAACTGGTTTTGTACATTAATTTTTTGGTAATATATAATATTATAATTTTAGTTTTTTTAAATCTTTTTAACATATCTGAAGGTTATTTTAATTAAAAAAATTAAAAATTTTGATTTTTACCTCAAAAAGACAAGAAATTTTTATGCTTTGTTTAGAAATTGCTGGTTTTGAAGCTTTTGTTATTAATCTCAATCTAAATTTTTTTTCAGAATATGCCATACAGTTTATTTATTATATTTTATACATATATGGGTTGTATCTAAAAAATAGGTTATTTATATTTTTAAATAATCAAGGGATTTCTTTTACGGATTCATTTATTTGTCTTTTTGAAGTTCTTTTTCAAAAATTTTTTAAAGATATTTTAATTTATTTGATTAAATATTTGATATTTAGATTATTTATAGTTTTTTTAACATATAGGGCTTGTATTTTGTATTTTATGAAATTATTTCTATTTTTCAGCTCAAAAAAGCATGCTTTTTCATTGCCGTATCCAGCGGTTGGTCTATTTTTGAAGCTTTTTAATGATAACTGGTTTTGTACATTAATTTTTTGGTAATATATAATATTATGATTTTAGTTTTTTAAAATCTTTTTAACATATCTGAAGGTTATTTTGAATAAAAAATTTAAAAATTTTGATTTTTACCTCAAAAAGACAGGAAATTTTTATGCTTTGTTTAGAAATTGCTGGTTTTGAAGCTTTTGTTATTAATCTCAATCTAATTTTTTTTTCAGAATATGCCTCGCCACAGCCGACGTTTACTTGGTAGGAATACGGCTGCTTCCAGGAGATATAGGAAGGCTAGAGCTATTGAGACACCACTTCAAAGTGAGACGCGTCGTGCGCTTCGCCGTCTTAGGTATTCTAAAGCCCGCGTCGCAGCTACACAAACTATGCAAGTTCCTGTTCAGCGTATTCAGCTTTGGACTCATAAGCCTTTTTCAGGGGTGCAGTATAATGCCCATATTGATTATAAAGCTGATTCATCTGTCGATATAGGCCAAATGTCTCGGGTATGCCAAACTTAAAACTATATATTCAAATTATTCTACTTAGCTCACGAACAGCGCCCTCTATCAAAGATTAGATTAAATTAGGCTAATGCAAACAAATAGATAATGCTAATAACAAACAATTATAAAAAAAAATCTTATCTGAATATATATCACTCTCGGGTAGATATGCACACGGGTCAATCCCGGGGCGAAGCCCGGGCCATTCGTCTAGTATTTATATAATTTTAAAGATATTTTATAAATTGTTATAAGTTTCTTTAAGGTTACCAGGCTTCAATCCTAACAATGGCAGTTATTTTATTGCTTAGCTTAATTGGTGGTAGTGCACTGGCATTTTGTGGATTAACTCAAATAGAATTGAGTATTGATATTAGCTTGAAACGGAATAATGGAAGCAATTACAAACCTAATATACAATCAAATAGGAATTAATAAATTGCGCACTGAATACGAAGGAAAATTATTTATCAAACGTTGAATAGTTATGTAATTAATTTAAGAATTTATCCAACGCGCACTGATATGAATAATAAATCTATGCTTTGATAAAATGCGCACCGGAATTGAAACAATCTATGAATTGAACAATCGCACACACTGGATATAGAATAAATCTATGAATTGATCCGACCAACCCTGGTTATAAAATCATTTTTTGAATTGATCAAACACACGCTGGATATGAAATAAATATATGAATCAATCAGAAAATGGACACTGGATATATAATCAATCTTTGATTTGATCAAACTCACGCTGGATATGAAATTCATCTATGAATTGATCAAAAACGCGCTGGATATGGAATATATCTATGAATTAATCAAACGGACACTGGATATAGAATTAATCTACGAATTAAAAAAACGGACACTGGATAGAAAATTAATCTATGAATTGATTAATAAAGAGCACATACTGGATATGGAATCAATTTATGAATTGATAAAATACCTTCCTGGATATGGAATCTATGAATTGATCAAACACACGCAGGATATGGGCTATTAAATGAATCGATCAAACGGACACTGGATGTAAAATTAATATTTGATTTTATTAAACTCACGCTGGATATTGAATTAATCTATGAATTGATCATATGCAAACTGGATATGGAATCAGTCTATGAATTGCTCAAACACACACTGGATATGGGCTATATCTATGAATCAATCAAACGGACACTTGATATAGATTCAAGAACCAATCTATTAAAGAAATCTGAAAATATAAATGCATCAAAAGCTACGTGATCAGGAAGAATTTATCAAACTCACGCTGGATATGAATCTATGCATTGATCAAACGCACACACTGAATATAGAATCAACCTATGAATTGATCTAAGAAAGCGCATAATGTTTATGGATTCAACCTATAAATTAATCAAAGACACACTGAATATGGGCTATATCTATGAATCAACCAAAGACACACTGAATATGGACTATATCTATGAATTAATCAAATACACACTGGATATAGATTCAAGAACCAATCTATTAAAGAAATCTGAAAATATAAATGCATCAAAAGCTACGTGATCAGGAAGAATATATATTTAACAATTGATTAGATGACGAAGCTAAAAAGGGACCAAACTGTTATTCCATCAATTTCCATTTGAATAATGAACCAATAATGAACAGAATACAAAATAATATATTAATAGTATAATCAAGAAATTAATGGAAAGTGATTTATTATTCATAAACTGAATACGTGATCTCATCTATCTAAGCACAATATATAGAATGTTTCTATGATTTATATAACCCTAAAACGTGCATGGAATCAATTTGTGTTATTCGCTCTACCAAGAATATAATACTAAAAAACTGGCATACGGGAATTAATCTGCTAACTAATCAATATCTAATAGTACCCATTTATTGATTATCAATAATACAATCGAAAGTTGTTGCACCATTCAAGAACCAAATATGTGTTGAAACAATAATACTCTAATTCAATTGATTGTGTTCACGATGCCTAGTGAGTTAGGTGAGTTTTTACTTTTTTTTTCATAGAATATATAATATATTCGATGATAATTAATAATAGGGAAATACATGTTTAATACATAAACAAATTATTCGATTGATTATGAATATTGATTATAGATATTAATTCATCTAATGGAGTAATATATGGGAACTAACATATATATATATATATATATACTTATAAATGACTGCGGCGTATAATTATAAAGCTATACAACCAGTTTAACCGCATAAGTTTCTTTTTATTTATGAAAAATCATTTTTTATTTCAAAGGGAAATAATTTAATATTTCTAACTTTTGGATGACGTATGAAAAGGTTGAATATATGAAGAGTGATGGTCTATATATGAATGGATGACGTATGGAGGGTGAAGAATATGAAGAGTAATGGCGAACGGAAAAATAAAAGTGTCCAGGAGCGGGAATCGAACCCACAACCTTCTGCTTACCGGGCAGGTGCCATGTCCACTAGGCTATCCTGGACGATATTTCCCCGTTCGTAACTAATATTTAAACTGACTAATAATACTTATAAATGACTGCGGCGTATAAATATAAAGCTATACAACCAGTTTAACCGCATAAGTTTATTTTTATTTATGAAAAATCATTTTTAATTTCAAAGAGAAATAATTTAATATTTCTAACTTTTGGATGACGTATTCATATTTTTCACCCTCCATACGTCATCCATTCATATATAGACCATCACTCTTCATATATTCAACCTTTTCATACGTCATCCAAAAGTTAGAAATATTAAATTATTTCTCTTTGAAATTAAAAATGATTTTTCATAAATAAAAAGAAACTTATGCGGTTAAACTGGTTGTATAGCTTTATATATATATATATATATTAAGAGAGAAAAAGGCATCTCCCATATCCTTTTTCTTAATTTATGCACCTTATCCCAGTACAACATTACATTTGTACTATTTTTCATATATATCTACTTATATATTTGCCTTATACTGTCTGTTTGAAGCTCACGGATGGGATTTTTCATAACCATCGGTGGTTCAGTGGTAGAATGCTCGCCTGCCACGCGGGCGGCCCGGGTTCGATTCCCGGCCGATGCATTTTTTTTTTTTACAATTTTTAAAACTCATTTATATATTACTAGACGAATGGCCCGGGCAACGCCCGGGTTTTACCCGAGTGCGAATATATTTTGAAAACGTTGTCTTGGGTGGTCGCTATAGACAGGGTGGTCTGTATAGACAGGTGTATGTATCACACAGCCGATAACAGGGTTGTCTAGAGTGGCCGCTATAGACAGGGTGGTCTGTATAGACAGGTGTATATATCACACAGCCGATAACAGGGTTGTCTAGAGTGGCCGCTATAGACAGGGTGGTCTGTATAGACAGGTGTATGTATCACACAGCCGATAACAGGGTTGTCTAGAGTGGCCGCTATAGACAGGGTGGTCTGTATAGACAGGTGTATGTATCACACTGCTGATAACAGGGTTGCCTAAGGTGACCGCTATAGACGGGGTGGTCTGTATAGACAGGTGAATGTAACACACTAATGATAACAGGGTTGCCTAAGGTGACCGCTATAGACAGGGTGGTCTGTATAGACAGGTGGATGTATCACACAGCTGATAACAGGGTTGTCTAGAGTGGCCGCTATAGACAGGTGTATGTATCAAACAGCTGATAACAGGGTTTTCTAGAATGGCCGCTATATACAGGGTGGTCTGTATAGACAGGTGGATGTAACACACTGCTGATTACAGGGTTGCCTAAAGTGTCCGCTATAGACAGGGTGGTCTGTATAGACAGGTGAATGTAACACACTAATGATAACAGGGTTGCCTAAGGTGACCGCTATAGGCAGGGTGGTCTGTATAGACAGGTGGATGTATCACACAGCTGATAACAGGGTTGTCTAGAGTGGCCGCTATAGACAGGTGTATGTATCACACAGCTGATAACAGGGTTTTCTAGAATGGCCGCTATATACAGGGTGGTCTGTATAGACAGGTGGATGTAACACACTGCTGATTACAGGGTTGCCTAAAGTGTCCGCTATAGACAGGTGTATGTATCACACAGCTGATAACAGGGTTGTCTAGAGGGGGGCAGGGAGGACACGTGTTCGCCGGCGGCAGCCAATGGGCGCGCATTCTATCCGTGAGCTTCAGAATAAGGCAATTATATAAGTAGACTAGCGGATGTGCCCGGCTTCGCCCGGGTTTTACCCGAGTGAATGTTTGTCTAACGAACATTTGTTAAAACAATTCTCTATAAACTTATAAAACGTACTCGGCTTCGCCCGGGGTTTTACCCGAGTAAAGGTTTGTCTAGCGAACATTTGTTAAAACAATTCTCTAAAAACTTATTAAAAAAAAAAGATATATATTGAATGTCTGTCTGTCTGTTTGTCTGCACTCTATAGATTCAAAAACCATACATCCAATCGCCGTGAAATTCTGGGATATTATTAGGTATATCACCGGGAAGGTTTTTGAAAAATAATTTCCTGAATATCTTGAATATCCTTAGAAGTGTCCGCTATAGACAGGTGTATGTATCACACAGCTGATAACAGGGTTGTCTAGAGGGGGGGCAGGGAGGACACGTGTTCGCCGGCGGCAGCCAATGGGCGCGCATTCTATCCGTGAGCTTCAGAATAAGGCAATTATATAAGTAGACTAGCGGATGTGCCCGGCTTCGCCCGGGTTTTACCCGAGTGAATGTTTGTCTAACGAACATTTGTTAAAACAATTCTCTATAAACTTATAAAACGTACTCGGCTTTGCCCGGGGTTTTACCCGAGTAAAGGTTTGTCTAGCGAACATTTGTTAAAACAATTCTCTAAAAACTTATTAAAAAAAAAGATATATTTTGATAATTTGAAACTCGTAAATTTGAATCTCTCGATATATTGTTATCATCGTCACAATGGGGGCGCTGCTTGCGAGTTAAATCTACAAATCTGCAAATAACTCTAAGGATATTCAAGATATTCAGGAAATTATTTTTCAAAAACCTTCCCGGTGATATACCTAATAATATCCCAGAATTTCACGGCGATTGGATGTATGGTTTTTGAATCTATAGAGTGCAGACAAACAGACAGACAGACATTCAATTTTATATATATAGATAGATTCACTCTTCATTGTTGGCTTTTTATCTTACATTCATTCTTCATTGTTGGCTTTTTATATTACATTCACTCTTCATTGTTGGCTTTTTATCTTACATACATTCTTCATTGTTGGCTTTTTATATTACATTCACTCTTCATTGTTGGCTTTTTATCTTACATTCACTCTGTTGGCTTTTTATATTACATTTACTCTTCATTGTTGGCTTTTTATCTTACATTCACTCTTCATTGTTGGCTTTTTATATTATATTTACTCTTCATTGTTGGCTTTTTATCTTACATTCATTCTTCATTGTTGGCTTTTTATATTACATTCACTCTTCATTGTTGGCTTTTTATCTTACATTCATTCTTCATTGTTGGCTTTTTATATTACATTCACTCTTCATTGTTGGCTTTTTATCTTACATTCACTCTGTTGGCTTTTTATATTACATTTACTCTTCATTGTTGGCTTTTTATCTTACATTCATTCTTCATTGTTGGCTTTTTATATTACATTCACTCTTCATTGTTGGCTTTTTATCTTACATTCACTCTGTTGGCTTTTTATATTACATTTACTCTTCATTGTTGGATTTTTATCTTACATTCACTCTTCATTGTTGGCTTTTTATATTATATTTACTCTTCATTGTTGGCTTTTTATCTTACATTCATTATTCATTGTTGGCTTTTTATATTATATTTACTCTTCATTGTTGGATTTTTATCTTACATTCATTCTTCATTGTTGGATTTTTATATTACATTTATCCGAGTGAAAGTTTGCCTAACGAATATTATATATTATGAAGTATAATAAACAATGTTAAAGATTAGTTTTAATTATTAATCAAGATTGTGTGTGAATATGTGAGAAAGATGTAATATCGTTGTTGTTTTCTTGGCCGACTGTTTTACATATGGTGTTATCTTAAAATTGCTTGTTTTGAATATTTTTTTAGATTGAGTTGAATGAATTGCTGAATTTTTTTTTTTTGTATTTATATATAAATAAAATGAACTCTGTTGATTTTTTTGTATTTAATCGATAACAGCTAAGTTACGCATGTTAATGTTAGGGAAAAATATTTTGATGTTAAGCAAAACCTGCTCCATCTCGTTTTACATAAATGTTGAAAATTTGGTTGAAATTGATGCATTGTAACGAAAGTTTTTAGTGATGTCCTCTTATGAAATTTGCATTTTATTAATATAGAAGATACAAGAATGACATCCACGGCGCCAATTTATAATTGTAACGAATAGTATTTGAATAAAAGCATTTAATCGGGTAAAACCCGAGCATTGCCCGGGTCATTCGTATATAATAATTGTATAAACGAATGCAAGACAAAATCACCGCGAATGTTTCTTTTTTTTTTAAGGCAATTTCTTTTTAAGGCAATTATCGTTATTTATCGTTAATTTTTGTTTCGATTTTATTGAAAAAAAAACGATATGGTGCCTTTAAAAAATGATCTTTATTACTATGCAGTTTTCTATTTAGTCAATATACCTAAGTTCATGTTGCAAATGTAATTATCTCTATCGATTTAGTAGGTGAAATGCAAAAAAAAAAAATCGACATGATGAAATCTTTATGAAAATTCACATTTTTATTTTTATATTTTCAAGACACACACAGTTTGGGGCGGGACGTTTCACAAGAGAGACATCCACGGCGCCAATTTATAATTGTAACGAATAGTATTTTAATTGAAACATTTTAAAAACACACAGTTTGGAACGGGACGTTTCACAAGAGTGACATCCATGGCGCCAATTTATAATTGTAACGAATAGTATTTGAATTAAAACGTTTTTAAAATATATACGCACTCGGGTAAAACCCGGGCGTTGCCCGGGCCATTCGTCTAGTATTATTATATTGTCATAATTTTGCCAAGGTTATCAATATTAACAAAGTTGTCTCAAAAGTTCGTAAACACTTCCAAAATATAAATTATAATCATAATATGTTTACGAACTTTTGGGACAACATTATATGACAATAATATTGCTGCGTCATGCTTGATGAACAGAAACAAGATTCTTTTGGAGAAAATTCACTCGAGTATAACTCAGATGTGAACAGGTCGTAAGGAATGTTCAAAGATCACTTTCTATCGTGATCAGCGGCCCAGTCTCTATCTTGCCTAGACCCCCCAATGTCTTCAAGTGTCTCAGGCAGGAGAGTGTACACCCTCCTATCTCATACTGTAAGGAATTCTCCATCTTCAAGATAAACCTCCTGTAGAATAATGGAGATCCACTTCGGGACGTCGGCCAGACGGATTGGGTGACAGTAAACAAACATACCCGCCGCCAGCCGCCAACAAAAGAAGAGAGCACGGCCTGGTCTGCTGACCAGTTTGGTATTTTCCTCTGTTCTCTTAACATGTTTTAAATAAAGTTAGTTTGAGGGAGACTTTTACCCTCTCTTTTCTATTATTTAGTGATCTGATTCAAATCCTTCCAACAGCCCAAAAAAGAATCATCACTGCGAATTCTTCTACCGAATTTCGCATTAGTGTTTTGTGAAACGATTACCAGACTTTACTACACACCTCCCGTTGTCTACAGTAGGTATCTCCGGCATTCTCCCAAGTAAGCCAATAAAGATACAAGACTAACCAAAACATTATCTTTATTTCTTCTCATGACTATATATTGCTTTCAATAAAATACCCATTGTATCAATATTGAGTAAAAATATATCAGACCTCCAGGGAAATATATCTCTTCAAAAACATTTATTCTCCAGTTTTCGGGTACGAACGTTCTACTACAGGAGCAAACATGGTATAATTCTTTTTTTTTAATACCATGTTTTCTCCTGTAGAAGGGGGTTCGTACCCGAAAGCTAGAAAATAAATATGTTTTTGGAAAGATACTTTTCCCTGAGGCCTGATATATGTTTACTCAATCTATATATTGCTTTATAATTCACATAATTTTGAGGAAAGGTAACTATTTACATAAATTTTTAAAAGAGAAAAAAACCTATACAGATAAACAAATTAACATTGGGAGGTAGCGGATGAGGGCCTAGCAGTGATATCTAGGAATCTACTTCCTTTGTCTATAAGCCTGGTTAGTACTTTATGTTTTGGTTTGGTGGACTGTATCTAGATAGGCCAGACCAGCTGAATATTACCCTTGAATTAGAGCCGTTTGATCCTTTATAAAACCTTCTGACTACATGATCAACGTCAAACCTCTTCAACTAGGTGAATCTCCAAACGCTAATTAATTGGAGCACAGACTCAAAGAACTAGACCGATTCGAGAAGACTGACTACAAACAGACTGATTTTATTGGCCAGCTGGCAGTTTTATACAATCATATTTTGCATATTTAGCTAAAGTAACAAATTTACATAATAGGCGCAAACAAAAATATTTGTTTTCGATCATTTCACTCTTTTTTATATCTAGTTAGAAGAGAACCATTCCTGTCATATCTCGGATTCCTCCAGTGGTTACCATGAAGCTTCCTTACTGAACGGCTTCCCCTGAGTGCAGCGTGACTACTGGGGAGAGTCCCTCGGTGTCCCCCCGCCCAGTGCCCCGCCTCCCTAACCATCTCCCGGACCTCAATCGTATATATAACAGGTAGGTGCATAGATGTAGATTCAGTTTAAACTATAGGCATGATAAATAAAAGGAAAAAGTAGAACACCTTATCAAGTTCAATTAAAGAAATCAATGATCAAAACTCTTTTATTATTCCCATGACTGCAGAACAATGTTACATCCTCATGGATTCCGGGATCAAGCAGATGACCAATAATTCCTCTACAAGCAATTAATCTCATAACAGAAATCCTCATTTTTCTTTTTATAACATATATACAATTATAATTGTTAACTTATAATACAATATAATGCGGTTTATGATTGTAGAACGACATTTGAATATTATCCCGCATGTGTTTCATTGGAACGAAAAATCGAATTTATTTTAAGGAATAATAATGATTATTTCTAACCTTAGGGATGAGGTATGAACGGATGAATTGTGAACAGTAATGATAAATGGAAAAATAAAAGTGTCCAGAGATAGGAATTAATCTTCACAATTCATACAATTCATACTTTCATACTTTATCCCTAAGGTTAGAAATAATCCTTATTTCTCCTTAAAATAAATTTCGATTTTTCGTTCAAAGGAAAAACATGCGGGATAATTTACAAATGTCTTTCTACAATTATAATTGTATTTCTACTGTCCTCCAAGCTTATTGTCCATAGTTCATTTAAAATATCATTTCCAAGAGTCTAGCATCAGTATCAATATAAAAGGGAAATCGAAAAATGCAATATAACAGCGGCATGGTAAATTAAACTGGCGAAACCGCTGGGAGGGTTCACCACTGATGAGCCAGGCCCTCTCAATAATTTTTCCATTGCAGTCAGCGCAGTAGAAATTGCTTATTAAAAAAAAAGAATCGTACGCGTTTATAATAGTTTCGAATTTTGACAAACATATATAAAGAGACAAAGGTCGCTTCTCTCGTCAAAATGGACGTCAAAACCAGACGCCATCTATATATACATATAAAATATATGAACGGTAGCAATGCGTTTATTTACTCGTAAAATTGCAAGCTTTCCGATCTTTACAATTCTTCCACAGGTAGAGCTGTAAGCTTACAGCTATAAACTTACAGCTTTGCCTGTGGAAGGATTGTAAAGATCAAAAAGACGGCAATTTTACGAATAAAGAAAACATTGGTACCGTTTATATTTTATATTATATAGCAATTTTCTCTTTTAATATACATATATATTACAGAAAAAAATTGTTGATTTTAGAGGATTTTAAATAGATTTATTGATCATTTTCTTGATCCCGGAATCCATGAACATGTAACACTGCAGTCGTGGCAATAATTAAATAAAATTAATTATCAAAAAATGCTTTAATTGAGCTAAAGGAATATACAAAAACATAATTTTATAAAAGTAATTCCTGGCTTAAGGCGTAAGAATCCAAAATATTAAAAACTTATTTACATAATGTACAAAAGTTTGAGCCGGCCATCGGGAAAAAGAAAATATCTTTATTTACGGGGCTGCTAACCAAAATAATTTTTTTTTGAGCCCCAAAAGGCCGCGTAAAGCGGAATATATAAAACCACTATGACCAGGCTGGGGAGGCTATGGACAGGATCTCCGTTAGGGAAGAGGCAGGTTAGGCTGGATTGGGTCCGCGGAGGTCAGGAGGCAGGAAGAAGGCGGGAGGACTAGAACTTTGCAGGTCTAGCTCTGGCAGTTGGGCAAGACATTGATATTGCCTCGTGGTCGGCAGAGAGAAGGCCATCGGGAAACAAAAACAATAGGATTATATAGTGAAAACGGCGACCTCTGGCGGTCGTCTTAACAGAGTATTTTAATCTATGAATTATAATTTTAAATAAAATAATATTTTTATATAACATACATATGTACCAGTATACCGGATCAATACAGGATTCAAGAATATCCAGAAATAGCTTTTCCACATAAAAAATAGAAAATATTTCTTTTGATGATTATTTAAACATTGATTCATCTTTTATTTGAAATCCTTTTGTTACATTAAAAGCTAAATGTATCCTTACGCAGTTACTATGGAGATGGCATTTATTTTTATCCCTCCGTCATTTAAAATAATCCTTTTACCATTTCAAAATAAATTAATTTTTAAAAACCGTCTCTTTGAGAAATATTGGTATTATTTAAGTGACCCTGTCTCCTGGGACATAGAATTATTATAATCATACCTCAGTATTAGTCCTTTTTGGGAAATTATTTTAACATTCAAAGTGATATTAAATGTTCATTTTATTTTAAAAAGTGAATTACCTTCTGATATAAATGCATTATATTATCACAAAGCAATAACGCGCCATCTATACATATAAAATGAAAGGATTTAAAAGCACGAATGTTTCTTTTATACATAATACGAACTTCTACTGTCTTTACTGCGATGAAAAAATATATTGGGAGGGCTTGGCTCATCAGTGGTGAACTCTCCCAGCGGTTTCGCCAATTTAATCCTCCAGACCGCTTCTCAGAGCTCTAATACTGTATTGGACGATTCTGCTTATATACGCAGCACTGAAGGGTGGAATCTTAGAAATGGTTTTCAAGGAAACTATGGACATAAGCTTATTATGATGTTAAAAGTACCGAGAAGTTACAATTCCGGAATATTTCAACGATTGAATTCTTTTGTGATTTACATAGGGCTTTAGTATAGTCTATGTTAATTTACATCTCTGTCTATATATCACAGCTTTATTGGGTTGTTAGTTGGCTAGTGGTTATTGGATAGGATAGGTCGGCGTGAGCTGCTGATGAACATATAATTTGATCTCTTGTCCTTATTTTGTAGTTTTATATCTTTAGGTAATAAAGGATCTTTCTCTCCCTCTACGACTTTCTGTAATGGAAATTCGAAACTATTATAGAAACAATGTGAAAAAGGTCGTTGAGGTACAGCTTCCACCACGCTGATGAGGGCTAACAGCCTGAAACGCGTCCGTGGTTAGCTTTTCTTTATATAATCAAGAATGAGTATTTGGCCAATTCCGGAATATTTAAAAATCAAATAGTTAATATTTATTCCGATAGATGGCGAAAGCCACAGCAACTTTCAGTTGCACAATAAGGAGATGCCTTTTTCATAATCATTATAAACGCGTTTGATTATTATTTTAATTAAACAATTTCTACTGGCCTTACTGAAATGGCCCTCCCATTAATTTTTCCAGTGCAGTAAGGGCAGTAGAAATTGTTTAATAAAAAAAAAAGTCATACGCGTCTTTAATAGTTTCGAATTTACATATTATATTATATAACTTTAATGTCTAATAAATTATATTATTTTATAAGGTGTAATATGTTACTACATTCATGGACAAAACTTGGTTGGAAAACGGAAAACCATCATATATTTATTGACCTATATCAGAATTGAAAGCTTTATCTGTTCTAAATTGTGGTTGAAGTTACTGATCACTGATACAGAAACGCCTGCGCGTGGTTAGATTTTCTTGATGAATCAAGAATGGGTCTTAATTTTTAATTTGATTAATATATATAGATTTTTAATTAAAAAGGCATATATTGGATCAAAATATCATTTATTTTACCAAATTTTCATTTGGCCGGAAGCCAACCTTTATCAAGGTGTTATAACATGTGTTAAAATTTAATTCTGTTGACGTTATGTGGCGCTGAGTTTGTTGTTGACACACTTTAAAATGTTATAGCACCTTGATAAAGGTTGGCGTTCAGCCAACTGAAATATTGATAAAATAAATGTTATTTTGATCCAATATATGCCTTTTTAATTAAAGATTTATTTATGGATTGCTATATTTTCAAAATAAATTAAAATGAATATTATAATTGTCTCCTTCAAGGGAATTATTTCGTAATGCTTGAAATTTTGAAGGCCTTCCAATCCGAAATAGATGCTGATAGTACACAAGCTTCATCGTATAATATAAATCAAACTATAAGAGGAATGGAAATTTATTCGAAACATTCGCCAAAGTCTGTCGTTGAATACGAATAATGATATTTCTCCATGTCAATCTGTAATAAATGGGGGGACATGATTCTTGGTACTATAAAATGACACGTAAGATGATAAAATATTTAATTCTTTAATATTAATGCTCAATTTGACACTAATGACAAAGTTATTAAAATGAAGAAGTTGGCGTGTGCGGTTATTTCTTCAAAACTGTGACATCTAGAATCATTAATAATATATTTCAATAAGAAAATAATTTTATCCTATAAAAATGTATAAGTGAATTACTTAGTACATATGGAAAAGTGGGAATATATTGATAAAAAATATAATGAACACTCCGAATTAGTGATCACCCCCCCCCCCCCCCGTCACATATATAATTTCATCAAAAACAATAAATTTGTCCAGGAAAAAAAAAGTAAATATCAACAGTAAACCCTCTAAATCTGGTACCATCCACTATGTTCAATCGTCGAATAGAAACAATGAAAGAATTTTCAGGAAATATTTATAAACATTCCTAATAGAACTTCATAAACCCTCTACATTCGGAACTGGCCGCCACGAATAAATATTCCACCAATATTAAAAAGAAGTAAAATATACATAAAAGAAAAGTAAACATAAACCTTTCTTTATAGAGCTTCATAAATCCTCTACATTCGCTACAATCCACTCCGAATGTAATCTACAGATATTAAAAATAAGGAAAATATCCATAAAAGAACAGAAATCATCAACTTTTTCTGATAGAGCTTCATAAAACATCTACACTAGGCACCAATGTCCCGAATAAATAATCTACCAATATTAAAGATAATCAAAATATCCATAAAAGAGCAGTAATTATCAACTATTTATAATAGAGCTTTATAAAACATCTAAATCCGAAAGCCACAGGATGTATTGTCAGGACATGTGAGATAAACAAAGGGTTTGAATCTAATATCAATCATTCAATTATTAAAAATAAAAATTTTACAGCTCAGGGCGATTATCCAACTAATACAAATCCGTGTTATTACTAATGTATGGAAAATGGTTAGTTGTTCATGTTAGTCGAAGTACTTAGACTCCTTTTTTATATTTTAATTCCAACTTTTCGGCAACATTTTCAAGCAGACTATTTAACTTCTCTCAACCCATAGTTTTGAATCTGATAATCAAATATGTGTGTGTTTGTGTGTGTGTCTGTGACAATTTTTTTTTTTTGACAATTAAACAATATTTATTGTCATCTTAGACAATATTACATCTCACATGAGAGAGAGAGGAAGAGAAGAAAATTATTAAATATATACATAAATGAAACAAATTTACAAGAGGGACAAAGGTAGGAGTCCGCGGCGCTGGAGGGTCCTGGACCAGGCGATGAGCGGGTCCTCCACCGCTTCTCCGAGCCCAACCTGGACAAAGCAGCGATAGATTCGCAACTTTGCCGAGGCCAGGATGGAAAGGGCGTCGTCCTCAAGGCCGGACCCGCCGAAGATCCAAGCCTGCAGGTCAGGGGGCCGCCCTATGATGTTGAAGGCCTCTCTAATTAGAGGCCTGATGGAGGGACAGCACCAGTAACGGTGGCTGAGGGAGCGGTCGATGGACCCGCAGGCAGGACAGGAGGGGCCGACCGAGGCAGGATGGGCCGGATGGGGGAGGGCGTGGAGGGCCAACTTGAGGGCCGCGTCAGCCTCGTGGCCCGAGTAGGCGCAACGCCGCAATGAGGCCCAGTCGATCCTGGATGGTGGATTGATGGTGGGCGTCCATCTCGCCAGGAATCTGGAGATGGGCGTGGCGGCGAGGCGCGGGCGATCCAGGGCCCGTCGGGCTGAGCGGGTCGTGAGGCCGTTGAGGAACGGCGTAGCCGTCCCCCGCAGCACCACGGCCGCAGCTAAGGAGCTAGATGAGGGCGTAGACTCCGCCCCGAAGCCCACGGCGTTCTCGGAGGTCAGCCTCCGGCAGAAGGCGCCCAGGGTCGCGGCGTCAGCCAGGGCCGAGCGCGTTGGGCGGGCGATTAGATTTTCCTCCACGATGAGATCCCGGACTCGGGCTCCGCGCCAGCGGGCAGGGGCCAGGAGGTCGGGAGGGCGGAGGAACCGGCAGCCGCCGATGATGGGGAGGTCCAGCAGCTGAGCCGTGGGGACCGCCCGGTGGTTGAGGCCCAGGATGTTGGAGGCCTCCTCCCATAGCTTCAGCAACCGGAGACGGCGGGGCTGGAGACGGGTACCGTCCGGTGGAGGGTGGATCCAGGCTTCCCCGCTGTTGCCGCCGACCAGCCAGCTGAAGGCATTTCTGCCCCCGCGGAGCGCGACCTGCACCCCCTTGAGGCAGGCGAGCTGGAGCTGGGTCGCGAGGTCGAGGAGGCCGAGGCCTCCGATGGCAACTGGCCTCGCCATGACATCGGCGGGAAGCCACGCCGTGTGGTCCTGTCCCCAGACGAATCTCGCCAGTCGGGCCTGCAGCTTGGCGATGGTCGGGGGTGATGGAAGGTATCCATGCAGGTGGTGCTGGATGACAGACCCCACCAGCGTGTTCGCCGCTCTTGCTCGCCCGACGAGGGAGAGGCCGCGGGTGAAGGGCGTCCATTTGCGGCATGCAGTCTCCAGGAGGGCCAGGAGATGCTGCTCCCGGTGGATGACGGTGCTCCTGGGGGCGATGTCGAGCCCGAGGACCCTGATGGAGGTGGTCGACCAGGAGGCGCCGAGAGGGGAGTCGCCGCGGTTGCGCCAGGCGCCGCACCAGAGGCCAGCGCTCTTCCCGAGGTTCACGCCGATTCCGGAGGCCTGCCTGTAATCTTCGAAAACGGTCGCCACCCGCTCGAAGTCTCCGTCGCGATGGAATAGGAGGACGATGTCGTCGGCGTAGGCGATGACATTGCCCACGCCGAGGGTCAACTCCAGGCGACGTAGCAGCGGCCCCGTGGCGATGCTGAAGAGTGCGGCGCTTACGGCGCAACCCTGCCTGAGGCCGTTGAGAAGGGGGAAGGCTGTTGTATGAAAGCCTCCGACCCGGATGGTGGCGTCCGCCCCGGCGTAGAGGATGTTAATCCAGGCCATGAAGGCCGGCGGGAGGCGGAGGGATGTTAGCAGGGACTCCAGGAAGCCGCGGTCCAATGAGTCAAAGGCGGACTCTAGGTCGACGCCCATGACGGCCAGCGGCGAGCCCAGGGCGGTGGCCTCCTCGATGGCGTCCGTCACCATGGCGATGTTCCATGACGGGGACCTCCCGGGGACGGCGTAGGTCTGGCATTCCGGCACAAGGGTCCGCAGGTGGGGCTTGAGGCGCCGGTGAAGGATGGCGGCCAGGACCCTGTAGTCGGCCGAGGGCAGCGCGACGGGCCTGTAGCCATCAAGGCCGCGACCTCCGCGGGCCTTGGGCACGAGGCAGATGGAGCTGCGCCGCGTCGACGGAGGCAGGGCACCTCGGAGCCGTGATGCTGCGAACACCCGGGCCAGAGCTTCCGCGAAGAAGTCCTCGCTGAAGGCGACGAGGAGCTCGCACGGCAAGCCATCCCAGCCGGGGGCCTTTCCGCGAGGGAGGTGCTCGATAGCGTTGGCGATCTCGCTGGGGCTGATGTCCGGCCGGTGAAGCGGGTCCTCCTCACTCAGCTCGCGGGTGGTGGTGGGCGCGCTGCTAGCGATGAAGGCAGCTCCCGCAGCTGGATCGCTGGTGGGACGGGCGAAGCGGGGCTGGAAGGTCGCGAATGCCCTCCGCCGAAGCTCGGGGCCCTCGATGATGTTATCCTGCTCGTCCCTGATGACGCTGACCGGGCGTCGGAGGCGGATGGCGCGTGCTAGGTCCGGCAGCGATGGGTAGTCGGCCCGGATGGAGGAGGCCTCGAGCTGCGCCGCGATGTAACGTCTCGCCCTGTAGACGTAGCTGTCGTTGGCAGCGTGGCGTGGGTCGTGCAGGGATCTGGCCTCCGCCAGCAGCCCCGCCTTGATGGAGGTCCACCTATCCCAGAAGGTCCCGTCGTCGTCATCGTGCGCTGTGTCTTCCTCCAACTCCCGGATGTAACCAGCCAGATGTTCGAGAGCAAGGCCCGAGCGGAGCATCGCGGCCAAGCGAGGCTGGGTGGGGGAGGAGACGGCGGTGGTGGGCGGGCCCACCTGGAGCAGCACGAGGCGGTGGTCCGAGAGGTGGTAGTGGCTGGTCGCGTAGATGGACACGCGATCCAGGACTCCAGCAGGGACGAGGATCCGGTCCAGGCGGTTGGATTCGACTTGGTCGCCATGCATGGAGACTCTGGTGGGCAGGTGGGCGGCGTCGAACTGGGTGGCCACGTCGACCAGCGCGGCCAGGTCCAGAAGAGCGGCGAGGGCATCCGATGATGATGATGATGAGGGGCCCCGATCCCTGATGTTAAAGTCGCCTATGATCCAAAAGGCCCCCTCCTCTTCCTGTGCCGCTGTCGCCGCCAGGAGCTCCAGTTGTCGGTTTCTCTCCCGGGGTTCATGCGCCAGATGAACGGCGATGGCCGTCATTTCCTCGCCGTGGACATCTATTGTTGCCAAGGCGATGTGGCCCGGCCACAGGATACGCTGTTGTAGCACGGCTACGCCTGGTCCGAAGACGCAGGCGAGTCCGGATCCCGAGATGGCTACGGGATGGGCCAACACAACAGCACTGTAGCCGAGGCAGAGGTCTTGGCCGCTGCCCGGATGAAATGCGTTTGTCTCCTGGACAAACGCGATGTCCACGTGATGTTGCCTGAGGAGATGACAAAGGGCAAGGCTCCTCCTCCGAGTGGCGAGCCCTCGCGCGTTGATGGTGGCGACGCGGTAACTCATTGGGGCCGTCCTTCACGCAGCACCTTCCTGGTCTTCTGGAGGGTTTTGCGGATGGTGGAGTTGGAGTCTGGGCACAAGGCCTTGATGGTTTCGTGCAATTTTTCGAGGGCGGTGAACTGTTCCTCTGTTAGCGTGGGCGCTCGCCTCTTCATGGTGGTCTCAGAGGTGAGGAGCTTCTGAACCTCCTCGCAGTTCAGGTCGGGCAGCTTGTCCCAGTCGATGGAAGGGTTGGGGGACTTCCCGAGGTGCTCCAGCAGCTGTTCGAGTGCGGCCTTTCCCCGGGCAGGCGTGGCGGGAGGTGAGGACAGCTTCTCCACCGACATCTCCTGGTCGAGCGGAGGGATGCGAGGCTCGGGGGGCCGCAGGGCAGCCAGGGGAGCAGGGTGGGCAGCAGGGGCGGGGTGGGTGAGATCAATTTGTTCGGCAGGATGGTGTGCCGAGGGGATCGCCTGAGCCTCGGCCTAAGTCTTCGCCGGTTGGACAGGGGACGCCGGTGTTGCGGGCGCAGGTGCCGGCTTCCTTGGTCGCTGAGGAGGAGGGAGGGGGGGCCTTGCGTCGGTGGGAGACGCTGCTTGCCTGGGGCTGCCGTTCCCTTGCCTGGCGAGCGCTGGACAGTTGGCTCTGCGGTGGCCCTGTTTACCGCATTTGGAACACTTGATTCCAAAGGAGAGGAAGGCCGACAGGGTGTCTCCCTTGGAGTGGATGGTCAGACGGGTGGGCAGCGTCTCCAGCCTTACGCCCTCGCGGAGCAGGATGAACGCCTCCCGGCGGCCGTCGCTGAAGGCGAACTCCCCCATTTTGATCATGATGGGGGCGATGGAGGTGATGTCTCCGTATTCACGCAGAGCCTGCACGATGGTGGCGTCCTCTACAAAGCCGGGGAGATTGGCCACGATGATCCTTTCGGCCCTCTTGCGGAAGGGGAAGACCTTGAGGAGTGTTCCCTCGATGTTCAGGCCCTCCTCCACCAAACGGCTCGCAAGGTTCTTGCTCGCGAGGCCCACGATGTAGTGGCCGTTCATCCTGCCAAAGTGGGCGATGTTTTTGGGCCCTCCGACCAGGTCGCCGATTGCCCGGAGGTAGGAGTAGTCCGGGATGTCTGGGCACAGCTCCACGAAGACGTAGTTCTCATGGTTGGTATTAGCCTGCCTCGCCCTGGCGTCGGCGATGTTGGCGCGCGTCGCCTTGATTTCCTGGGGCGGCATTGACCTCGGCCCTGTTGTCCGCTTCTGCTGCTGGGGGCCGCGTTTCTCAGCAGGCCTGCTTGCCTGCTTTGCGGCCTGCTCAGGTGTTGAAGAGAGGCGCCTTTTCTTGCTCTTCACAACGGTGTAGTCGTCGTTGGCGTCGACCTCCGCCATCTCGCTGTCGGCCCAGTTGAGCGAGGCCGGGTCGGCTAAATTCTCGCTGGAAGAAGCAGCAGTCGGCGGCGCCGTGACGTCACCCCGCGCGGCAGCCAGCGTTCCATGCGCCTCGCGCGCCGGCGGGCTTGCGTGTGTTCGATATTCCATAGAAAATTCTAGAGAAGAATTCTCTATGATTCCTTTTTTCGGCGATAACTCCTCGCCTGGTTGAGATCCAGTGCTGGGCCTTTCAGGCACTTGTTCAGCGGATCGAGAGGGTTCTTCTGGTACCAAACTCGTGATGGTAAGCGCCTTTTACACACACTCCAGAGGCGAAAATGGCGGAGCCCGCAAAAGCGTGGCCGCACGCTCGAGTGTGTGTGTGTGTGGATACAGCAATATTGTCATAATCATTTTCTGACTAAAAAAAACGACTATTCTTGCCCAGAACCTGTCAATTTCAATTTTTCTTGGCTAAAAATGCGACAAATATCTCTTCCATATTTTTTCTATGTCCTGTTAAAACACGTTTTACATGTACATTAGGTCAGCTGATATTACCTCCCATCTTCACCGCTAGAGGCGCTGCTTGCGAGCGAAAGAGCAAATTTGCAACTCAAATTTGCAAATAACTCGAAGAATATTCGGGATAGAGACCTGAAATATTCAATATAATTTTTTTCAGATTCTACTATACATACTGCTTTAATTTCAGTCATATTAGTTACGTATTTTACGTATATTACGTAAAAGCATTCCATTCACAAAAGCAAACGATGACAGAATTGATGACTCTGATACTTGTATATTTTAATAATAATATAAATGAGTTTTAAAAATTGTAAAAAAAAAAAAAAAAAATGCATCGGCCGGGAATCGAACCCGGGCCGCCCGCGTGGCAGGCGAGCATTGTACCACTGAACCACCGATGCTTATAAGAAATGGCCATATTTGGGTATTTATTCCATTCACAAAAGCAAACGGTGACAGACTTGATTGATGACTCTGATAAATATACCATGGTAATGTTAGATAAGATAAAAGTGGATTTTTTTTTGTGTTTAAGTTAGATAATTAAATAGTTTTTTATATGCATTTAATCATCTAACTTAAACACAAAAAAATTATCAACTTTTATTTTATATATTTAATTTATATTTAGCTTGATAATCTAATAGAATTCCCTATTTATATATAAAATATTACTAATATTACAAGTTGTAAATATAGTTCTGTCAATATATAAATCCATGTTAACTTACTCTATAATATCAACTTAATTTAAATTAAATTTAAGATCTAAATTTTTATTAGATAAACTTTATTATTTACATTTCATATATATATAACGTTAATTAGCTTTGCCCTTAAGCCTATTTTAAATTCTTTTATAAGGTGTAGTTTAACTTTGTGTGTATTGACTTTTTACCAAAGTTGAAGTAAAAATAATTAGCAATTATTTAACATCGTAAATTACAATAATGTTAGTAACATTATTGAGACTTTTTTAAAAATAAGTTAAGCTGATTAAAAATTACCATTCTTTAATTGGGTTCAGATAATTGTTTATACCTTGACTTTTACTGTGAAAAAATAAAGAATGCCTTAAAATTAAGGAATTACAAATTTTAATAAGAATTTTTATTTGGTCTTTAATAAAAACTTTTATTGTCAAAGGGGCTCTGGTATATAAAATACTTCGAATGCATTTTGAAATTTACTCGAATATATTTTACATTATATCGCCAAGTGGAAAATTAGGAAAGACAAACTTCGGAATGCCACAGCAATTTATTTAGGGCAAGAACAAACTATGAATGATAAAAAATAGATAAGCAAAACGAGGGAAATTCACAGAAAATCAAAATATAAACATCAAAAATCATACTCTGTTAATAAAAAAATAAATACTTTGCTACAATATAATGAATGTTGCCTTTATATGCATATATATTCATTTATTAAAAATAAAAAAGGGATATCTTGACCAGGAGCACATGTGCTTTTCAGAAGGCAGAGCGCCAACTGGTGGAACAGACATCAACTAATGGCGCTCTGCCTTCTGAAAAACACATGTGCTCTTGGTCAGGATATGCCTTTTTATTTTTAATATCAACACGTGACCTTTTTATTATTTTTCTATCGTATTTTCACATATTCATTAATATGCATTTATACTTATTAAGATTTCACTGTGTTTCGTTTTTGTTTTGTTTTATTCCACAATAACATATTAAACCTGATAATAGGTCAAAAAGGTTTAGAATCTTGAGGATAGAGAGGTTGCCTTGCCCCCATTCATTGTTATTAAAGTAAGAGACATTTCAGTTAGTAGACACTACTGGAGAATGTATTCAATTTTAGAAATACTTGTATGTTCTAAAATTCCCTCATGGACAAAAATTAAGGAATTGGAATGTCTTCGATGTCGCCGGTCATCTGTTTTTTTTTTTAAGGAGACAGAAGCAATTCTGTTCACTGTGTATCAAATATCACACAAAGCCTTTATTAAGACGTTAGTCTTATACAGATTCTCCGTACAAGGTGCAATAACAGGAAAAGAGCAGCACAGGAAACCATTAGTTCCGCAACTATATACAATTATTAGTAATAAGGAAAAGTAAGATTTAATATGAAAGGTCGACGCCATCGCCCCAAGTCTTCAATTTCATAAGCGCGGAGCAGAAATAGGGACTAAGTTATTTATTTTGCCATAAATATAGCATCCAGACACAAAATGAAGGTCTACTCCAGCACAGCCATCCATATCACCTGCTCCGCAATCTCATCGTCGACCAACACGATGGCCCCTCGATGTTTCGTCATCATTCTGAGGTGTAAGAACAATAGCTTCCAAGTTGTGTATCAAATATCTATCAGAGTTATTGACTAAAGAGCCAATGGCCCTTATCAGTCCAGGGCGGACTTTATTCCATGAGATCCACAAGAGATCAAATGATATCTTCACAATCTGCCATAGATGTGTTCAGATGATAGATTTTTTATTTTCGAATCTCTAAATTTATCGCTGTAACTTACACATAGAAACCTTTTATTGATTATAGTAAATGATATTTGGAAAGTGCTTAAAATGAGTTCAAACCATTTGCCTTGAATAGCTGACCATTTATACTGAGATTTTCTCTTGATATATTTGAAGATACATATTTTTCATTTGCGCAATTGCAAACTTAATTTTTAAAAATTAGTTTTCGGAAAAATATCTATATTCTACATGTATTATCAAAGGTTACAAGATGCCTGAACTACGCTATTCTTAAAGTCAATAAAAGCTGCAGAATAAAGAGATTCTTAAATAGATCAATCTTTTAGATTTATGACCTAATAAAATAATTCAAAGTTGATTGTGTGTGAATCTAAAATTTTTTATTACACTGGCCAACATAAACATGATTGACAATACTTAAGGAAGTTGTACGTTTAAGCTTTTATATCGGGATTCAGAGAATAACTCTGAAAGATATTTTATACACTGTGTTATTTCGATAAAATTGAATCAATATTGAAAAAAGGAACATTAAGCATCCAGGGAAAAAATTATTTTTTAAAATATTTTTCAAAATATTTTTCTCCCGTAGAAGAGCTTTCTTTCCCGAAAGCTTGAGAAATTTTTAAATAAAAAATATTTTAAAAATAAACTATTCCCTCGATGCTTAATGTTCTTATTTTGAATTTAACTGTGATATTTATTGAAGACATACGAGATATCAGAGTGTGAACAAAATTGCCTCTGTTTTCTTAAAAATATATATATAGACGAACGACAAAATAAAAATATAAAACTTCCTTAGGTTTTGTCCATGAGTTTATTTGTTGTTCGGAGTTTTATACCTGATTCTTAATGTAATTGGTTGTGTAGTATACAGAAAATATGTGTGTTTTGTTCTATCAGCTCTCACTTTGAATATATATAATCTAGCTAGCATTTATGAATTTTATAAAATAAGCAGGTATTTCTTTATTGAACAATTTATATATGAAGAATCAATAGAAAAAAATAAAAGGGTCAGGTATTGATATTAAAAATAATGAAAGCATATTCTGACCAAGAGCACATGTACTTTTTAGATGGTAGAGCGCCATGTTTTCATATGCTCCTGGTCAGGATATGTTTTCATAATTTTTAATATATATATGTGGCAATATGATAATAATGCCGGGAGAGAGAAATAAGGAAACCACAAGTTTGGAAGAGAAATCCCAGGCAACCAGCGAGAGAGAGGTAGCGCGTGGGGCTGTCACCGCTGAACGACCGTTCGTGTCGCACACCACCCCCCAACTGTCCAAAAATAGTCCTGAGGGTTCCAAGAAAAGGCCCCCCTCCGGAATGTGGCCAGTGGCCCAAAATGGCCGTACTTTAGCTACCTTTTATCTACGTCTCTCTCTCTCTGATTGACTGTAGGTTTACTTTATTATTCCTGGAAGAGCATACATTATGACATATATATGTGAGATAAGGTCCTGTCGACTTATCTGTGATGAGGTATCCTGTCGACTCTCGCTATAGCCGTGGTAACCGAGGGTCAAACCTGTAGTAACCGAGAGGGACAGTCAGGGCTTGGAGAGTTTTCCAGTACCTCTCTGCACTTTGGAAGACCTTTAACAGTTTTCACAGAGTACAGGCAGTCGTGGTCGAGGCAGAGTGGAAAGCTTGGGAATGTCCATACACAAAAAACAAAGAGACACAGTTGTAGTAGGAAGGTTCCGTGAACAGATAGGAGTCGAGCTAAGAGCAAGATAGAGATAGAAGAGTTCTTACTGTTCTACATGGCGATGAGGTGGACCTGGGTACAACCGACTGGGGCTCACGCCGATGGTGAAACTCTAAGTAACATTTCGGCTAAGGCAGATGTTTTATATCTTCGCCGAGGGGGGGGGGGGGGGGGGGGGCAGGCGAGAATTTGGACTTTGAACGGGTGCAAAGTGCGTGGGGTGGCTGCGGCATCCTCCAAACCCTTTGGACCTGATGACAACGTGCTGCCAAATTCCTTTTTAGGGTTTTTGGATTTCTATCTCGATCTCTTTCTCAGCTCAGCTCTTAATCTATTACATAGTTTTATTTATTCATCCTCAGTTTGTACAAAGTGCATTACATATGGTGATGCAATAACACATGTCAATCATGCGTATAATTATTCATAGATGTGTTTCTATATACAACATGACAATCTTGTTATAAGTATTATACAATATAGGGTTGTTGGTTTAAATTACCATAGATGGGCCCCGGGAGTGAAAGGGTTTATCCGGATTTAAACGGGTAAAGCCTCTCTAACACAGGTAAGTAATTAAAATTTCTTTCAATTAATTTGAACTGTGAGGGTTAAAAAGGGCTATAACAAGATGTTTTGTTTGAAATATATCTGAAAATATAAAAAATAAAACTTATGTTTAATTTAAAAGTTATGATATTCATTATAAAAGAGAAATTTAGATAAAACCTTTGTTTGATAAAAAAAAATAATGATAAAAAATAAAATGATGTTTTAAGAGATTATTGGCGGGCGTTGAGAAGGGATAGGGGTTAGAGAATATGCAATTGTAAGTATTACACATGCAACCAAATACTTAGATCCAGGTGCAAAGCGAGGATATAGACTTGCACGTCATCTTAGGCAATGTTTCACTTGTGATCCTGTATAAGGTTACAGTGCTTTGTCATAATTGTAGGGTTATTGGGTTGAAAAGTTGTTGAAGAAAAAGCTGTTCATTAATATGATTGAAAGGGGTGATATGGAGCCATGCGATAAGCAGAATTGTTGTATCGACAGTAGGTGATCTGTCTCGACTTAAAATCAAAGGTTGATTGTGGTCCGCTAGAGCTAAAAAAAATTGAGAGTTGTGAACGCTTTGTGCATGCGTATGTGATTGTGCTCTGCGGATGATTGAAATAAACTTTTGAAACATGTTCAAGCCAGAAGTTGGGATTTTTAAATTTGGGGAACTGTGTTCAAAGAGTGTGTTGAAATTACGAAATCAAAAAAAAAAAAATTGTCAAGCAGTACTGTCGTTTTTCTACGTTGATGTGAGCAATGGCTGAGAAAGATAGTAGCGAAGAGTACACTTGAAGTGGTTAAAGAAATATATTGTTGTAAACGATTGTTGTATGCCCGATAGTTGATGATAAACATGGTCATATTATATAAAGGTATGAAAACAAATATAAAATGAATAAAAATATAGAAATATCATTGTGGTTGAATAAAGTTTAAGTGGACAAAATCAAACATGTATTTAATAAAAGTAATAATAATGAAGAATTAAAGTGATTTTTGACAACAAATACATCTTTTGTAATACTAAAATAATTATTATAAAAATAAAAGTAAATTGATTTTTTTAATATAATGTTGGATGAAAAACTTGTGATTATATTGTCAAGTAGCTCCATCCAGATGGGACAACTGTCAATCATCCCTGGACCCCGGGGGGGGGGGGGACCACAGGTGTGGGGGCTTCTGGGAAGCTGATCTGTAAATAAGGAAAACGGGCGGTGGCTAACGCCGTTCATTCAGGATTAGTTTTAACTGAGGGTAAGTTGTACTTTCTCTCTCTCTCCCTATAAATACCCCTTATAATAAATTAATTATCCCCAAACTTGCCCTTGCTTTATTTATCTCCGCGACATATTTTGGTGGAGACGCTGGGTAGCGTGACGGAACTTCGAAGAAGTCGACGTCTACAGGGACGTGAACCAATTCTTCAACCTTTGCCACAACGAATAGAAATGGAAGACGACCACAGACCTACTGTTAACGGATCCTACCTCCCTTGTCAACGCCAACGAGATCCTTCTACCTTTTCTGGAGATGGAAATATAAACCCTGGACAGTGGTTGAAAGAGTACGAGAGAGTTTCGAAGTACAACAGATGGGACGAGACCATGAAGCTTGCCAACGTCGTATTTTACTTGAACGGAACTGCTGGAAGGTGGTTTGATAATAATGAAGAATCACTCAACTCGTGGAGAAGCTTTGAAGACGCATTCCGCGGTGTGTTCGGACTGCAGGAGGATTCTGCTCGACGCGCCGAGGAAGTTCTGAAATCAAGAGCACAGAAGGCCGAAGAATCCAGCGAGTCATACATCCAGGAGATTCTTAGTCTCTGCCACCAGGTGAACCCTCGCATGGAAGAAGGTGAGATAGTTGCTCACATTATAAAGGGAATTTCGGAGGACACCTACCAGGTATTGGTGGCGAAAGACATACAGACGGTAGATGAGATCCTGAAGTTCTGCCGTCATCTGACAACCGTCAAGCAGCGCCGGATCGGCCGTACGAAATTCGCCAGGTTGTCAAACGTAATGCCCATTTCGTGTGTTGACGACTCAGACGACTTGGCCGGCTTAATTCGCCGCATCGTTAGAGAAGAGATACAAAAGGTTTTCTCAGCACCTGAAGTGATCAATCCTCTCCGAGAGGTGAACGCCCTGGAACAGACTGTGAGGGAAGAGGTCAGCCGTGCTCTACAACCTACCAGACCACAAGTCAACGTGGTACAAAAACAACCACGAACGCCCTATTATAATATCGACCGACCAACCAAACCCAGGAAGACGGAACATTGGAGAACCTACGACGACAAACCTATCTGCTTCCACTGCGGACGACCCGGACATGTCGTCCGTTATTGTAGGGAACGACGGCAGGTCTTCGCTGAAGCCAGGACAAGGAATGGCGGAGAAGGAAGAAATGTTGGATTTTCGAGTCGACCCCCGAGATATGACGCCGACGACGACTATGTAACGCCCCAAACCTCGACGTACTTCTACCGGAGCTCTTCCCCACATCCAAGCCGCGCAAGGTTGCCAGCCCGAAGACAATCACAGTCGCCAACCCGTCGTTTCAGCCGTTCTCCCAAGCCTCAGAATGTGAAAAACTAAGTGGAGCGGCTTCTAACGGGGGTGAGGTCGCCATTGAGGAAAACCCTCCAGGGTATATCGCCGCTAAATTAAAAGAAAATTTTGTTATGGTCGAAATAAATGGACGCAAAATTAAAGCATTGCTGGATTCAGGAGCCGACTTTTCTGTTATTTCAGACAAATTTCGACGCGAACTAAAGACACCTCTCTTCAAAGAACCAGGTCCCATTCTTAAAGCCGCAAACAAAAATTTAATAGAGACCCTAGGAAAATGTCTCCTGAACATAGAAGTTAATGGTCTGAATATCTCGTTTGAATTCGTTGTTATGGTGGAATGCAGCCATGATATCATATTTGGATGGGACTTCTTCAAGGCCACCGAGGCCGTCATTGATTATGGCAGAAATGAACTCCATCTCGGGGAAACCTCCGTCCTGGAATCTCGAGAGGAGGAAAACCAGAGATTGTTTGCTTCCGAAGACTTTGTCATCCCGCCTAAATCAATAAAGAAGATCAGTGTGATAAACGAAGAAATATGTGGTGTTAGAGATGTTTTAGTCTCAACTTCTAAGGACTTATTATTAAGAAAGGAAGTTCTTATACCAAACTCACTGGTTACATTTCGACACGGCCGAGGTAGCATTTGGGTGGCGAATGGAGCGTCTTGGCCGCAACTGATTCCATCAGGAATGAATATGTGCACCATGGAAAGTTATGAGAATGGGAATATCTGCAGTCTTATTGAATCCAGCGATAAGTTACAAGAAACGCAGCTAAAGTCACGTGAATGGTCTCAGAAGATAAACCTTACTCTAGATCCAGGGCTGTCTGAAATTCAAAGGTTACAGCTTGTTTCATGCCTTGACGAGATTATCGACATATTTGACTTTGGGAGTACTCCTATTAAGCCCACCAGTACTGTGAAGCACAAGATAAACAGAGGAGACCACTCTCCTATCAAACAGAGGCCCTATAGAGTAGTACCAAGTGAACGACGACTAATTCAAGATGAAGTGAACTAGATGATTGAAAATCACATCGTGAAGCCCTCTGAAAGTCCTTGGTCATCTCCAGTTATTCTAGTTCGAAAGAAAGACGGGACCTGGAGATTCTGCATAGATTACCGTCAATTAAATAAGATAATAAAAAAAGATGTTTACCCGCTGCCACGCATTGGCGATGCCTTGGATAGTTTAGCCGGCTCTATTTACTTCTCCACGATGGATCTTCGGTCCGGGTATTGGCAGATTGAAGTGGACGAAAAAGACAGGGGGAAAACTGCTTTCATCACTCCAGATAGGTTGTATGAATTCCAAGTAATGCCTTTCGGTCTTTGTAACGCTCCAGCAACGTTTGAAAGGATGATAGATAGTGTTTTGGGCAGTCTTAAATGGAACATGTGCCTTTGCTACCTGGACGACATCGTAGTTTACGCACCTCCTTTGAGGAACATCTACGTCGTCTACAACTTGTATTAAGCTGCATCCAGAAAGCTGGACTAAGCTTGAACCACAAAAAGTGTCTTTTTGGATCAAGGAGGATAAAGATTTTGGGACACCTTGTTGACGCCAATGGAATTCATCCAGATCCAGATAAAGTTGAAGCCGTCTCTAAATTTCCGAGGCCAAGGAATATCTCTGAACTGAGGAGCTTTCTTGGATTATGTTCCTATTACCGAAGATTTATTGAGAACTTTGCCGACAAAGCTAGATCTTTGCATGACCTACTGAAGACTGAAAAACAATTTTATTGGGATGCAGCTCAAGAGAAAGCGTTTGAAGTCCTTAAAACAGCTCTAATTTCAGAGCCTATCTTAGGACACTTTGATGAATGCACTGATGCCCATCTATACACGGATGCAAGCGGACATGGTATTGGAGCTGTTCTTCTACAAATACAAGGTGGAAAGGAGCGGCCTATAGCTTATGCATCTAGAAGCTTGCAAAGGCTGAAAATAACTATTCTACAACGGAAAAAGAATGCCTTGCTGTAGTCTGGTCTATTAGCAAATTCCGCCCATATTTGTTTGGTCGACCATTCACGGTTGTCACTGACCATCATTCTCTATGTTGGTTGGTAGGGCAGAAAGATCCTTCTGGCCGTTTGGCAAGATGGGCGCTGAAGTTGCAAGAATTTGACGTGACCGTTATCTACAAGAGCGGACGCAAACATAAGGATGCCGATTGTCTGTCAAGGAGCCCGCTTGAGAACGATCCACCAAGTGCTGTGATGTCACTAACCAACGTCGATATAGAGCAGACTAAAGACCCGGATTTAGCTAAAATAATCGATAATTTAAACTCGGGCTACACCAGAAAGGAATTCAGCATTATCGACGGCATCTTATACAAGAAAACCTATAGCACAACTGGAAGACCCTGGCTTATGATGATCCCTAAGCACTTAAGATCGGAAGTTATGGCAGATTTACATGACGCTCCTACAGCTGGGAATTTGGGTTTCGCCCGAACGTATGACAAAGTCAAGAAACGATTCTATTGGCCTGGCCTTTATAGAACTGTTCGCCAATATGTAAGCCATTGTTGGGAGTGTCAACGAAGGAAGAAATTACCTCGACGTCCGGCTGGACAACTTGTATCCATACCGCCCGTAGAAAAGCCATTCTATAAGGTCGGGGTCGATCTCCTTGGAAGATTTCCAGTTTCTAAAGATGGAAACCGTTGGATCATTGTGTGCACCGATTATATGACAAGGTATGCCATAACGAAAGCGATCCCAGACGGAGGAGCAATCGAAACAGCTAAGTTCCTGGTTGAAGATGTTATCTTGAAGCATGGAGCTCCTAGAGAAATGATAACAGATCGCGGAAGAAATTTCATTTCTCAAGTAATAAAAGAGATCAATGCTCTGTGCAGAATTGTGCACAGATTTACAACGGCCTACCATCCCCAGACCAACGGCCTGACTGAAAGGTTCAACAAAACTCTGGGAGACATGTTGTCCATGTACACAGGTGTCGAGCATAAGGACTGGGACCAAGTTTTACCCTACGTGACTTTTGCTTACAACACTGCTAAACAGGAGGCGACCGGCTACACTCCGTTCTTTCTTGTCCACGCCCGCGAGGCCGAGACCTACATCGATGCCGTACTAGCCTACCTACCAGATGAGATCTCTGACGACTACGTTGGGGAACTTGTGACCAGAGCTGAGGAAGCGCGTCAACTCTCCCGAACACGCCTTCTACAATCACAGGCGAAAGACCGTAGACTTTACGACCAGAAACATACTCCAGTCTATTACCAGAAGGATGATCTTGTGTGGGTTTTTACTCCCATCCGAAAAGTAGGGCTCTCAGAAAAGCTACTGAAGAGATACTTCGGTCCCTACAAGGTGACCAAGAAGCTTTCAGAAGTTACGTATGAAGTAAAGCCCGTGGACCCGTCTCCCCGATCACGGAAATCCAAGGATATCGTTCATGTCATTCGGATGAAGCCCTACCTGGACCCTGAAGAACAACATTCCATTCTGCTAGGGAACACAGGCCGTGATAGATTTCCTTCCAGAACAAGGGCTGAGACAAGCTAATCAGCGGGTCGCTGTTTTTTCTAAAGAGGGAGTAATGTCAAGTAACTCCATCCAGATGGGACAACTGTCAATCATTTCTGGACCCCGGGGGGGGGGGGACCACAGGTGTGGGGGATTCTGGGAAGCTGATCTGTAAATAAGGAAAACGGGACGGTGGCTAACGCCGTTCATTCAGGATTAGTTTTAACTGAGGGTAAGTTGTACTTTCTCTCTCTCTCCCTATAAATACCCCTTATAATAAATTAATTATCCCCAAACTTGCCCTTGCTTTATTTATCTCCGCGACAATATAATTGAAAAGTAAAAAATAAAAATAAAATATTTTATACAAAAATTAGAATATAGTTAAAGATTATTACAATGAGTAGATGAAGGTTTAGTATTTCTTCTAAAAAGAAGTTACAAATGTGGTGTGTAACTAGTTCATATCCCTTTGGTAAACATCGGCGTTTTATGACTCTCTGTCTGGGAATTTGTGAAATTCTCGAGGAAATATAAATGGTTGATGTGAAACACGTGTTACATATGGCGATCATTCTGATAGCGGATATGTAGATGACAGCTTTGTGAGCGGGGAGAGAGGACGTTATACATACATGAAACGGGGTGCGATGGGACTGATGTGTATTGTTTTTGAAGTGTATGATATGAGGCTTGTTTGCGGTATAATTCGGAATAGTTGCGTCTCGAAGATATCTAGAGTCAAATGATTGAATTCACTGAGATTTACATCTTGAGACAATCGCTGTGGGTTTTGAACAAATCGGGGTTGTGGAGGTATGATGTACAGAACATCCTCTGTGTAATATTTTAATTTATTGACATGTATGGTGTCACTGTTTCTATTGAGGGGTTGATTGGGGCGGTCTATTCGAACGACATTGGGTGAGATTATTTCAATTATTGTATATGGTCCAGTAAAATATGGTGCTAATTTACCTGTGTCGGGATGTCTATAATTTTTGACCAAAACAAGATCATTCACTTCGAAATTTGTTCTGTGCTGCTTATCAAATCTTTCTTTATATTTTTATGCTTATTTTGGGTACCAGAGCGTACTATCTCTCGAGCTATATTTATTTCGGGGGGTATGGGTTAAGATTAGTTCTTAGATCTGAAAGGACAACATTGAACATTAAGTAGGTGGGTGGAAAACTTGTGACAGAATGGGGTGTGTTATTATACGTCTGAGTGACGCGCTTAACTAGTTAGGTCCAGGCAGCTTTCGGATTTTCTAGATAAGCTAGTCTGAGTTCGCCTGTAATGGTCGCATTTAAGCGTTCTATTAAACCGTTTGCTTGTGGGGTATTGCTTGTGGTGAGTAGAGGTTGTATACCATGTGTTATTAGAAATTTACGGAATTTTTCTGAGGTAAAAGCGGGCGCTCTGTCAGATAACAGACGTTTCGGAAATCCTTGTTGTAGTACAGTCTTGAGAGTCTGAATGTACGTTAAGGTACTGGTGGACTTCGATGGAAAGGTCCAAGAATATCGTGTTAAATGATCAACTATTACGTGTAGATATGTCTTGGAGTGTCCATATTTCGAAAATCCAGCTATGGTATCTATAGAGATTAAGTCGAAGGGTTGTTTAGGTGGTGGATTTCGTAATTATAGGTAGATAGTCTCAGGCTCCATCTAAAGAGTCGTCCTGACGGATTTTTAAAAATAGTTTTAAGCTATTCTTAAGCTTGGTGATCTGTGTATATGGTGAATTTTATACCGTTGAGGTATATTCGGAATTTGTATACACTTTCGACGATGGCGAGGCACTCGAGTTCGGAAACGGTGTAGTTTCTCTCATGTGCTCTAAGGGCGCGGCTGAAATATTGTATAGGATGTACTGTCCGTCTGGATGTACCTGTTTGAGTATGCCTGCGATCCCTTGGGTGGATGCGTCGCAATAAAGGCGGCATGGCAAACCGACTTGATACAAGTGTAGTACTGATTAAACTCTCTTTGAGTGTGGTGAAGGCTTGTTGACAGTCTGGGTCTATTTGAAAGATGTAGTTTTCTCGGTGTTCGTAAGTGTTGTGTTTCGACGTTGTTGCGGACTTAGTAAAAATGTTATTCAGTGATTTCAGATTAGATGTTTGGTGAAAGTGCGACTTTTGACGTGGTCACGCTTTGAGGTGAGATGTGTCACAGGCATGAAGGCGTCTTTGACCTGAAAAGTGAGAAAAATTGTTGTGTTGCGCTGTGTGACACGAATGAGTGAATTGAATGGATAGGTGTCACGTGAAGTCGTTGTTTTTGGTACAGCACCTAACTTGTTTTACCATGAATAACAAATTTACTAGTCAAGGGTGGTGGTTGCAAA